>JAQQAC010022981.1:48539160-48616399 GCA_029783875.1 Phataginus tricuspis | reverse complement strand
GCCACAGGCTAAGGGAAAAAAAGTTAAAAACATTGAGGAAAAAAAAAAAGGAACAATAAAAACTTTTGGAATGTGGGGGAAAGGTGAAGCAAGCAGGTGAAAAAAAATTAATTCTTGCCTTCAGATTATCACTATAGGTTATGAATATTTGATAAAGAAGGTAAATAGTAAATCTCATCGACTGCCTCTACCATCAAAAAGAAAAAAAAACAATGTAAATATCATCTTCTATAATGTGCTAGTGCAGAGAATAGGCTAAGAATAAACATTCAAGAATACAATCTAGCAATTCAAAAATTCATTTGGTGTTATAGTCCATGCATATTTAAGCACAATCACTCTTAATTTCATAGTTTCTTATAGTTTTTTCTAGTTGTTAATTAGATCAGGACTGACCAAATCTGAGCCAATTTAGAATAATGGTTGCAATTTTCATGCAATACCATTTTTTTTTTTGCAATACCATTTTTAAGTGGAGATTTCATTAAAATTTCTTTCTCTGGTCCTTTTTAATCCCATTTTCTTTAGCACTCATTCCCTTTGACTATCAGAAACTTCTCTTATTCTGTGACACTAAATTTTCACTGATATGGGGATACCAGTGCACCTCCTAGTTTATAACCATATAACCTAGTTATAACTATATAACCATGGTTAGAATTTGAGTATGATTTTATATGGGGTGGGTATGTGGGTGTGTGCATGTGTGATGAAGGGTTTTACTATAAAAAACAAGCTCTTCAACTAACTTCAGTAATTCTTTTCTCTCCATAATGACCCCTCAGGCACTCAGACACTCTAGCTCCTTTGTAACTAACCCCCTTAGATTTATATTTCATAATATTTTATTATGTAGGAAATTTAATTCATTTTACCTAGGTTTATAAATGCTCACTGGTATAATATCACTGATACTTTGCAGTCAATTCAGGCCCTCTTTATACTTCTTTTGTTTGAAATAAGTCAGTAAGCTCTGATTCCAGAGGAACACCTTAGGTGACCGGTTAAACCTGAACATTTTACAATCCTCTTAAAATATTACTACTAATTAACTTGGAGAATCTTTAGGCCAAAGCACCTAACATTGGTGTCAGAGAAATAATAGTCTGGGTGTTAACAGACCTACTTTGTACTTGTTAGCAGTATGCAAGGAATGGCATTTGAAATACGGGACAAAAAATTACTTTCTGGGAATTAAACTCTGTAGTTATCACATACACAAAGGACTGGAGAAGAGATATACCCAAAAGAGAAAGAGATTTTCTTCTTACATCCAAGAATATGATAGTGATGAGCTATACTGATAGAGTCAAATGATCAGTCATCTTAAGAAACGGAATGTATCCCAGGCTGCAGACAATGACTAACCTTGACTAGAAAATAGAAGTATTAACATATCTAAAAAAAGGCACTGTAGATCCAAAAGGGATGGTGTTAACCACAGGAAAAAGAAAATCACAAAAGTTGGTGCTGTCCATCCACTTTCCAAAAGCTTTATATAACAAACTTTAAATATTCTAACCCCATTGGTAAGATTATCTCTATAGAAATTATAGATTACCTGATGAACTTTAACTTTATACCATTAAATATTCAACTTATCCAGCTTCCTTTGCTTTATTTCCATGCTTACTAAACAATCTTCTGGATATTATTTATGTTCCCATTATTGCTCTTATGAGAAAGCATACTGGTTGCGTGTGTGCATTTTGTTCTGCATAACTTTATTTTTCACTTGAAATTAAAAATCAGTTCTGATTTTACATATTAAGTTTCACAATCTCGATGAATGTGAGCATGTGCCTAAGAGACAAATCTGGTCCTGGCATATGTATCTCACAAGAATCACAGTTGCAACAAAATAATCCACTCTAGCTAAACTAAATGGGGAGAATTTGGTCCAGTTATTAGGTTGTTTACAGAATCTCACGAGGCCCAGAAAAGCCAGGTTTGAATGTTACTCAGATAGGAAGAACGTCAACCAAGAAAAGCTTTCAATACCACCACAGTTCTATTTTAGTGGAACTCCCACTAATGTCACCACCCATCACTCAATACCTGTGATACTAGGAACCAGACTTGAGAACCTCTGCCAGGAGTACCCTAAAAGAACAAAATGTTTCTGTCACTAAGACTGCAAGAGGATCCTCTTTCTCTGTGTGTGCCCTCTCTTATATGGCTTACTTATCCCTCCAAGTCTCACAGGTATGCATATTTTTGACACAACCTAGGCCACATTCCCAACTGCAAGAGAGCCTGGGAAATGTAGTTTTTATTTTTCCAACCTCTTCAGTATGGAGGGCACACTAGAAAGCAGGAGGAATAAGTCAGTGAACCAAACCCTAGTATCTATCAAAATTGTTATACTGCTTAAAACATTATAGAATTTTTTGATATTTAAACATATTTCTCTCACTCAATTCTCTTTCTCCTCTATCACTCATAAAATTTGGATATTAATATCTATCCTAATTCCTCACAGATTGTTATAAAGATCATGCCATTGATACTTGATAGTTTTGAAAAACATGAAACTCTACAAATATAATAAGGCAGCATTATTATAAAAATTACTAATTATTGAGAGCTTACCATGTGTCATTCATGGAACTAAAAATTTTAGATTTACCACAACAGTTATAGCATAGGAGGTAGGGGAAGATCTTAACCACTATACAATATTACCTCCCTCATTATTTGTTATGTTACCATTTAAACCAGTTAAATAAATTCCCAGATACTTTATTCATCTATTTACTTGAGTCAATGACTCTCGAGCTCAATGCTTGAAATTAAACCAGAAATGTAAAAGAACTGCTTATTTTTTATAGAAACCTTCCCAGAAAAGGGCCTTCAGTAGTTTCACACCTTCTTTAATAATTAAACCTAGCCTGCTAAACTATATTCATAAAAACTCTCAACTGCTTAAGAATTTAATTGTTCCCTGAACCCTGAAATATCAAACACAATCTTTTGTTCAAAGCAGGTTCAGGTCTGAATTAGCAACTCCTAAATTATTTATTTTCAGTTAATTCATTCTCTGTTCTAGGCAAACCATTTACCATATTCCTGTTAACCCTATTGACTTAGCTTTGCTCAGACCATTCCCTCAACTGGCAAGTCCACTGGGTCCATCTAAGATGGCACTTGGAGCACTCTTAGGTCTTTTCCCCAGACCTCAATGAGATGGAAATAGAAAACTATGAGAAAGGAGTAAAACTGTTAAGGGGAGTCAACAGTAGCTGACAGCCTTCTGGAAGACAGAAAGCTGATGGAAGCTTGTTGATAGATGAAAATAAGAAAAGAAAGCTACAGTCTAGAATATGCCATGAGGAGTCTGCAGAGGATGCTGGAGTTAAAGGAATTTTCTTCTCACCAAGAATATGATAGTGATGAGCTGTTGATAGGGTCAAATGATCAGTCATCTTAAGAAACAGACTGGATCCCAGGCTGCAGACAGTGGCAACCTTGACTAGAAAACAGAAGTATTGACATGTCTAAAGAAAGGCACTGTAGATCAAAGAGGGATTGTTTTTTGATCCCTTTGCTCAAAGGGGCTCTTGTCTGCAAGAATGATACAGGGCAGAAATGAGCAGAAATGGTCTGAAAACCAGGCTGATTAATTAAATTCCTGTGTATAAAATACCGTGACCTCTGCCTGTTTCTCTACTACTGTTTGCAAAGCAGCAGCCAGCTCAGCCAAGTCATAAAAATGGGGCTTTTTATCCAAAGAAATTGAGGAAATCATCTGGGGAGAAAGCACCAGTGTTATTGAACTCCAGAGTAAAGCCCTCCTGTTCTGACATACAGGAAGAGAGCTTCACAGCTGTTTTATGGCAAGAAAGAATGGTAGAAAGAAAAAAGGGAGAATGCCAGAAAGAAAAATATGTGAGATAAAGGTCATGGTGTACCTAACCTAGAGATGTCTGAAGATGATAATTCAATGGACCACCGAAAGAAAGATAGCATTTCAGAAGAGATGTCTCTGTGGGGGGAAAAAAATGGAAGAGTCCATGAAACAACTATTAGGTTTGAAAGAGATATTAAACTTTAGAATGTGGTAAAGAGATTCAGAATCTCCACAGAAAACTATACGTACAAAAACTTCTCTGTATGTCAGCAAAAGTAGTATGCTAAAATTGTGTCTCCTTTTCCAAAGGTCCAATATCACAACCCCTTGGCAATCAAAGGGGTATGATTCCAGGATCAAGGTCAAATAGATTTCTTTTCCATTACTTAAAATTATGGTACCATTTGGTCTACTTCCTATTTAAACTGTTTCATTCATATATATATGAAATCCCTCTGCACCCCCTTCATGGCATATTCTTGATTGTAGCTTTCTTTTGTTTTCTTCTGTCAACACCCTTCCATCAGCTTTCCATCTGCCAGAGGATCTGGTGTTGACTCCCCTTAACACTTCGGTTATCGTTTTATTCCTTTTTTGTACTTTTCTATTTCCATGTGAGGTCTGGGGAAAGACCTGATGAAATAAGAGTGTTCCAGGTGCCATCTTAGATGGACACGGTGGACTTGCTAGTTGAGGGACTTCATATATACATTGAATGAAACACATCGTTCAAATAGAAAGTAAACCAAATGGCACCATAATTTTAAGTATTGGAAAAGAAAGTCCATTTGACCTTGATCCTGGAATCATACCCCTTAAATTGCCAAGGAGTTGTGATATTGGACCTTTGGAAAAGGAGACTTTAGCATACTATTTTATCATGCAGTGAATAAATATATACAGTCACAATAACTGTCGATGCTGTGATTGTTTTCTGTGACTTCTACTCTTCAACTAATAAACAAATGCAGATGGCTCCATTATGGTTGAATATCAGAAGTACAATGTTAACCTTGACAATGGAAGAGTAAAATTAGAAATGACAGAGGGTAGAAAGTGAAAGGTGGAACGTGGAAATAAAGACAGAAAGACATAATGAGCGCTGTTATTCTTATCATACACAAGAGACAGTCCAGATACTGACTAAAGGTAACGGAAAATGAAACACTGGGATAATAGTAAAACTAAAAATAACATTAAACTATCAAATATTGAAGGAAGAAAGGGTGGGGATAAAAAAGTATAGATGAACAAACCTTTCATATTTTATAAAAGGAAACAAATGGATGTCTTAAGTTGATAAGTAAAGAAAAAGAGTTATAAGCATATCACTTAAAGTCATGGAGTAACCAGCAGATGTGAAGTCAAAACAGCTTCCTCCAGGGCAAGGGACTGCAGGTACCAGAGATTTTCTGTAGGGTGTGGAACTGAAGATAACAAGAAGCAAGACAGGAAATTGTTGCTTTTCATCATAAACTCATCTGCTTTATTTATGTTTCTATGATGTGCATATTTTTCTCTAAAATTGTTATAGATCCAGATCAAAATTCAACTTCTCCAGAAACAATTATTAATTAAGCCTCCTCATTCTGACCATTCCACCATGATTATGTGCTCTCTTCACACTGTTATATTTAAAGGTATCGTAACATCTTGAACTTCATCTCCGGTAATTATTCTCATTTAATTTCCTAAAACTAAGCTCCATCACTTTAAGCTCATTGAAGCCACAGATCAGAAATGTATTTTTCAATGAAATTCTAAGTACTTGATACAGAATATAATCTTTATTTAGTTTGACTAATAGTCTAAGTAACCAGCAAAAAAAAAATAATAACTTTAGAATTTCTTATCTAGTAATTGCTTTTCTTTAGTCCATAATCTAACATTCTTTATTTCACATGCCAACATTTTATTCTTCTTTACAGTTTCTAAAAAATTTTTCTGAAATGATTTTTAAGGAGTTCTGAGATATTTCAGGGACTATCTAACCAATCCTATCACTTTATGTAATACAGGGAGGATGCATCTGTTCTCCACCTCACAGCCTAACTTCAAGGGGATGAAAAGAGAAGACAGAAATTATGGAACGCTGTCTTCTTCATGTGCCCCAAGCCTTACCAGCTACCCAGTTCCAGGCAAGGCTTAAACTTCCTCCCTTTTCTGTCCAGATTGCATGCTTACAAACTGGAATAACAAACAAAGAATTTTATCTCTGGCTCTGATAATTATTTTTTGCTGTTTTTTTCCCTTTCCTTGAGTGCCAATGAATTGGTTCTATCCCAATTTTATCACTGTCTGTACATCAACTCCTAATTTAACTTAATGATAATCACACTGATCAAAAAGGCGTAAGAGAGAAGCATGGCTTTAATCATAATGTCCTCCTGGGGACACATAAGTCAAAAGGCTCTTTTGAGAGAAATCAACATTACTGATAGTTGTCTAACATTTAAGTAACTCAGAAACAAGCATTAATACAGGTATGAAAAATGTTGCCATTTCTGTGTGATGAGTTTCACACTTTACTGCCCAAGACAGACACCCAAGTAATAAAATATTGTAGGAAAAAATCACTGGAGCCTGGTGACCCATACTTTAAGACTTTTTAATTGTATCATGTCTTCAATCAAGTCCAGTATAGCTCATAGCAGACTAGTGGTCAAGTTTATAAAAGAATCAAAACTGCATTATACCTGGAAGTTAAGCCTCAAAGGGGGTAGAGAGAAATAAAAGTGGCCACTAGCCAAAGACTAACTGACCTTGGGACACCAAAGGTTGCCTCCCTTGCGTCAGAGGAGACAATTCCAGTGCCATTCGTGCTCTAGAACTCCCTTTGGGATCAGACAGAGACACTTTAGCTCAGCACTGTCCAAAAGAAACTAATGTGAGCCAAATGTACAATTTAAAATATTTTATTAGCCACATTTTTAGAAGTATTAATATTAAGAAACATGTTTAAAAGTAATAAAATATTAAAAATGTAAATAGAATAGGTTAACTGAGTTTTTAAATATTTTGTTTTACCAATATATTCAAAATATATTTCAACATGCAATGAATATAAAAGTTGAGATATTTTACATTTTTTCATTGCAAGTCTTTGAAATCCATTATGTATTTCACTCTTATAAAAACATGTTTAGATGCTAAATTTTCATCAGAAATATTTGCTCTACATTTAGATTTCATAAATTTGAATTTGAAAGAGTAGATTCACATACCCGTATTTTAAAGTTTCCTAATAACTAAATAGAATGTTAGTTTTAAGTTTTTTAATTATAATTAAATAACATTGAAAATTCAGTTATACTACCCACATTTCAAGTGGTCAGTAGCCACTGTGGCTAGTGTGTGCCAGACTGCACAATATAGCTTTACCGCACAACTTCAGCTTCTTCCCTGCCTCATGCCGCTTCCTTCATCCCCTCCCAGGTTTCACTTGAGAGGACTCCTTCAGTGAATCACCTGCACCAGAACCCCTATCTCAGGTTCTGCTTCTAGGGAACCTGACCTAGCTATATCAACTATAATCTATTCTCCTCTTGGAGATTTGCACTACAACTTAAAAGCATCAAATGAGAAATCCTCTGGTAAAAAAAAAAAAAAAAAAAAGCCCTGCTTAAAACTTTAACCCAAAGTTCTATAAATTCATTTAACTACTTTTTCTCCAGAAAAGCTCCTAACGTTGCCAGGAACACTAGTTTTACAAAGAGCATACTTTGAGGCTATAGTAGAACATTATTCACAAGCAATTCCAAAGAATACTCAGAGAAATAAGACTAACATATTAAATGAGAGAAAAAACAAAGAGAAAAATGAATGTATAGTGACCATTCAATAAATATTTCTTTAGTATAGCATCATGAAAGGCAATCTCAACTCTGCCAACCAACTCAAAGACCCTAGGTGACCCAGGGTTTCTTTCTAGACTTAAGTCTCTGCAGCTGTACAACAGAGAGAATAACAGCTATGTCACAGGGCTATGAGGATTAATGTCTGTGTCCACTACTGTGGTCAACTCTTTATATACATTATCTCAGTCAGACACATAAGTGCTAACTAATATTATTATAGTTGTCATCATCATTCATTTTAGAAAGGCACTGTGGAGATGTAACCTATCTTCTATACATTAATGCCAGATAAATCTTCCTGTAGCACAGACCCAGTCCTGTCACTGTCTTGACACCAAAATTTACTTTGGTACCCTAGCATCCTTATCTTGCTATTCAAGGACCTCCAAGGTCTATTCCAAATCTGTTATTACAAGTTAATTTCCCACTTTGCTTTCCATGCATCCTGTGTAATGATCTGACTCTGAGGAGTTCCAACACTGGATGACCATTTAGAAAAAGATTAACCAAAAGATAAAGAGGGAAAATCAGGACTACATAGTGCTCCATTATTTAAGGGAATAGAGTATTTTAGAAAGAAGAAAATAATCAACTATAACAAATGTAATGAGAGTTTTGTCAGATGCTGCTGGAGATATAAAAGTTTGTAAAGTGCTTGTGAAAGATAATGAGTTCAGTTTATACATGGTAAGTGTAAGGTAACAGCAAAATAGCCAAGTAGAACTATGAAGCAGGTGGTTAGAGCAGTGGTGTTTACCACAGTATGTATCACTTCTCACTGCGGTCAAAGGAATAGAGTTTCAACAAGCATACTGAGTATCAGACATTCCCAAGAATGACCACAATTTGTGGTTGTGAGTTGAACATGATTACCTGTGTTAATGCAGAAAAATGAAAAGCACTCATCCCTTTGAGATGAGTTTGGTGGTGGAGCTTTATGTGGGAATTCAAAGCAGCCAACAAAGCATTGATAAAATCCTGAGCATGAAAAATCTCCCCAAGGAAAGGACAGAAGAGAGGACTAAGATTAAGGTTTAAGGAAATCATAGGAGACAAGAGGAAGAAGAAGTCAATGAGGAAAGAGAAAGAAGGTGTGGACAAGTAGTAGGAGAATTTAGTTTATAACGTCCTAAAAGAGAACGGGGTAAAGTTTCAAGGTGAATAATAAATGACAAATGCAGCAGAGGAGTCAGAGATTTAAAATTGTGCCACAGTAACTGGATTCAACAATAAATAGGCCAAAGCAAAGAATAGATAAAGTGAAACAGGATTAGGAGTTTGAGAAGAGAGTAGACTAAAAAGAAATGTAATTTTTATTGAACATTTGCCAGTCATCAAGCAGGGGCAAACTATTATGTGTGAAGTAAAAAACATTGAAAAGGAATGTGAATGAATAGGCTAGAGAAAGAAAAGATAATCATAGGATAAAGGTCTCTCAAGAGAAGAGATGAGCTAGAACCCAGATAATGATCTGAAAGATTTAAAGAGTAAAAAGGAACACCACTTTCCTTTGAAACTGAAGGAAATGATGAGAAGAGTCAAGGACTCATTGCCAACAGCTTAATGCACTCTTTAACACTAGAATATGCAACAAAACAATAATGTTCAGGCCTACTTTCTATGAGCATAAACTTCAGATCACTTATCAGTATTATATCCACTCTGTCACCTTTGCACTCATTTATGAAATGGCTACAGAGAGGTGCCATCTCTCCATCCCTGAAGAAGAGCAAAGCCATGGCTAATAAGTACATACCTTTGATTTCAGGTTCTTTACCAGCTGAGATTTCAGGTCACATTTTTGTTTCTAGGACTCATCATTTACAAAGCACTCTGTTAACGTGCATTAAATCTTTGCTCCTGTCTTTGAATTATACATCAAAGTAAATGGTATGTGGCTTATGGAATTTCTCCTACTTTCAAAATTGACATTATTGTATTTCTCAAATCAGCTTATGTATCTGAGGTCCAGCTTATCAAGTGACTGAAATTGAGATGCTGAACACACACAGTAAGCACTTCCCAACTGCCCACATAACAATTCAAGATGGGTGATACAGAAGAGTTTGCTGAGAATATCAAATGTACTGTAAGAAAATCTGCTGAAGATTCTTCAAGTGAACGCTACGGTATGCCATGTTGAGTGCTTTCCAGCAATTAGTAGTTTACAAGCAATGTAGCTAATTAGCTCATCATTCTTCAATGGAAGTGTTTCCATAAACATTCTGCCAGCTACAAGACACCATGCATGCATGTTAAAATGTGTTAGAACAAGAGTTCATCATCCCCTTACAAATGAGGAATGAACTGCATATACTAAGCACACTGTACTTGATAGAAAAGATTATTGCATTTGCAACTTTATGCTTATCAAAAAACACTCTTGAGATATAATAGTTAAATATACACAACATCAACATAGCATTAGATGGAAATAACGAGGCAACAGCTGCTACATTTGAAAACATATATAGGCTGTGAATAATTGGTGATAAATACCAAACATTTCATCTAAGTCCTAACTGCAATGTTGTTGAGCAGAGTGGATGGAGCAGACCTGTTACTTACAGACAGACAACTAAAAGTGAACTGCTATATTCTCTTATAAATACAAGTTCAATAGCGCTGGGATTCAAAATATAGGATCTTTCAACACAGGTGACCCAAAATGGACACCAGTGAGTTTTTTAAATCTCTATTTTCCTTAGGACACTATTTATTTCCTTGTACAAAAAAAATGTATTGAATTATCAGAGAAACAATAGATAACACTGTAAAGATTCAATATTAGAAATTCTACAGTGGCATTTATAAGTAGGTACCCAAATATACTGATAGCAAGATTAATTACACTTCCAAGACACCATTTTCCAGGAATAATCGTTTCTAGAAGTAATTGTTTCCTCTAATACGGATGATAGTAAATCTTGATTTCTAATCCCTGCTGAAAAAAGTCAGTAAATCTAGGCTCCTGCAAATCATGACAATGAAGAACTATGGAAATGTAGAGAGATAAAAATTTTAAATACCCTGAATACATTATGCACCTGAGGAATGTGTACATTTTTTAGTACAAAGGTTTACTTCTCACCAGGTAGGGAGACAGTTCCTAACTACTAGCCTTGTCACCTACCCTGCTAGGAATACTCATGAGCCATGCAAACTGGGGCAAGTTGTCAGCGGCTGCTGGTCTAAGCTTTACAAACCGCAGTTCGGAGGCTCCTGAATTAGTAGGCTAAATAGCATAGCATTTCTTTTAGTATAAAATACCATCGGCCACATGTTTGGGAAGGAGAGCTATAGATAGAGGGTCCTTGATGGATTAAAAAGCTCCTCATTAATCTTCCTAGCCCTCCAACTGGTTCATTGTATTCTTGGTGGAGGCTCACAATTAAAAATAGATGGAGAAGTATTTTAGCAGAGGCAGGATTCCAACAAATTTGCAAGTCCTCTCCTACTTAACATACGTGAACATGAAACCTACTGTACATGTTTCCATGGCTCTGGTGGGCATAACTTCCAAGACTATTGTTGTTAGGCTGCACCTCCCAGCTCCAGACAATTCACACCAAAGTACATAGGGGTTTGATTATAGTATGCAGTCATATATACTTACTACAGTATATAGTACATAAAGTATACAATCCTATGCTCCACCTATGCAGACATCTTGGGTTCTCTGGGCTATATACAAAAGTGTTCAACTTTAATCTTCTCTGAACACTCTTGAAATTTCAAATGAATTATCACCTTATACATTAAGGACCTCATACTTTTATATTTATTTTATTTCACTAGGAACCTAAAAATGTATAATTACTAAGATAAAGCAGTTAGTGTTCAAAATATCAGTCTGCTCCATGAGGGGCAATCCTGTCTGTCTAATTCACTTCTGTGAGCCTAGCACTTAGAATAGAGCCTGGCCCATAAAAAGACTTCAATAAATATTTAATTTTCTAAAAATAAAAATGTCTGAGAAAAGACAAGCTATACATAGACTGCATCTTTCTATAAATTATATCCAAACTCATCTGTACTTATATGGCAAAGATTCACCTTTCCCTACTTAATAGTAAAATAAAGGAAAATGAAGTTTAGGAACACACTGTTTTATTGTTCCTTCATATGTATTTCCACAGCCTTTTTGACATAGTATTATGATGGCATTTATCAGGCATTATTACAGCTATTTACATGTCAGCTTCTCCCAGTAGACTATGAGTACCTAGGATGTATCTTATTTCTATATTCCCAGGGCCCAAAGTAATACCAAATATAGACACCAAATATTTAACCAAAATAGGTAAATGTTAGGCACTTAATAAATGTGTGCAAATGAATAGAGAAAGGGCATAAGAAATGAGTTTAAATATGATTTCTTTTAATCTTTTCCTCTCCCTCCTAAAGGCACCTCGTGAAATACTGACTAGTTACTTCAGTTCCACAATCTTTCTCATTCCTATAAAGCCCATATTTTGAGATTAGAATAAACTTTGAACCAGGCTTATTTAATATTCTACCTAATTTTGTCCTACCCCCTTTTTTTAAATCAAAGCATTGTTGAAAACACAAAAGAATGTTTTTTTCTTTTTCTTCAGTTGTAATTCCTAACTATAATTTCATGCTTTTTGGATTTTTTTACTAGCTGAAGACAAAAGCTAAAACCTGAATAACTGAGATTTTAACCCCTCTGTAAGAATCTCATATTACTACTAAGTCACATCTAAAGTATATTTCAACCAAGTTTCCTCTACAACTTTAAATTTGACTGACAAGTCTTTAAAACTTTTGCTAAACCCAGATTACTATCTTCTTTTCCAAACAGCAAAATTAAATATCTTTGCTTACTATTTGTCCCTAGAATTTATTATGAAAAACAGCTCATGATGTTAATGAACACCTCAAAATAGAGTTATTCCAGCCACCATAATAGGCCATGTATCTATCACAATTTATATCTTTCTACATATTAGGGAAAAGTAGCATTTTAGAAGTACAGAACTGACAATAACATATTCCTAAATGTTTATGAATAGAAAGTATGTATATATATATAGATAGATATATAAATAAAACTTTTACACAATTCTCTGTTCTTTGCAATTTGGTGAATGGTCAGCAGATGCCATATACTGTATCATATCACTTTTGTATAATTTGTTTCTCACATTAGCCAAAAAAGCACCAGTCTTACCATAATAAGGGATCCCAAACACACAAGCTATATGTGTTTGCATGTCTCAAATCCATCTTTCTTTATAAAATTACTGTCCAAATGTTTCATTTAAGAGATAATACCTCAACACGTACCAATTTCAAAATGTCAGTTACATTTCTACATACCAAGGACACCAGAAATATAACTGATAGGAGTCCAGAAACATACTCATCTGTATATTGACCTTTGGCATTTAACAGAAGTGACTTACCAAAAGCACTTTTCAAAGTAGTTATACCTGTTCACACTCCAAAAAGCAATGTATAAAGAATTCCATTGCTCCAAATTCTTTCTAACATGTCAAGCTTTCTGATTTCTGCCAACTGAATTGCATAAAATGGTATCTCATTTGCATGTCCCTGATCACAGATAACGTTAGACATCTCTTCATATTTTTATTGTTTACTCTTCTGTGAAATTCATACCCATTTTTCTTTTCATTTTCGTATTGATTTGTGAAAGTTCTTTATTATTTTTATTAATCCTTTGTTGTGTTTATGCCAATATCTTCCCCAAATGTGTCTTCTAATTTTTTAAGAACTTTTTGATGTAAGAAAGTTCTTCATTTTCATATGATATCTGTCAGTCTTTTGTTTTTTCTTTGTTTCATGTTTAATAAGTCCTGTTCTATACCCAAAGCCTTAAAATTATTCACTCTTATTTTTTACTGTTTTTAATTTTTATTCTTAGATTTAAGACCATAAATCTAGCAAGAGTTGACTTTTTGTATATGATTATGAGAAGCCAAACAGTAGACAGACTGAACAAAGAGAGAAGCTAAAAGAATATGGCAGCTGAGAGAATGAGAAGCTGTGCAAAGAATTTTTCCCTCTTTAGGAAGTTTAGGAAGATAAAATTGGAGTTCTGAGGCCTGCCTAGGAGGAAATTAAGTAAAAATTCCATACTTTAAGTTGGGACCTCTGAGGTGCTACATCCAAGAAGAGTAAGGGTTAGCTAGAAATAGACCAACCTTTACAAATTAATTCTGTATCTTTTCATACACAATGCCTAGCATCTAATCAAGAGTTATCCAAGGTACCAGGAAACAAGATCACATACTTAAAAAGCCAAAAGAAAAACATACTACAGAAACAAACCTACAGAAGAATCACATAATTGGACATATAAGATACAGAAATTAACTATAATTGAGAAGTTCAAGAAAAAGAATGGCAAGATGAATATTTTGGCAGAGAATTAGAACTTGGAAAGAAAGAAATAAAAATTATTTCTATTTCCATAGAAATGGAAACTTTTTTAAAAAAACAAACGAAAATTCAATAGCTAAAAATAGATAGTAACAAGTGAAAAGTTCACTAGACAGACTTAAAAATACACTATAGATGGCAGGGTGAAAAAGTCTCACTGAATTTGAAGACAGATTTAAAATTAAAATGCTTTAAAGTGTTATTTACAATATCATAAAAAATGAAGCAGAAGACTCATTACTACTAAAGTATCACTTCAGCACATATTGATCTATATATCCAATTTAATCCCAGTCAAAATCCCAGCAGGTCTTTTTGTAAAAATTGAGAAGCTGATCCAAAAATTTCTATGGAAATGCAAGGGACCTAGGATGGCCAAACCAAAATGATTTTTATTTCAATACTTCCTATGAGGTACAGTACTCAACACAATGTGTTATTGGTATAAGGGTAGACATATGAGCCAATGGAACAGAAGAGAGTTCCAAAGTAGAACCAAACAGATATGGTGACTTGATTTCCAACAAAGGTGTAAAAGTGATCCAATAAAAAGAGTAATTCTTTTTCAATAAAAGGCACTGGAATGATTAAACGTCCATATTAATCCACATGATACTATATCAGTTGAATTCCCACAGGAAAGAAAAGAATCATGACCCCTAACTTATACCATTCTAAAAATTTATTTTCATATAGATTATAATGATAAAACAATAAAGCCTCTACATGATAACATAAGACAATCTCTTCTTGATTTTGAAGCAGAGTTTTTATTTAAAAAACAGAAAAATCTCTAACCGTAAAGGAATAAAATGATTAACTGGAATTTGTCAAAATAACTTCTGAATATCAAAAATGCCTAATATAATGAAAGGGAAAAGATTTTTTTAAAAACTACAACTAACAAAGAACTCATATCTAGAGTCATACCAAAGTCATCAGAGAAATACAAATTAAAACTACAAAGGTATACCACTACATACATATGAATTAAAAACATTGACACCTGCTAATACCAATTTAGTAAGAATGTAGAGTGACTGGAATCTTTATACATTGCTGATGAGAGTATCAACTGGAAAATCCACTTTGGAGAACTGATAATATCTATTAAAGCTGAACATATACCTTATAACCCAGCAATTTCATTCCTATGTATATAAACCTAAGAGGAATGTCTACATCCATACACCAAAAGTAATGCACAAATATGTACACAGCTGCAATGGCCATTAAGGTGAAAAACTGGAAAAATTCAAATGTCCATCAACTGTGGAATGGTTACATAAATTATGATCTATTCATCAGTGAAATGATTTCATTATTTTCATCTCACTATTATATGGTGAAATCTCATAAACATAACATTGAACATAAGCCAGACTTAAGAGATAACACACTATATGATCCCACATATACAAGGTTCAAAAAGAGTCAAAAAAAAATAATGTATGTAATAACCAAGACAACAGTTACCTTTAAGGTAAGGGAGTAGTAACTGGTAAGTTACTGATAAGTACGGTCTGGTAAGTTTCCATTTCTTGATCTAGGTGGAGGTTACATTAGTGTACTTTGCCGTTGTATAGATGTAAGTATAGGGGGAGGCTGTAATATAATGAGTGACCATAAATAATCATTACATAGGACCCCTTCTGCTGGATCTCTACAGTTCAACCCACATACCACATTTCCTTTCACCATCCTCCCCTAATACTATTGATGTCCCATCTTCCACAAACAGGTTCTTTAGATGATCAAATGCCCACATTATTTATCACTTCAAGTCTCTAACTAAAGACACTAAAGGCACTAAAACAGAATAAAACAGAATCCTGTTGTAAGGCTACATAAAATACACTGTCTTTATTAGAAAAACTTCTAAATTAGTCTCAAAATTCTTCTTGAAAATTAGTCAGCAAATATACAAATAAAAATATCTTCTACTTCCAGTATTTTTTCATTTTTCCAAATACTTTAAACGTATTATTTGCTCTTTGTTAGTCCTTCACATTATGCCACTGGACAAAAAGCCCTTTTAAAAAAAAAAAGGAACAAAGCAGAAAACTAAAATTTCTAGTGCCGTAGTGTTGTTTGGATCTGAATTCATTTTCATATTTCAACTCCATCACTGAGCTAAAATCCCTTCCAAATTTTTGGGAACAGTGCTCTCTGTCACTGTCTATGTAATCCATAAGATAAGCATTGGCCATTCCCCAAATTCCAGAACCATTGGCCATTTCACTGCTTTCCTCCCATACTCAAGTGGCAGTAGTTCAGTATGGCAGTTTGTCAAGAAGAAAACAGAGTAAGTCAGTTAGTGTTTAACCAAATGTATACAGTGTGTGCCATATAAATTGCATGATAATACGATTTCACACATAATAGAACACAGTGAAGGATAAACTGCATAATTCTAGAATTCAAACAGACTTCTCTGAGACATTCTCATTAGTATGTCTCATTAGACATTCTCATTAATAATTTACTTTTATTGAGCTAAAAAATGTGGACTTACTTTTTAAAAAAATCAAATACCATTTCCTGAAAATTATTGCAATTTTTGTTCCTAAGAATGACCAATATCTTATACATTTATTACCAGGTGGTTTATGTAAACTATGCTGTCAAATACCATTTTCTGCGAGAAACAATACCAGAATAGGATTCATATTCCTTGCCAAGATTCAGCAGAGACCATGAGAGATAATTTGTCATAAAAGCAAAGATAAAACCATTATAAAATTTTATAATATAAAATTATAAAATGACAACATGGTGCTTCGGTTTTTTTAGTTTATATAACAAACATTTATCAAGTATCTGTTATGTGTCAAGGCATTGCTAATCAAATAAGACCTAGTACTTGCCACTTTGAAGGAATTAAGAGTCTAGATTTACTGAACAAGTAAACAAATGTTACAATAACGGGGTGGAAAGTCCTATGAAAGAGATTCTCAGAAGCTGTTGGGACGCAGAACAGGAGCATCTAAATTAGCATATGGGGTCAGTAAACATGTTCTGGAAAAGACGACCTGGTCTGAGCTTTGCTGCATGAGTAAGAATTGGCTGAATGAGAAGGGCAATCCAGGTGAAAGGAACAGCTAGTAGCAGAGGCACAAAGCAACATGGACTGTTCAAAATACTGTGAGTTCTTGTTTGGAGGAAAGTTTAAGAGGCAGAGAGAATCAGGAAAAGAGAAGGGAAAGAATGGTAGAAGCCAAATCATGAAATGCTGTTGGAGCTAGGTTTAAAAGTTTTAACTTTATCCAGGAAAACAGTCCCCCTAATCCTTTCAAAGCTACGACAAAGGATGTTAAGCAGGGAAATAAAATGAGTGTACTTTCATTTTTAAAAGCTGTATTTGGCTTTGGTATGGAGTAAGACTAATGCAGTACTTCTGAATTCAGGAGGCAGTATTAGTAATGGAGGAGAGGGAAGGATCTGAGAGACAAAGGAGGCAGAATTTGTTGAACTTAGAGACTAATTGGAAGGGAAGGGGGGATGAGAAGGAGAGCCTAAGCTGACCTGGTAACTAGGCGGACGATGGTACCAGGGCAAAGAAGACAGGGCAAAAAGTGGGTCTGAGGCAGCAGGGAGTCAGGAGGAGTGATGAATGAATTCATTTCAGATTATCTTAGGCAATATGTTTTCTATAGATTGCCTGAAGAATCCTTATAAAATATGCAATGACTATAAATCATATAACAAAAAAAAATACTCCCTTGTGTTTGACCCAAAGCTTATTGTAGCAAGTATATTCATTTTAATTAATCAGCAAAGATTGCCCTATTTTCTTAGTGTTATTGTGGGGACAGAATATTTGAATACCCCAAATCTCTTTTACAAAGCTGAACAGGAATGCTTAGGTTTTCCTATCTTCTCAAAATAGTTCCTTGCAGCAAGCTGATACATAAAATAAATCTAATGACAAAAGAATATTGAGCAGTTCTTTAAAAATAGCCTGTAAATGAGACTTACATTCATTAGAAAACTGTTACACTATCATAAGAAAGTGAAGATATCAAAAGGTGAAATACACTAACACCAGCAACACAAGTTATGCATAGCTTAAACATGGCATTTTTCTTAAGCTTAGGAAATTAGATCTCCAGAAAATCGGGGGCAAAAAAAAAAAAGATGTACTTCTGAGGTGGTCAGATCTGAAACTTCTATCTCCCAACTGTTTATAAGGAACTTTATAATTTATTTATGTATGGGGAAATATGTCCTCAGCTTCATTAGCTATTTCTCATTATATTTTATGACAAAAAAGGATACACTCTTGTTTATCATGGATAAACTACAGCATGGCAAGGGGAAGAAGTTGCCTGGAGGGACTGAAAAGCTAAAGGGAAGAAAAACTAAGAGGGGGACTCGAGCTTGGAGCTAATGACCCACTCTGCCCCCACGGCTACCTCCTTGGAGCTCTATAAAAGACAAACTCAAGTCAACAAAAACAAAACACTCACAAATCCAATCTAGTAACTAACACCCTGAGGATATGCAGTTTGCTCCGAATCAAGACTAGAGCACTCACTTTCTTTGCGAACTTCCTCAAGGGCAGCAGTTAGCTCTTCCTTTAACACTGTGGCTTCCTGCGTGATCTTCTCTCCCTTGTCTAATAAATTCCAAGTTGCTTCCTCCACCGAATCTAGAAGAACTCTGGCTCTTTTTGATCGTCCTTTTTTTCTGTTGGAAGGATTCTGGGGACAATTTACAAGTGTAGTAACCTAAAATTGGAGAAACACAGTCACTCATTAGACAAACCGTGAGAACACAGTTGTGGAGTATCACAGCCCAGAACAAAATGAAGTGTTCCATAGCAACGTGATTCAATTCCCATTATTACCGGTACATCCCCAAAACCCAAGGAAGGGCACCAAGAGCAGTATTATTGACCACCATGGGGTTCCCAACTAAAGAAAGGGAGGGAAGGAGAGTGGGGAGGACACAGAGATTAAATTTCATCAAGTTTTATTATTGGAATAATGCAATATATATACAGTTGGCCTTTGAATAATATGGTTTGAACTGCATGGGCCCACTTACACATTGGACCCACTGGAAAATTTGATTTGGGACAATTTGAAAAATATTTTCTCTTCTCTAGCTTACTTTATTATAAGAATACAGTATATAATACATATAAAATATAAAATGTGTTAATTGACTGTTTATGTTATCAGTAAGGCTTCCAGGCAACAGTAGGCTATTAGTTAAGTTTTGGGGAGTCAAAAGGTACTGTATTTTCAACTATGCAGAGGGTTAGTGCCCCAACCCTGCATGCTATTCAGGGTCAGCCGTACATATATATACATACATAATAATTATTTATATCATTTTGTAGCCAGCAATCTATATTAAGAGGGAAGTAAAAATAAATAATTACTATTAAGTCAGTATTCATCGATTCAGGTTGAGAATAGACATTATTAATGTGGAGAAGTGGGGACACCCAGCCTAAAACATATAATGGCTACCTCAGTGGGACAAACAACAGACCCGTCCTGTGACCCGCACCCCAGCCCTCTGCGACCTTGCTCATCTTCTCCCCCACTCTCCCCTAACTAGCTGGCCTCCCAAACAGGTCCAGCTCGAAGTGCCCCACCAAGAGGCCTGTTTTTAGGCCTGCTGATACATGTGATGGGCTTTTCGTTGTTGTCATTCCTGTTTCTAATTTAGGCCCATACAATAAAATGCACCCAATCTTAGTGAATTAGCTTAATGAATTTTGATATGTGTATACATTCAAGTAATCATAGCCCTGATCAATATACCAAACTTTCTCAGTTTTATCCCTCCACCAGTCCCCCCCAACCCCCCACCCTTCCCCACTTCCCCTATGGTAACCATGAGGCTGTTCTCTGTATTTATGAGTCTTTTTCAGTTTTGTTGGCTCATTCGTTTCATTTTTTAGATTCTACATATAAGTGAAATCATAAGGTACTTGTCCTTCACTGTCCAACTTGTTTCATTTAGCATAATACCTTCTATGTTCCATGACAAGATTTCATAATTTTTTATGGCTGAATAATATTCCATAGTGTATATGTACCACATCTTTTTTATCCATCCAACTTGTAGATTGTTTCCATATTTTGGCTACTGCAAATCAAAAGGCCTTTCTTGACTACCCCCATCTCCACCCTCTCTTATTGTCACCTCACCCCACTTTATATTTCCTCAAACCATTTACAGAGCCTAAGTTGTTTTTGGTTTTTTACATGTTTATTACATGTTTCCAATATTAAAATGTAATCTCCATGAAAGCAGGAAATGTGTTTTTTCTCCAGCACTCAGAACAATGCACAGAGTATGTGTTCAATAAATATGCATTACATATATGGTGTAATGAACAGAATAGTTGAAAAGAGGGACTTTTTAATGTCCAAATTTTGAATTACCTGAATATGTTAATGAGCATGTATTACTTTTAAAATAATTAATTCATGATAAGATCATTATTTGGAGATGAAAATTAGGCATCCATATTTGAAAACAAAACCTCATATAAAATTATCTTGTGAAAAATATCCATTTCTTCATTAAACCTTGGATCTCAATAACAAAATTTTGTTACCATTTTCATAAATAAAGCTGGAAAATATATAGACAAAAACATTTTTTGTCTGCCTTTCTATTCCTCTCCACCATCTGTCCCATCTAATAGACCCTCTGCTTTATTCTAATTTGCTTTATTCTCATGTTCACAACCCAGAGTTCAGTGCCTTTAGCAAGCCTTCGTTTCTTCTCTTGGAAAATAAGAACAATGATATCATCCTATAAGACTGTGTGAAAGTTAAATATGTAAAATGTTTTGTAAAACACTTAACATGACACAAATATTGGTTGATATTTAATGTGTATTTTCTAGCCCCTTCCCACATGAACCAGAAAATCTACTATGGGATCCTTGTCAAAGGTATTCCCTCTGGATTTACACTTATCTTGGTCGAGGGGTCCCCTGTGTTAAATGTGATGAAATCAGTTAACAAAGCACATTCTATATGCTTTATAAGCAGCCAAATAGGGTCACGTGTCTCTATCATGCATTATAAAAGATGATAGTATGCTTCATTTATTACATGGGTTTTCACATACTCCAAAAGGCAAATATCTAACTATTGTCAGTCTAATTTACATATCAAGACTTAAAAGACATTTGTCCTGATTAAGACAAGTTGTAGCACCTAGTTTAAAACCTTTGTTTAAAATGAAGAATAAGTATCATTGTATAAAACATTCCTTAAGAATGTATTTTAAGTGCCCCAATTCACGATGCTTCCCACTGAACATTCCTCTATTATTGTTCAGATCCTCCATGCACCAAATGTTTTCCATAGAATAGCCTAAGCTTTGAAATTAAAATGAGCATTCCAGAAATGCTTTGTTCCTTACAATAAATGCCAGAGAAATATGAAAAGAACACTGTGTAAGAACATTGTGCTTCCACCAAAAAAAATGCAATTTGCAACTTGCAAATTATTCACTTTTATAGTCTTTTATACTTATGTCTTCTTTTAAAATACCATATAGTTATTTAATATTGATTAAACTGAAGTCAAGTGACACTTTCAGTGATTCATTTCATTTCAGAAGGTAAATATGGCTTGGTAATACTGTAAGAAAAAAGAAAGCTAAACCTTTTTTTCCTACCCCAACTCACATACAGGACCTAAATGACTCCTATCAGTGACTGTAACGCAATAGCAGATGAGTCTCACCAAGGGTTGGGAGTGCATGTGTTCTTTGAAAAAGTCTCCCATTTCTTGAAGGAGTACCAGCAACTAGTAAAAGTTCACTTTCAAGTTATTCTATAAAGTCATTCATGTTCCCTGATTTTCTTTTCAGAACAAAATCAGTAACATTTTTATAAGGAACACAAAAACTTTAGTTGGAATTTACAGCAACGATGATTCTAATGTAAGGTCCAAGCCCATGTCTTGCTAACCTTTTTGTCACTGATGAGAAACCCTCCCCTTTCCTTCTTCCTTAGACCTTCAGGGATCCCTCTCATATGGAAAAACCTTTGAGTCTAGGCTCTTAAAAAGCTAGGGTTCATTCAATCTTCTTTAGTCTATAAATCTGTGCTAGGCTACAGTCAGCCCTACATCATAAATACAGGAATGGGCTCCCCATTGACATGGTCCTAAATTACACACTTCAAGTAATATGAAAAGAAGTCCTCTACTTTATTAATTCCACACATTCAAAATTCCATAAAATCAGGTATACTTTTAATGGTATGTAATATTTATATATTAAAATTTAGAGTACTAAAAAGGGGTTTCCTAATCTTTCCTAATTTCAGCATGCTTCTCTAGATGCTCCAAAGATACTAAAAATTAAATTGATATGCTTAGTGAGTCAAGCCAGCAACTGTCAGTATGCTATACAGCAAAGCTAATGCACAACGGGAGCGCTGCTGAATATTGGCGTGAGGCTGTGATCATTCATTGGGCCAGTGCAACAATTGCTTAAGTACCTCAGACACTAGCTTTGTGAAGTCTTCCCTAAAGCCAACTTGGGTAACACATTTATATTCTATAATCATGTTTCTCCAATATAACTCCAATTTCTTTTAACTATTATTGTAGTATAAAAAGACCATGTTAACAGCCATCTCTTTTCTTGTTTATTAGCTAAAACACTTTCAATTTTAACCTCCCTCTAGCATCTCACAGGAGCCTTCAGGGCAACTTTTGCTTCTTTGAGTTAATTTTAATGTGTGGAATAAAATATGTTATGCTAATTAGCTAAGAACTTCAGAGTGCTGAAAGAAATTAAAAGGGTAGAAAAATTATATTGTCTATAGGTAAGTAAAACCAGTGATCTTTTAAAGTAAAAGGTATCATCTAGAATTGGGGAAAATGAGTGGTCCTTTCAAGTCATTGATAATTTCAACTGCTCCTTATTTCCTTCCAAGAACAACCTTTACTGCATTTACAAAAGTACTGGGGAAGGTTACAGTGTTGGGAACCCAGCAAACGCATACCCCTCGATTAACATTCAACACTCCCTCCCAAACCAACTAGACAGTCTTCTTTATGTCATCTCAAGCCAATAAACATTTACTGAGCACATATTATGTTCAAAACAATACCCTAGACATTTAGAAGATAAAGATGAGTAAGCTCCTGTGTGAGACAGACAATTAGCTGCAATATAAGGGCAGCATGATCACAGCTTACACAGACAAAGCACTGAAGGGACTGCAAACATTCACAAGGATTAGTTAGGGATTCCAAGAAGAGCCTTTAAAGGCAGACAGTTTTCTGCAAAGAGAATACAGGGGAAGGTGAGCCAGGTGAAGGAACCATGTACAAAGGGGCAGAAATGGAAATTATTTTTGTCTGAGAATAGCAGTCAGTCAAGTTTGGTAGACTGTGGGGTAAAAAAAATGGCAATTGGGTGAGAAATAAGGCTAGGAGATAGGCTGTAGTTTAAATATGAAATGTGTCAAAAGTCAAGGAAAGAATTACTATGTAGTACACTAGGCAACAGACACTTCAAACACAGCATGCACAAAATGGAAACCTTCCATCAGCCTGCAGATCCTCCACCTGCATTAGTCACCTCGGGGACTGACGCCTTTAACCTGAGGCCAGAACCCAGAGGTCATCTGGGCTACTCCTTTACTCTCACCTGCCTTTCCAGGTCATTTATATTGTCTCTTTTAATATCCTAATTTCACTTCATAAGAACACCAGCCACATTGGATTAGGGTCCACCCTAAAGACCCATTTTAATTCAATTACCTCTTTAAAGGCCCTATCTCCAAATACAGTCACAATCTCAGGCACTGAGAACTGAGGCTTCAACATATGAATTTGGGGAGTGGGGGTGGGGGGGACACAGTTCAGCCTATAACAATCCTCACCATAAATGATACCAAAAAAAACAACCATTATCTTTTTAAATATGATTTAGGGTTTAGTTTATTTGTTAGACTAACAACCACTGCTAACACAAGCTATTACTGAGGGACATAACAAAGCACACGTAGATCCCTCTCCAATTCTACCAGCCCTCTGGGCCACACAGATGGCCTGGCAAAGCAAAGAGATGTACAGGTCAAACACAAAAATAGCAGTAGCTAAATATTCTAAGCCAGGAAGTACATTTACTCATTCCTGGAAAAAACATGAACTTAAACACAGGTGGGAAAAAAAACACATGTGGAGAGTAATATCAAGAATTAGTTTCTTTCCACTTTTACTTAGCTACTTACCACCCAAGAACAAACAAATCTGACTGCCACCATTCATTTACTCAACAAATACTGATAGTGCAACTGCACTGTGCCAGGATATATGGCAGTGAGCCTCATTCTCCTGAGGAACAGAAAATAAACAAATGCCTAAGTAACTGTACAGCACAATACTGGGTATTGAAATAGGCTATGAAGAAAGTAAAGAAGGGTGGGGGAATAGACGAATGATGGGGAAGGCCTAGTTTAGATTTGTTTTCAGAGAAAGCCACTCTGATTAGCAACAAGGACCCCAAGGAAGTAGAACACTCAACATTTGAATACTTGGTGGAAATATTCTGAACAGTTAACAGCAAGTGCAAGGCTCCAGAACAAGAGCTTCACTGGTGTGTACCAGAAGCAGCAGGTAGCCTAATGCACAAACTGCAGAATGAGGGGAGAGCATAAGAGGAGAGGTCAGGCTGGCATTTAGGCACAAAACTGCATGAGCCTTGTAAATCACCACCAACACTCTCAAGTCTGTTCTTGAGATTCTACTGAAGGTTTTAGAACAGGAAAGTAACATGATCTGATCTAAAATATAAAAGGACCATTTTGGCTGTTCTTAGAGAATAGACCAGAGATTGGGCAAGGACTGGGGCAGGGGGAGGAAAAGCAGTTAGGAGACTATTTCAGTAGCCTAAGTGGAAAGCACACTGGCAAGTTCCAGGGTGCAGTGGTGGAATTGTTAAGAAAGTGGTAGAATTCTGGTAATTCTAGTGAGTCAACTGGGTTTGATGATTGGATATGAATTATGAAAGGAACAGAGGGTCAAAGATGACTCTAGAGCGTTCAGCCTGAGCAGCTAGA
Source organism: Phataginus tricuspis (assembly GCA_029783875.1). Taxonomy (NCBI): domain Eukaryota; kingdom Metazoa; phylum Chordata; class Mammalia; order Pholidota; family Manidae; genus Phataginus; species Phataginus tricuspis. The sequence goes on along the minus strand of JAQQAC010022981.1, from coordinate 48,591,207 downwards.
TATATGGAGGTCATACTTAAGTAGATATGAGAAGAAAGGGTAATAAAGAATTGAGCTTTAAGCAGGTTAAGTTTGCCTGTTAGAATTGCTAAATTGGGATTAGTATACAATTCTGGAATTGAGAAACTTAAGGCTGGAGACATGTTCCTTATAGCTTACATTTTTTCATTTCAATAATTCACATATCAATAGTTTTACTGGTCTTATTAAATTTCAAAGATATTTGAAAACAGTATTTGTTTTTTAAAATCATGAGGCTGGGTGTATGTGCTAAAAACAAAGTATGATTAGAGAAGTTACAGGTCTGAGCTTTGGGAACCCCAAAATTTAGGGGTAGTTATTTTTCAGAAACCCGACCATTAACCTACTCATCCTAGGGTATGTGGCTTTTGCCATTTGAAATGTAACTATTATTTAGAAAGGATATTTGCTTATATTATAAAGTGGAACAATTCAGAGACAAATTTAGGCATTAGTAAAAAATGTAATATTAATCACACAGTCTCCTACTCTACAAACATTTCCAAAAATGCAGTGAAAAACTACAAAGATACTAAATTAAACAAACCAAGGAAAAATTATATTCATGCTGATGTTTACACCTAAATCAAGCATTAATCATTCTGGTGAATCAATAATCAATAGTTTATAGTTGAGTGCTGATTCAAAGAAGTGCTGAGCAAGAAAAAGCAAAAAAGATAATTATTTTTCCATCAATAACCATCAACAGCTTGAAGGAAACAAAATAAGAAGGAAAAAAATCCCATAAGACCAAAGCTGGCCCTAAAATAAAGACTGAGTTGACCTCTCAAATAGCAGTTTAAGCATGTTCACATGGTCCCTTGGTCCATCTAGCTTAGCATTCTACTTCCAGCAATGACTGATGGTAGGATATGGTTATAACCCCATTTCTGAGTGCCAGCTTTGTAATCATTTATAACCCTATCAAACCATAAAGTTGAATAAACTATGCCAATATGCTTTCCCAACACAGTCTTATGAAACGTTATCTGCATTTGACTCCCACCATCTGTTGCCAGATTCCCTTTTCCCCCATCTACCTTTTTTCCTATCAGATTTACTCCTGCCCCCCTTTTAACACAATATTCCTTTTTATTGAAGACGTCCAGGGAAAATATATATAATCACCTGCTCATCATGTGTGAATAAAAGATAACAAACATTAAGAAAGACCACAAAAGGAGGAGGGAAAAAAGATGGTGGAGTAGGAAGGCAAGGTGGAAACCTCCTGACACACACACACAGCAGGGAAGCAACTACAGCAAATACAACTAACCCTGTAAATGACCTAAAGACTGCAGAAAAGACCACCCACACCTGGGGAAGAAGAGAAGACCACACAGAGAAGGCCAAACTTGCAGAGCCATGATGAAGCAGGACCCAAGCTCTCCCCACGTCCCAGTCCATAGGTAGGAGGAAGAGGAACAGAAGAGTGGGGAAGGGATAGGAGCCCAGGAACTCTGCACACCTAGCCCTGGAGATCTGCTCTGGGAGCATGAGTCCACATTACATTGGGTTCTGGTGATTAGCGGGCCTGGACACCAGGACAGTTACAGCATTCTGAAAGGCTGAGACTCCAGCTGCCTGTGGAGTAGAGACATTTTCTGACAGTTCCACTAAGACCCAAAACATAGAAGTCAGTTTGAAAGTTTTCCCTGCAGTGAGAGGGGTGTCAGAGGGGTGAGGGTTGGACGGAGCTCTCTCCACAGGAGAAAAGACAGATAGCCGGTAACCCTCCACCTCCCCAACCCTCCCTCAGCCCAACAGGTCAGCACTCACAGGGCCCCAGACTCTCCATCCCCCTCACTGCTGGCTCAGCCCTGAGGCACTTCCCTGCGCACCACTTGTGCGCCGGCCCACTCAGCCCAACAGGGTCAGACTTGATGCGTGGCAGGCAGAGGGAGTCCTTCCCAGATTTATTGTCCCTGTCTCAGCTCAATTAGAGAGGAGCCTTCAGAAGTCAGCTCCAAGTGCTTCTTCCTCCCCATGGCTGCCAATCCCATACTGCACACCTTGCTGCCACCAGGGAGCTACTTGCCACTGCTGCCCCTGCACAACTCACCATCACTGCCCGGCTATGCACCCTTCTGCTATGCAACTCACCATGCCACACATCCACCCCAAAGCCACAAGACCACCTCATTAACCCAGCAGCCCGGGCCAAAACTGATGGCAGGCAAAGGGTGGCCCCACCACAACAATCCCAGAAGCCACTGATCTGATCACAAAGGGCCTGCTAGCGCAAACTGCCAACCTCAGCGAACTAAGACCACTGCCAGCAAAGAAACAGAAAGATAGCTCCGTCCATTGCCCACCAACAGCAATTGGGGCTCCATTGCAAAGGAGAACCAGGCACTGGAGAGGAAAGAGTCTTAAGCATCTGGGCACCACAGGACACCTTCTTCATAAAGCCATTACTCTAGATCAGAGAGCACATCAGATCCATCCAATACAAAGGAAGAAACACAGAAACCCTGACAAAATGAGAAGGCAGAGGAATATGTTCCAAACGAAACTACTAGATAAAACACCAGAAAGAGGGCTACATCAAATGGAGATCACCAATCTTCTTGATAAAGATTTCAAAGTAACAGTCATAAATTTGCTCACTGATCTGTGGATAAGTATTGACGATCTCAACAAAGTGATAGAAGAGTTGACAAAGAGCCACTCAGAGTGAAGAATACAGTATCTGAAATGAAAAATACAATGGAGGGAATGAAAATAGATTGCTGTAAGTAGAGGTGACAATCAATAAGATGGAAGTTAGAGAACAGGAAAACAATGAGGCTGAGGAAGAGAGAGAAAAAAGAATCTCTAGAAATGAGAGGATGCTAAAAGAGCTGTGTGACAACTCCAAATTGAAACAATATTTGCATAATAAGGTCCCAGAAGGAGAAAAGAGAGATAAAGGAGTAGAAAGTCTCTTTGAGAAATAATTGCTGAAAAACTCCCCAATCTGAGGAAGGAAATAGGTATCCAGGTGCTGGAAGCACAGAGAGCTCCTAACAAAAGGAACCCCAGGAAGACAACACCAAGACATATAATAATTAAAATGGCAAAGATTAAGGATAAAGAGTATTGAAAGCAGCTAGAGAGAGGCTAAAAATTTCTTATAAGGGAAACCCCATCAGGCTCTCAGCAGACTTGTCAGCAGAAACTATACAGACCAAAGGAAGTGGCATGAAATACTTAATGTATTGAAACAAAATGACCTTCAACCAAGAATCCTCCTCCCAGCAAGGTTATCATTCCAGACTGAAGGAGAGATTAAAAGTTTCCAAGCTAAATCAAGGCTGAAGGAATTCACTACCCCTAAACAGGCCTTATAGGATATGTTAAAAGGACTTCTGTAGACGGAAATGTTCTTAGAGTCTAAATATTTTTCACCAGTTAAAATAAACCCACAGTAAAGGTACTAGACCAATTACTTACAAAGCAAGTACGAAGTTAAAAGAAAACAAAAATAGTAAAATCAACTACACACAAAATCATTCAAGGGATACACAAAAAGTGCAGAGTATGACATCTAATAGATAAAGTGTTAAGGAGGAAGAACAAGAAAAAAGAAGTACTTTTAGATTGTGTTTGAAATAGGGCAATCAACTTAATATAAACTGTTATATAGTCAGGAAGCTATCCTTGAACCTTATGGCAACCACAAACCTAAAGCCTACAATAGATACACAAAAAAATTGAAAAGGAGGAAACCAATAACAATGCTAAAGAAAACCATCAAATAAAAGAGATGAGTATAAGAGAGGAAAAAAACAGAGAGGAGCTATAAAAACAACCAGAAAACAATAAAATGGCAATAAGTACATACCCATCAATAATTACCTTCAATGTAAATGGACTGAATGAACCAATCAAAAGACATAGAGTGGCAGAATAGATAAAGAAACAAGACCCATCTATATGCTGCCTACAAGAAACTCATTTCAGACCTAAAGACATATACAGACTAAAAGTGAAGGGATGGAAAAAGATATTTCATGCAAATAATAGGGAGGAAAAAAAGGAGCAGTACTTATATCAGAAAAAATAGATTTCAATACAAAGAAAGTAACAAGAGACAAAAGACATTACATAATGATAAAGGGGTCAGTCCAACAAGAGGATATAACCATTATACATATCTATGCACCCAACATAGGAGCACCTATGTAGGTAAAACAAATACTAACAAAGTTAAAGGGGGAAATAGATTGCAACACAGTGATTCTAGAAGACTGTAACACACCATTCACATTAATAGATCAACCATATAGAAAATAAGGGAAACGAGGCATTGAACAATACATTAGATCAAATAGACTTAACAGATACCTACAGAACATTCCACCCAAAAGCAGCAGGTTACACATTTTTCTCAAATGTACATGGAACATTCTCCAGAATAGATCACATACTAGGCCACAAAAAGAGCCTCAATAAATTCAAAAATATTGGAATTGTATCAAGCAGCTTCACAGGCCACAATGGTATGAAACTAGAAATAAATTACACAAAGAAAACAAAATAGCCTACAAACACATGGAGGCTAAACAACATGCTTCTAAATAATCAATGGATCAATGACCAAATTAAAACAGAAGTCAAGCAATACACAGAGACAAATGAAAACAAAAACACAACAGTCCAAAAATTTGTGGGACACCACAAAAGCAGCTGTAAGAGGAAAGTACATAGCAATACAAACTATGTCAAGAAACAAGAACAATCCCAAATAAACAGTCTAAACTAATAATTAAAGAAACTAGAAAAAGAAGAACATGTGAAACCCAAAGTTAGTAGACAGAGGGACATAATAAAGATCTGAGCATAAAGAAATAAAATAAAGAAGAATAAAACAATATAAAAAATCAATGAAACCAAGAGCTGGTTCTTTGAGAAAATAAACAAAATAGACAAACCCCTAGACAGGGTTTGGCAAGAAAAGGAAAATACACAAACGAAATCAGAAACAAAGAAGGAATACTCACAACAGACACCACAGAAATACCAAGAATTATTAGAGAATACTATGAAAAATTATATGCCAATAAATTGGACAACCTAGATGAAATGGGAAAATTCCTAGAAAAATACAACCTTCCAAGACTGACCCAGGAAGAAATAGAAAATCTGAACAGACCAATTACCAGCAATGAAATTGAACTGATAATCAAAAAACTCCCAACAAACAAAATTCCAGAACCAGATGGCTTCACAGATGAATTCTACCAAACATTTAAGAGCTTATGTCCATCCTTCTTAGAAGTATTTCAAAAAGCAGAAGAGAATACTTCCAAATTCATTCTATGAAGCCAGCATCACTCTAATACCAAAACCAAATACACTACAAAAAAGAAAATTATAGACTAATATTTCTGATGAATATAGATGCAAAAATGATCAACAAAATATTAGCAAACCAAATTCAAAAATACATCAAAAGCATCATCCATCACAATCAAGTGGGATTTGTTCCAGGGATGCAAGGATGGTACATCCCAAAGAAAAGGATAAAAACCATTTGATTTTCTCAATAGGTACTGAAAAAGCATTTGACAAAATTCAACATCAATTCATGATAAAAACTTCACAGAATGCATATAAAGGGTACAAAGCTCAATGTAATACAGGCCATATATAACATCATACTCAATGGTGAAAAGCTGAAAGCTTTTCCTCTAAGATAAGGAGCAATACAAGGATGTCCACTCTCACCACTTTGATTCAACATAGAACTGGAGGTCCTCGCCATGGCAATTAGACAACACAAAAACATAAACGGCATCCAAATTGGCAAAAAGTTAAACTGTCACTATTTGCAGATGACATGATATTACACACAGAAAACGCCAAAGACTCCACCAAAAAACTATTAGAATAAATGAGTTCAACAAAGTTGCAGGAAACAAAATTAATACACAGAAATCTGTTACATTCTTATATACTAACAATGAACTAGCAGAAAGAGAAATCAGGAAAACAATTACATTTACAATTGCAACAAAAAGAATAAAATACCTATGAATAAACCAATGATTCTGTAACATCTTTCTATGTTGACAGATAGTAACTGCACTAGTGGGGGTGAGGATTTAATAATGTGGGTAACTGTTGAACCAGTGTTGTAGATCTGAAACCAATATAAGGTTGTATATCAACAATACTTCAATTTTTTTAAAAAAGATAGAAATATCCTTACCAAAAAAAGAAAATAAATAAAGACCACTGCAAATAGTGATATTTGTAGGCCTCTATGGTCAAGATTTTAAAGCAATACAAATGTGCTTTGAATACAGCACAGAAGCAATTTAAATGCTGATGCTGAGTTTAAAATTGATTAAGTAAAGCAAAGGCCTTATTTATGTTCAACACACTGAAAAGGCAAAATGTCAGATGGGAGAAAAAAATTACAAAGCATACATCTGATAAGGGGTTAATATCCAAAATATACAAAGAATTCATAAAACTCAATAGCAATAAAATAATACAATTAAAAAACAGACAGAGGTTCTCAACAGACATTTTTCCGAAGATATGCATATGGCCAATAGGTACATGAAAGTGTTCAACATCACTAATTATGAGGGAAATGCAAATCAAAGCCACAATGAGGTATCACCTCACAACTGTTAGGATGGCTCTTATCAAAAAGACAGAAAACAACAAGTGTTGGCAAGGATGTAGAGAAAAGATAATCCTTGTGCACAGGTGGTGAGAATGTAAACTGGTGCAGCCACTGTGGAAAACAGAAATGGAGATTCCTCCAAAAATTAAAAATAGAACTACCATTTGATCCAGCAACTCCATTATGGGTATTTATTTAAAGAAAATGAAAACACTGACTCAAAAACATATGTGCAACTCTACATTCATTGCAGCATTATTTACAATAGCCAAGATATGGAAACAACCTAAGTATCATTGATGGATGAATGCATAAGGAAGATGTGGTGTATGTATTATATATATATATGTATGTGTGTGTGTGTGTGTGTGTGTACTATATATATATAATATATATGTATTATATATATATGTATTATATATATGTATGTATTATATATATATATATAATGGAATATTATTCAGCCTTACAAAAAAAGGAAATCTTGCCATTTGCGACAACATGGATGGATCTAGAGGGCATTAGGCTAAATGAAATAAGTCATACAGAGAAAGAAAAATACCACATCATCTCACTTGTATGTGGAACCAAAAAAAAGCTGAGCTCATAGATACAGAGAACAGATAGGTAGGCAGGTAGGGGTTCAGGAGCAAAGGATGAAGGGGGTCAAAAGGCACAAACTTCCAGTTATAAAATAAATAATTTATGGGAATGTGATATACAGCATGGTGACTATCATTAATATACTGTATTGTATGTTTGAAAGTTGCTTAGATCTTAAAAGTTCTCATTACAAAAAATATTTATAACTGTATGGTGACAGATGTTAAGATGTTATTGGGGTGATCATTTCACAATCTACAAAATCAACTCATGTTGTACACCTGAAACTAATATAATCTTATATGGTAATTACACCTCAATAAGAAAATAATAAAATTGATTAGGTTGCATCCACCACATTTGTCAACATTTGACAAATTAAGAAACAAAGATTTTTTTTAAATAAGAAAGCCATTTTCCCTCATTTCTTTGTAGAAATTAAATAATAGTCCCCAATCTTGAATCTTATTGACCAGCACTTGACATCTGATGTCCCAAAATCTCTTTGTCAAAAAATTGGGATAGTATAATAGTCCCCTAATCTAAAATACCATGAATTATAACACATACTATCAATTAAACACTTCTTTTCAGAATGTAAATGTGAATAATATTTTTTCAATATTGAACCTTCCAAATCCAAGGCTGAGCCATTATTCCAGGGAAGGAGAGAACAAAACAAAGACACCACTGATTATCTTTGAGATTCAAAACTGACTTTCTGGAGGTCTTAAGAAAAAATGGTTGTCAAAGCCATTAAAGAAAGAAAAAAATCATTTTCTAAATTCTTTTCATTCCCATTTTGTTCCCAAAGGCTAGATCTGAGAGACTACAGATATTTATGAGAAAGATCTGGTCAGATTGGGGGAAAAAATGGGGAAGCTAACCTTACCTAGCCCCAAGAAGGAATTCACAAGTAAGGAAAACAAGTAAGATACCTATCTTTATTTCCCCTCTCCGAGCTTCATCCAGATTGGAGAACTGTGTTACTAGCACCATTAGGAGAAAATACTTAAAACAGAGGGACTTTGGCTCCCTTTACTTTTGCAACTCTGGAAGAAAACTGCTTCTTAAGCTGCTCTGCACAAACTTTGGGGTGGCCACCGTGTAATGTTGGCATTGCAGTGTAAATAGATAGAAGGAAGGGCAGCTTTCCTAAGTCACTCCTGATTCCCAGGAGACAATGGATAAAACCCTACCATCCTAGATCCTCTAAAGAACAATCAAAATGTGGCTGAGATCAAGACTGCTGGGCCTGCCCTAAGCCCAACATGGGGAAGAGCAAGCTGATCGTACAGCGGAGGCTGAGAACAGATAGTGCCAAACACTTGATGAAGCACTTAGCTGGGACCTGACGGTCTGAAGCACCACTGAGGGCAAAGTTGAGGCTAAGGCATCCGGGAGAACTGTGGGCCCTGATCAAGACGACAAAGAGCAGTCCACAAATTCTATCGGCCATAGACTACACCAGGAAGTGCACAAAGGCGCCCACAAAATGGCTTTGCAGGGTACCAGTCACCCCTCAAAGGTCACTAACCACTGAGAGGCAATAAGGGTCCGAAGATCCACCTCCCACTCCCAGGAGGTCACATAAGCAACATCGCCACCCCAACCACCCATTTCTGATATTTTATCTAAAGAGACTGAGTATTAACCAAAAGGGACTGTGGGTAATTATCTCCTGCAAGCTTCAAAAAGGAAACTACATTAAATGTTCATATCCATTGTAAGATGCTTCCTAATTTCAAAACTGTTAAAAATGTGAGGTGGGGAATGTGGGAAAACGTGTCTAAACTGAAGAACTACAGTATTTTGCAAATCAGGACTGAGAATGCAAATTGTTTCCTAAAAGAAAAAAACTCATCTGAAAATCATAAACCACAATTATTAAACCTTGATTTTTAGAGCATTCAGTACTGTGATACTACATACATCTATATACACATTGTGTATGTATGTGTATATATATACATACATGTATATATAATCTTCAAATTCAGGTATCACAAGGTTAAGTGACTTTCCTAGAGATAAAAAATCATATCTAGATTAGAACACTGTGTCCTGATTCCCAACATCCCAAAGGAGAAGCACCTGCTCTTGAAAATTTTCATTTCTCAGGTCATGCTTCCTAGTACCCCAAACCCTCTCTGGGCGTTTCAGATTACCTGGCATGAGACCGCAGGCCTGGAGAAGTAAGGGTACACGGGCAACTAGGCCTAAGTCACGGTATGAGAGAGGCAGATCCTCTTCAGAAGACATGCACAGGTCCCAGGCAACAGGACATCACCCTTGGGCAGGCCCTTCAAGGACTCAGTTGCAGAGCAACAATACTAATACCAGGGTTAGACATTCCTAGTTACCTCACTACTCCGCAACAGCCCACAGACAACCCTTTGGTAGCAGCCTCGTCCTACTTCACTGGCTGCACAAGAGAATTACCTGGGAGGCTTTTTAAAAATACTGTTAATGAAATCCCACTCCAGAGAGTTTGATTTAATTGGCCTTAGTGTGGCCTGGCTTATCAGGGTGTTTATGAGTTCCTCAAGTGGTACAGGTGACTGTAAATGTAAACTTCATGAAATGTGACGACACACCATAATCTCAGACTTTCCTCAGTTCCACCCCAAGCAGAGTCCCCAAACCAAGATGCGATGAGATCCTGCGGGAGGTTTCATTCCAGGGCAAGTTTACTCTGGGTTCGCTGAGACCGAATCACAACAACGGAAGGTTCCGGGTAAAAGGGTTTATACCAAGCTTTACCCTCCTAGTGGCAGGTCAGGCGCTAGAATCCCGTCCGCCTCCAGGGCAGTCTGCATGCAGTAAGCCGGTCTCTTCCTCCGGGCCTCCACCCCTGCAGCCGTCTCAGTCTCTGTCCTCGGCGGTACCAGCACTCCCGCCTCTGCTCTCCTGCCTGCTGCGCAGCCTCAGAGCACTGGGCGCGGCTCCATATAGTCAATAATAACTCGCCCACACGTGTGCAAGTTTGAGCCTGCGAGCACTGCACGTGCACAGTGCGCGAGGATCTTAGGGCCAGGTGACTCCCATTTTCCCTACACATGGGCACCCAAAATCCTAGAGCCACGCATCGATACATAATGCTGTCTTGTACTGGATTGCTGCATGACAGAGAGCAGCAGAAAGTGGATCTAAGACCTCTCAGCTGCAGTTTTCCCAGAGGTGCTACTAATAGCCCTCGTGAGACCTAGGAAGACTGACTTAGCATGTTACAGAGACTTGATGCAAGAGGTCACCTTCTTTCAGAATAAAAAGACGTAAGAACAAGCCCCACTCTAGGGCAAGCTTTGGGCCAAAAGGCGGAACCATTCTGGCTGACTGTGCCCAGCACAGCAGTTGTCACATTGTAACCATTGGAGAGCTTTTAAAATTACTTCCTGGTTTTACTCTCCAAAGACCAAGTTAATTAGTTTCCTGTGTGGACTGGGCACAGGGAGTTTCAAAAGCTCCCCAGGTGACTTTAATGTGCAGCCATGGTTGAAAACCACTGGGCTAACAGGATCTCAACAGTGACAGGAATTTTCTGAATTGCCTAGATAGCACTCTTCCCCCAAGTTAGGCATATGTGTCTGTCACAGGGCTTGGATATAAACCATTCCATCATGATTTATCTCACAGGGACTCCCAACTGTGTGGGGAGGGTAATGCCCATTTCTTACCCTTCCTTAACCAGTGAGTGCAGAGTATCCCCAGGAGATAACAGTCACTCTAGAGCAGGGACCTGGAAATTAATTACCTGGGGCCAAATCTGGCTACTTTTCTGTTTTTGGAAATAAAGTTGTATTGGAACACAGCTCTATCCATTTTACATATCTTCTACTGCTGCTTCAAACTACAACAGCAGAGTAGTTGCAACGGAGCCTCTATGGCTGTCAAAGCCAAAATTATTATCTAGACATATACAAAAAGTTTGCCAGCCGCTGGTCTAGAATCATGGAGCTGTCAGGTTGCAGCAGTATCTGCTGAGACAAGCTGGGTGTTCTGAAATAGTCCAGGGGGTCCTATTAATGGGTAGAATTACACACCAAGCAGTGAAAATGACCACATCTTGGGAGATATGGACTCTTAGATCATTTAATTCAGCCAGCTGAACCACATTTGTTCCCACCAATCCAGCATTTTCCACTAAAAGGGCAAGTGGAACTGGCCTTATCAGACTATACCACTGGCTGCCTATGGAATCAGTTATAAGAGAAGGATCTTATTTCACAGCTTAGTTAGAAGGGGATGTCTGTGGAATCAATTTAAATTTGTAGAAGAAAAGATGAGCTGCAGTTGAAAGATAAAGTATTAACGGAGAGAAAGTGGATAGTAGGTGGACAGGGAACCCAAAACAACAGGGTAGCGATGCTGGAGTGAGTACAAAGAAAATCAGTCTGACAGAGTAAAAGGTCTAGGAAGCAAACTGAGAAGAGGTGAAACATACGTAGAGACTGACATCTGCGCACAGCTAATCTCAAAGCTCCCAGTTTCTGGTCTAGGGGGCATCCCTTAAAGGCTCAGCCATTCACACTCCTGCTGGACATGCAGTATTCTAATCAGTTAGCTATTCGTTTTTCTTATCCTTATCTTAATTTAAAGAGTGGCTTCCTTTTTCTCAACTATTTGTATCTCAAGGAATACTATAGCCTAACAACTTTCCCATGTGAGCAGTTTTCTGGCAGTAAAAGAATGCAGAAATTGAAGAATTCACTTTATTAAAATCAACTCAACAATACTGAATCACCTTAAACTTCAAAATATTATTAAGGCAGAATTAAGTTTACTTCTTCATCCTACCATAAAAAGAACATCTTTATACTTATTAAGCCTTGAGCCTCTAAGAGTTTAAAAGACATTTAATTTACTTTTATAGTCAAAACTCCAATATTTGCTGATAAAGTCATTTACAAAAATATGACAGTGTGCAGACTTATCCTTGAGATTTCCTGGGAAACTTCAAGATTAATTTTGACATAAATTCTACTGATCAGCAAGCCTGCAAAAAAAGCTGAAGAGATAAAACCAAGGTAACATAAGTGGCATTATGCTTACTCAAAATGACCTGAAGAAATGACAGAAAAAAAGAAAAATGAAACTTGAATTTTTTTCTGAAAGAAATAAAGGAAATTATATTCTAGGAGACTAAGAAGCTCAAGCATATTCTCTGCCTACTACCTGAAAGTCAATCAGCTCTGTCTGTATAACAGTTGGAAATGAACCCTTTGGGCATCTAGGCATCTGTTTGTATAAATTGATATTCATGATTTTTTTTTCTTCTTTCTTTTTTCCTTGGCTAAAGGAGAAGAGAAGTAAATTTTATGAGAGTGGTATGAGGCAGAGAAGCTCTGCATAGGAGCCAGGCAGGAAAGAAACACATGATGCTTGGAGTAAGAATGACTGCTTGGACTGCATCTGACCCTGGCCCGGAGAGGGGAGAGGGATTAGGGAAAAAGCTGAAAGCTGTTTTCATATGGAATTTTGTGCAACTTGAGGTGCAAGCACTGATTCATTGGGACCCATGTGACAGAGTGAAGCACAGTTGGGAAGAGAGGCATTCTCCCCTCTTCTGGAGGTGCCCACAGCCATTCTGCTACCTTGAGGACTGGCAACCTTGGAGGGCCCTGGGACATGACTGCCTTGGCATGTCCATTTCCAGTCTCACCCTGGGCATCACTGGCAGTTACACCCACCATCAACAACATGAGGCCAGACAAAATGGAAAACATGGCAGACAGTTTTGGAAGCACGGTGTAGTTATACCTCAGAAACTCTAGAATTTAGAAATGAGGGAAAGAGCACAAGGGAGGCTTTGCAGGAAAATCTCTGTTCTAGCATAAGTAATGAAGGTAATTATAGTAACCCTGGATTGCTGCTGCTAATGGAACTTATTTTGAACTTTCAGACATTTACGAGGAGGTAGGAGGCCAGGAATTAGATTATAAGAAGAAGACAAGTATCTGGCCTAGACGGCCAGTGCTCAAGGGAACTGGAAACAGGGAGGCCCCACAGAGACTAGTATAATTCTGAGACTAGAATGTGGCTTGGAAACTGAAAGGATACATTAAAACTCTGGTAACAAGGTAATTTTATTATCCCTCAACAGCAGGAGTTGTGGATCCAAACTGGAAAACTGTTCCACTAGAACTCTTCTCCATGTTCCTTTCTGTGTGCAATAATGTTTCTAGCCTTGCAAATAATGTTTAATCCTCGGTACCTACTGCTTTGCTTAACTCTGTTGTCAATTCCCCAGAGAGGATGGTAATAGAACCAGTCTGCCTCAAATCTAGAGGCAGAGCTCTCATGCCAGACTGTTCACGGGCTTCTTGCTGACTTACAACAGAATGCCAATAAGCAAGTCACCCTGATCAAGTCAGCTGTGACCAGGAGACAGAGACTTAACAAAAAAGGAACACCTAGAAAGGAGAAAAATGGGAATGTAATAGTTATTGAGGCTGTTCACAAATACCCTCAGCTCCTGGGATTGGGGCAGGATCACACATTCAGCAGCCGCACTGACCACACTAGTTGCTTTGAGAAAAGTAATGTGAGTGGAACTGACACATGTCACATCTGGGAGGACATTTCAGGTGCTGTTGCATGATTCATCATGTTGTCTTTCCCTTCTTACACAGTGGAAGCAAATATTGGCATGGAACCTGGGTCGCTCAGTGCTTGTGCTAAGCAGACTCCTACCCAACTCACACTGGACATGTAGCTTGCACAGGAAATTAATTTTCATTAAGCCTCAGAGATTTGAGAATGTGCTTCTTACCACAGCATGACCTAGCTTATACTGACTGATAGAAGGGTTGGCAGATATTCTTAACCTAGGCCCAGTGAGTACATAAAAGCCATCCCCAAGGGACTCCCAGAAATAGATGGGAGACACTATGGAAGTGAAACCGAGAAAAGACCAAGAGGCCCTACAAGAGTCAGCAGTGACAACCAAGGAATAATGTTCATTAATATTGACCTAAATCTATACCTACCTCTTGAAGACACAAGATATATTTACAATGAAAAATACACTTGCCAAAAAAACCTTTGCCAAAAAATTTTTACAGGGGATACACATTATAAGGAGTTTGTTGTTGTTTTTATCTTAAAGAATTTTAAGTCAATTTTTTTATTTCACATTTACCATGACTCTGACACATAGCAAATATTTTGTGGCAAATAAGATTGAGATGGTCCCATTATATAATGACTGCAGCATGATCGAGCAGTTTATATCGCCTTCAGAGAGTATACAACATAGATATATAAATTCTTTTAATCACAATTCTGCATAAACACTTTCTGCCCTGCATTGCCAAACTTGGATCTTGGAAGTGATAAAGTGCAGATGCCCATAGTTGCAATCATAAAAATGTAATTGCTGTGAAAAAAAATTATTTCTGATGCATTGGAGAAATTTATTGCAGAAGGATGCAACTGTGTAAGTTATAACACAGAGGAAACGAAAGCAAATGATTGAAATATATCTCAGGCTGAACATCCCTGCAAAATGACCTAGTGATTTACCTGAACCCAGGAGAAAAAAAAATAGATTAAAGATAAATCAGGTTTGGTGGGGAATACTCTGGTAACTATAAAAAGAGCAGATAAAGATTTATGAATAAAGAATTTAAAAGTCAAAGTGACATACTATCTATGACCAATTACTCCAAACATTAAAATGTAATTCTGACTTTGAGTTATATACAAAGGTGGTAAGTAATTTCTGTAGAACTTTGAAAGCAAAGGAATACAATATTAAGATAAATAATGAGGAAAGGTAAGAATTTTTTTAATGGGGCTACTCATTCTGTAACTTCAGCTGGTAGCACTATGAACTTAAACATCATAAACTTCTTTTAGAATATTTTTCAGTATAATCAAAGACAATATTACATACTTAAAATAAACCATGTAACTGTTTCAAATTAAACACTTTGAAAAAAATTGTGATGAGATATTTAGTATGATACTACTCTAGAAAAAAACCTTTATTGTAATTAAATGAAACTTTTACTTGTATTGATACATGATACATAATCAAAGTGACGAAAGAAGTGCATCAAATCCAAAAAGGTCAGTTCTTTTTTTTTGTATATATTTTTATTGAAGTATAGTCTATATACAGTATGATATTGGTTACAAATATACAACCCAGTGATTGAACAGTTATATACATTATTCAATCCTCACCCCAAGTAGTGTAGTTACTGTCAGTATAGAAAGATGTTACAGAACTATTGACTGTATTTGCTTTGCTGCACTTCTATCCCCGTGACTAATTTATATTATCATTAAGATTTTGTGCCTCTTTAACCCCTTCACTTATTTCACCCATTTCACCCATACACCCCAAACCCTCCTCCACGGTAATGACCAGTCACTTCTCAGTGTCTATAAGTCTACTGTTGTTTTGTTTATTCTGTTTTCCTTTGTTTTTAGATTCCACAAATAAGTGATATCATATGGTATTTGTCATTCTCCACCTGGCTCATTTCACTTAGTATAATACCCTCTAGATCCATCCATGTTGTCACAAATGGCAGCATTTATTTCTTTTTATGGCTGAATAATATTCCATTGTGTATCTGTACCACATCTTCATTATCCATTCATCTATTGATGGACACTTGATTGCTTCCATGTCTTGGCTATTGTAAATAATGCAGCAATAAACATAGGGCTGCATATATTTTTTCAAATCAGAGATTTCACTTTCTTTGGGTAAATTCCTAGAAGTGGAATTACTGGGTTGAATGGGATTTCTATTTTTACTTTTTTTGAGGAAACTCCATACCACTTTTCATAGTGGCTGTACAAATTTAAATTCCCACCAACAGTGTAGGAGGTCTCCCTTTTCTCTGCATCTTCACCAACACTTGCTATTTCTTGCCTTTTAGTAGTGACTATTCTGGCTGGTGTGAGGTGATATCTCATTGTGGCTTTGATTTGCATTTTCCTGATGATCAGCAATGCGGAGCATCTTTTCATGTGCCTGTTGGCCATCTATATGTCTTCTTTGGAAAAAGGTCTATTAAGGTCCTCTGCCCATTTTTTGTGTTATTTTTTTTTTGGGGTGTTGAGTCATTTAAGTTCTTTATATATTTTGGATGTCAACCCCTCAACAGATATATAATTTACAAATATATTCTCCCATACTGTAGGTTGCCTTTTGGTTTTGTTGATGGTTTCTTTTGCTATACAGAAGCTTTTTAGTTTGATGCAATCTCACTTGTTTATATTTACTTTTGATTCCCTTGCCCAGGGAAATGTGTTCAGAAAAAAAATTACTCATGCTTATGTTCAAGAGATTTTGCCTATGTTTGCTTCTAAGAGTTTTATGGTTTCATGCCTTACATTTAGGTCTTTAATCCATTTCAAGTTTATTTTTGTAGATGGAGTTAGACAGTAATCCAGTCTTATTCTCTTGCATGTAGCTGTCCACTATTCCCAACACCATTTATTGAAGAGACTGTCTTTTCCCCATTGTATATTCTTGCCTCCTTTGTCAGGTATTAATTGAATATCAGTTATTTTGTATTAATTGAATATCAGTTATTTCATATTAATAACTCTTTGCCTGTGAAAGGCACTGTTTTGTGGTATGGAGGCTCTCATAATGAAAATCAAGAGTGTGTGCAAATAATTTTTTGTGCGAATTCTTTTTATGAGATATCTCCTGAACACAGTAAATATTGTAAAAACTATTGATTTTTTAATTAACTTAAATTGAATATTGCTAAGATCTTGAAACTTTTTTCTCATTTGGATATTGATGAATGCATACCAAACCACCTTTAAGAAATCAATAAACATTTTCAAAAACACTGACAACAATCTTAAGGAAGATAAAATTAGCAATTACAGACAGAGCTAATGAAAGCTATTACATTATCTTATCATGTAATAAACACTAACTTCCCTGTAATAAACACTAACTTCCCTTTCCCTGACATCTACTTTCCATGCAGATCATGAAAAGTCTGAAACCAAGGCACAACATCAAAAGCCCTCTAAAATTAACATCATCACGTTTTTTCAAAGAGCGAAATTTCTTTCCAATCAAATAAAATTACTTCATGTTATTTTCACCCTTTTAATATTCCAAGTGGACTCAATAAATATTTATAGATTACCATAATAGTTTTAAACTTGCCATAAAACACACACAGATGGTGAAGAGCACACTCTTTAACATGAATCTATGGGCTGCAATTTCAATGTACTTGATTAAAGCAAAACGTTTACTGGTTTCAGTTAGAATATAAAAGTAGTTTCTCCATAATGATACTTTCTCTGTTCATAAGCAATATGTCAGCATTCTTTGTTGACAAGTCTTAAGTGACCAACTCTACTTTGTTACATTGTTATAGGACAAATAAGGGTTATGTAATAGCATTAATATACTTGCCTTTACCACCCATCTCCAAAATAAAGGACATTGCACCACCCCACACACAGTAATTGCATAGGAACAAAATCCTAAAAGACTTGTGAAAACTCTTTTAAAACTTTCCCCCCAAAATTTAGTGATACAAATGAAAAAACATGAGAATTCTCATATGTTGGCCACTTGCTTTTACATTTAATAACTTAGCCTAGGGAAATAATCTGAATTGATGATAAAAATTTATATACAAAGATAATACACAGCATTATTTACAACAGTAAAAAATAGAAAAAAAACCTAACTGTCCAAAAATTAGAAGCTACTTTAAAAAACCACAGTGCAGTCATGAAATTGAAAATTAAACACCAATTTTATTAAGTCATGCTTACAAAGGATGGGTAAATTGTCAAAATATCATTTTAAATAGTAGAGTGAGATAAAACCTACATAAACAGTACTATCTCCACCTTGTTCACATATATCCTTTGTGTGTGTGTGTGTATGCTTTGATATTACAAAGTACTAAGAAGATAATAAAAATCACCCATTATTTTACTGTACTGGAAGTAAATGTATCAAAACATTAGTGTTTACTTCTTGATGATAAACTGTGAGTGGTTTTCTTATTCTTTTTGTTTTGTTTTGTTTTTTCCAATTTTTTCAGTGAATTTAATCAAAAAAAACAATCAGTAACTTTTTTTGTTTCTTCTTAACATGAGAAAGTTCAGTGAGTGGCTAAGGTATGGACTTTAAAAAAGTCTCCATAGTCATCTAATATCAGTTTCATACCAGATCTTAGTGCCATTAAGACTGCCAAAGTTCATGATTAAATTTCATCAGCGAGGCATATTTTTGAACTGTCTTTCTAGTAGCAGATACCTACTGTGCAAAGTAAACACCTGGACTACAAAGTCTATTTTCAGAGTTATTCCCCTCCCCATAAAGAAGATAGGCAGAACATTTCTAAATAATCAGTGGTAAAATCAGTTTCTCACTCAAGTAAGCCTTGAATGCTACAAGGTCTTATGGAAAAGGACAATTTGTCTTAGGAGTATGATACAAGGTAAGCCTAAAGGGGAATTGGCTTTCAAATTTTGTGTTAAAGACAAAAAAAATTAAGTCTATACTATGTATGGTATAAGTTTCTTCAAGCTCTGCTTCAAGAAGTCCCACAAACAAAATCTGGACTTATATAATAAATCAACTGGGGAATCATTATGCATATTATCAAAGGATTATTCACCTTATGAAAGACTTTGTCACAGAATTTCTTAGATAACTGCTTTTCTCATACATTTTGGTATTTCAAAAATAACTTCCTATTTGACAAATGAGCCACCCTGTGCCTTGGAGCAAGTCACTGAAATTCTCTAGGCTCAGTTTCCTCATCTATATAATAAGAATGGTTTTAATCATGCTGCCTGCCTCACCCAGTTTTCATGGCTATCAAACAAGATAATTTACATAAAGGCACTTTGAAAATTGCATATACATATCATTACTGCTGTTGCTTTTAAAAGAGAATCTGGGGAGGAACTTTCAGAATTTTATTACTATTACTAAATACATGCTTTTTTACATTTTAACAGTATTTTAAGGACAATTTTAGGTGACATATTCATTCTATAAAAATCAAATCTTTCCTTGGATCATTTTCTATTTTTCCTGTTTCTTAGTTCTGCAGTTACTACACATGTAATTTCCATATTAATACCTGGATTATAAGAGGTTCCAGTAGCTTCTCTACAGTGAATGTTTGGATCTGTAGATCCCGAGGATCGATATTCAATGTGATTGGAGTGTCAGCTGACATGCTGCCTGTGCACAAAAACAAAAAGACACTTCTTAATAAAGAAAATACATTCTAGAGGAAAGTACTAATGAGAATCAGAGTATGTGAGGCTTATATTCGGCATGTCTTCCTGACATCAGCTGTATCCCTCAGAGGGCCAGGGTGCCAAGTCCATCAACAGAGAAACGAAATATTTTCCAACTGTTCTCTGAGGTCATGCTGTCTGGGCTCAGGTCCTCTAACACATTAATCTATGGTAATATGTTCATAAGTAAAATAATAACCCAGCCCAGTGGGTTTGCATTTGATGAGCAGTTGTACGTGAAAAAGAATGACCGAGTTGGTAGGACATTTTACAGCATGCAAGTCCCTTGACTTCCATGAAGTCACAGCACTGAGGCAGCCAGAGCCCATACTTTGCCTATTCTTATTAATGATGACTCAGGTGAGGAGCCAGGTGGGACTTTGGAAGATGTAATAAGTCTCTACTTGTTTTGGGAATTGTTTATTTGAGGTTCTTGATTAGAGAAGAAAGTTGGGAGCAACTTACTTTCCTGTACAGTAAAGAAACACAAATCAACATAATTATTAGAAAAAGAGAGAAGCAGCTTCTCAGAAGGTATTAATATTTGGGCAGGACAAAATAAGCAAAAAATTACAAGCCTTTCATTAAGGCATTAACATTAATCTTAAAAAATCAACTGAGATTTTTAATAAGAATATACATATTCCAAATGACCATATGTGGCATACCATAGCATTCAAATTAACACAATGCCATGAAAACTATTACGCAGATCACTAAGCCCACAAATTTGTATGAACTTGTTCATAGTCAGTAATCAACCGGCAAGTATTTACTGAAGGTCCACAGAGATAAACAGTAAGAAAAACATCTCTCCTGTATACAACTTGGCCTCTTAAAAAAATGAATTTATAGTTCACATAAAGGTGTTACTAATAATGCAAAAACTTCCCCACTTAGCTGTCTCACATTTTCTTCTATAGGTTCTTATATTTTCAGGCTAAGAGAACAAAGACTCTGTCCCTAGAAAATATCCTGATATTCCCTAGGACAACCATGGAAATTAAAAAAAATAATTAGAAGGTATTATGTGGTCCCCCCTTATCTGCAGTTTTGTTTTCCTCAGTACCAGTTACCTGTAATCAACCGCAGGCCAGAAACAGATGATCCTTCCTCTGACATGTTGTCAGGTCAGTAGTTGCCTAATGCTAAGTGACAGCGCCTATGTCATTCACTTCACTTCAACTCATCATACAGGCATTTTATCATCTCACAGCATCACAAGAAGGGTGAATACACTACAGTAACGTGTTTGAGAGAGACCACATTCACATGACTTTTATTAGAGTATATTGTTATAATTGCTCTATTTTACTATTAGTTACTGCTGTTAATATCTTACTGTGCCTAATTAATAAATTAAATGTTATCATTAGTATGTATGCATAGGAAAAAACATTATATATATATATATATATATATATGTAGGGTTTGGTAATAGTCATGGTTTCAGACATCCACTGGGAGTCTTGGAACATTTCCCCTACAGATCAGGGGATGGCTATTGTACTTTTATTTTAGTTTCTCTGCTTATTTTTTATATATAAGTGCAGATAATTGTTTTCTTTTTAACTGGCTAATTAGTTCTATGAATGGATGATAGATGTATAAATAAATGAATTAATGAATAAGTACACATTTTCATGGTATCTCTCTTGTCCAGACTCAATCCCTTCAATGTTCCTCTCAATCTGTGATTCTAGGAGAAAGGATTGTTCTTTTTCCTGTACTCCTGTCTCCAATACCTAACAGATGTCAGAATCTCAGGGTAGGGCCCATGTTCCCAACTCCTTCTTCTGAGAGTCTACCCCCATTCTCCTCCTAGACGTTTTCAACTTCCACCAGCCTAATTCCATAAAATGAGTATCTCTTTGCTGTTCAAAATCTTTCACTCTACTGGATCTTTCCTCTGTGTCCACAATGTGTTACTCTGTATATTCAAAGATAATCATGACTCTCTGTATGTACGGGTAAGTAAAAAGATCAGTGCCTCACTAAGACCTTTCCATGCTATACACCTGATACACACGCTGAGAGAGACACACACACACAAAATCATCCTGTAACTAAAAAGTCATCCTCATTGGCTTTTATCTTGATGAACTCTAATTCTTAGATTAATAATATAATTTGTTTTTAAACAAAGTCTAGAAGCCTTACTGCTCTTCAGATATTATGCCAGTGCCACATGACTACATTCCACAATTCTGTTACTATAAAAATGCATACTTGAAATATTCTTGAGCATACTAAGAATCTGCCAAGAGACTATCCCCATGGACTTAATATAGAAATCTGTACATGATCAAAATAGTGAATTTCAAATATGCTTACAATCAAATACACTCATAATAATTCTTTCATGTGTCTTCAGCCAAATTTGATGTTAAAAACAGATAATCATGCTAAAAGTCTCAAATGAGACAAGACAAAAGTAATAATTTTTAAAGCATTAAGTACAATTACATACTCTTACAATTACATATAGTAGAGCTGCTTATACTATTCAAAACACTAATACATACTAATCACTTTGTGTTAGTACCAAAACATTTCTTAGTCAACTTAGGAAATTATAATAAACAATTTGAAGTGGGAGAAAAAGACAATTTGTGTACCTACTGTCCTATGGTTACTCTAGCCATGTTTTCAAGTAGCTATAAAACATTACTTATTCATCTACAAAAACCTACTGTCCATGTTGAGAGTTTTATATAAAACCCACTAGCATTACTGACAGCAGAGATAGAGAACACTTTCTGAAATGTAGAGAATTTGTAGATAGTTCTTAGTGACCGAGACCCAAATGGCCTGCTCAGGGTGTCCTTACCCCCTTTCCAGACTGCCATGTGCTTCTTCATTCTCAGTCTATGCTTAAACTCTATCACCAGCCACTTATCACAAACTGCCTGTATTCTCTTTATTTTTTAAAAGACATTTTTGCCTTGAAAAAAATTATTCAAATTATATTGAGAAGGTATTACTTGAATTTCTTTTCAAATGAAAGTATGTTATTGTTATTATCCTGACACAAAAATATATAAAGTTACAAAGCGCTATGATTTAGCCCTTTACTAACTTTCTTCTCTCTCCTTTTCTCTGGTTCTATTTCCTTTCTAAAAGTACAAACATGATCTCTTTCCCCAGCTCTCATGTGAATGTAGGATACGTGCTTCAAGAAAGGCTCCAAACACTGTTGCCAAATGTTTTTTCTCAAATGCATTTCTAGGACAGAAATGGTTTGGTTTAGTTTGGTTTTGATTTTGCTTTTTATTTTTTCCAATCATTCCACTTACCACTTTGATTCCTTTTAACACAGGCAAAGCTAAGTTGACGGATAGGCTATTCCCATGGCGACCTTTCAGCAGAGCCCAGAGCCAATCTATGCAATAAAATATGTCCTTCAGTCTCCATAACCATAGGGTTCTATCAAATTAAATGAGTGCTCATGAAAGGGTTTACTTATTACCCCGCTCATGACAGGTACTACCCTGCATAAATCAAGACTGCTGGCATTGCTTTGTTCTTTCATCTCAGGGACAAAAAGGAGAGGACACTGTTGTGAACTAGAATAAGATCTAAGTGAACTTTCTTTCACAGCCTTTAAAAACATGTCCTTTCAGTGCAGAATTCATGATGGATTTTCAAAGCTACACTGAGCATCAGATATATTGGATGCAAGGAAAATAAAAGATTAAAGAGAGTAAAAATTATCCACATCATAGGCAATCCTGCTAGAAGAGTATTTTTCAACAAAAAGATGAAGAAAACCCTAATTTAGCCAAAGAATCTTCTCAATCTGTAATCTTGTTTTAGTAAACATTAAGAAAGTTGTTTCAAAGCTCATTTTGACTTCGCAAAAATTGTAAAATAATAAACCAACAAGTCCTTGAAGAAACTTCGCTACACATAATTATTATTCTTGGAATAAATGCTGTCCTTTATAAAAAAGTTTTTAGATCTTTTGAATCTGTCTTATTCAGTATTCCTGACTGATTGAAGATCAGGGAAATAATAGGCAGAAAAGTGCAGAATTTTGCAAATGAAGTCAAAGCAAGGTCAAAGACTGACAAAGTGTTACCAACTTCTTGCAGCAATACCTCAATGTGAATCCAAAACAAAAATCCTACCCGGTTATGGGTATTATATTCCAAGGCATTGGCATTTTATCACCCATAAAGTCGTAAGGGTTAGAGAGTACTTCCCAAACAACTCAAGAATACCTCCTACAATATTCTGCATTTCAACAACATACTGGGCTTGAGATGCTCACTATATGATTAGATATGCCATGATTACTTTTATAAGTTTCTTCTTTATGTTGAGTTGAAATCTGCTACTTTTTAACTTCTGACAAATAGAGAGAACTGTATAAAGTGGGAAAGGTACCAGTTTGGAGATAGAGAGACTAGATTAAAACCCCAATTTTCACAGAAGCAAATTAATTTGCCTATTTTAAAAATAGCAGACCATCCAAAATTGTCTGAAAAGTCTGCAATTAATTTTACATCTTCCTACATCATCACATACAAGAAAATAGACTTTAGGGAATGTAGTTTAATGGTACCACAAATTGTAACACACCAGCTTTTTCTACTTAGTTCAATTCCCTTATCAATGCTTGTTCCACCTTTGCCAATTTGACATCATAGTTTATGTGTGTTATCTGCCATCTGTTAATCTCATAACAGTTGGCTTACACAGAGGAGCTATTCCTTGTTTATTCTTTTTATTTCTCTTTCCCTCAGACTGTAACTTTGGAAGTCCCTTTTTCTTTCCTTCAGCATTTCTTCCCATCCAAGCAAATGAAAAATGCTTCAGCCTTCCCAACATTATTTTTCTTAGTTTTGGCCATTCTCTTTAATTTCCTTAAGTAATGTGTCCCTCTTCCCATCTTTGATCCATATTCTTTTCAAACCTGTGCTCCCTACACAGCTACACTGGGGCTTGGGGCCGCTGCTGTTATTGTGGGATGATTATTTATGGAGCACTTATTTATAAACACATCAGCCACTATCCTAGATTCTGGTGAGAGAAAAAGTAGGAAAGCTCAGGTCCTGCTGACTGTGTACCTTCCTTCTTCATTTTTAATTCACCACATTCCTCTTATGTCATATACAGTCCCTTAAAAATCATATTGTATGATCTGAAATGTTTTAACTTCGCTTCTCTCAAAGTCTAGATACATGTGTAACTGTGTCTAAAAATGTCTCATCATTATAGATTGTCACCTCTACAATAAAATAGTCACTTTCTCCCAAATCAGTACTGTCCCAAGACCTGGACAAGAGCTGCTCACCCCCAATCCTCATGCTTTGCAAGAGTCCATGGGACCAAGGTGTTGTGCCCTCCCAGAGCCCACACCTACCCTTCCTAACACTCTCAGGGCATCCAGTACCCCACTCTCTGCTCAAACAGCCCAAGCCTACTTCTAATGCCAGTCTCTTCCTGGAATCCATCCTTCCATCAGTGAATGACTCAACATGGCTATCCTTACACCTGAGAGGCAGCCAAGAGGCAGCTATTTGCTGATGAGAATGCAGGCTGGGCTGTACACTTTCATGTGCCCAAGAACTCTGAAATGCAAGACAGATCCAGAAATGCAAAGAAAAAGGAACAGACCACATTTCAGGGGCAAGGGCAAGCTCTCTCCACCACCTCATTCTACCCAGAAACTTCAAAATATCCGAGAGTTCTAAATCTAAATCTTGCCTTTCAAGTCATTTTGAAGGTATATTTCTCAAGGTTAGAAAGACAGGAGGATAGAACCTACTTTAGCAGCTTATTAGCTTGATTTGTAACTTTTACAAGTTACAGGTATACAATATGCACACATCCATTTTGACCCTCACTCTGCTCACTACAAATGTTGAAGAAAGCCCTACCCAAACTTCCTAGCATCCCACATCACTAAGTTCTTCCTTATCGGTCACATCTGCTTCTTTCATTATTTCCTCAACTTCTAAGACACGCAGTTGCTCACCTTTCTTCTGATACTTTGGAAGTACAGAGTATTAGATAAAATTAACATTTGTGATGATGACGGGGATTGGCACATGCTAAAAACATTTCCCCTTTATAATTCTCTATTAAATAGAGTTGCACTATTCAGTTCATGAATTGATTGTTTCTGTTGTGTTTTTTTGAGTATTTAACATATTTATTTTTGCAAAAATGTTGAATGTTTACAAAGTAACTTTAATAAAAGGGGTAGAGAAATATACATATAGTGAATATACTCTCTTGCATGGAAACAGAAATTTAAGGAAAAAATAAAAACAGTTTTTTGGATGAGGGGAAAAAAGAGAGGAAGAGAGAAATGATAATAGTGTTTCAGAAGCTTATTATTATCAAGAATTTTTCCTGCTTTAGGTTTAAAAACTGTTACAATAACATAGATTATGACATTTTGAGAATATCAGGAAATCTCTTAAAAATTGGAACAACTGATAACATTTTCCCCTACCTCATGCGGTGTTAACTGCATGTCCCACCTACAGATCAATAATATGTGTAAGCTCTTCTACCTAGCCTTTTGGTTGGCTATAAGAGCAATATGGTGTATATCAGAGGCACACTAGACTACAGGGCATCATTCACTTATTCATTCATTCAACTATATTTATTAAGTTTCTACTTTGTGCCAGTCATGAGGAGGGAGAGACCATAAACAGAAAGCATTTAAAAAAGAAAATTGTTAGTACATTAGAAAATGCAATGAAGAAAAAAAAGTAGAACAGAGTAAGCAGGATTAGGTGATAGAGACATTGGGAGCAGATTGTAGTATTAAGTAAAATCAGGATTAGCCTCATCGAGAAGGGGACATTTGAGTAAAGACTTGAAATGGCAAGGAAATTAGCCAAACAGATACCTGAAAGCAGAGTATTTCAGACAGAGATGACAGAGCAAAAACCTTAAGATGGCAGATGTTGGCATGTTTGAAGAACAAGCAAGGAGGCCAGTATAAGCGGGATAGAATGAGCTACAAAGAGATATCAGAAGGTAATGGGGGACCAGGGGGCTCCCCATCATGCTGAGCCCCATGGGAAATACTACAGGAGTTTGAACACTAGAGAAACATGATCTGGTTTACGTTTTGGAAGGATCATGCTGGTGAATAAAATAATTATGGGGGAGAAGGGCAGAAGCCAGGACACCACTGGGAGGCTCCTGGAGTAATGCAGACTAGAGGAGGAAAAACGGCTTAGATTTGGATGGTGGCAGCAGAGGTGGACATAAGTGGTCATATTGTAGATATATTTCAACAGTTGAGCAGATAGGAATTTCTGACAGACTGGGCATAGGATAAAGAGAATTCAGGACAACTTTAATTTTTTTTATCTTAATCACGTGGAAGGATGGAGCTGCCACTGTGGTAGCTGCAGGTGGATGGAGGGAGGAGGAGCTAGACAACCAAGGGAGCGAGCAGCCTGGGGAGAGGCCGGTCAGAGGCCAAGGGCTGGGCGAGTGAGGGAGACACAGGAGGCCGGCCTCAGAGGAGGATCATAGAATTAAGATTTGCCTTTTGGACAAATCAGAAAAAGGTGCCACCCTCTAGGTAAACACAACCCTGCAGGTGTTAGCCGTAATGCCCAAATTTTGCCCAGCAAAGCCTGGGCTAGATTTCAGCCCCACTCAGCCTCTCTGCAGGGCAATATGAGGCAGCGGGTGGGAGACATCCTGCTGCCCCCAGTTGTCTGCTAAAGAATGCTTAAATCCCCTAGATCTCATCAGTCCTGGATCTTAGTAATTAAGAGCATTGACTTTGAGGTTGAACTGCTTGGGCATGCATCTAGGTTCTGTTCCCCGCTCACTGGTGACTGTTATTGGAGCTCCCTAAATATCAGTCTCCTCCCTAAATATCTCCTCATCCTTAAAATGAGAATAATAAGAGTACCCTCTTGATCTTGAAGGTTAAATAAGAAAAGTCATATAAAAGCCATAACTTACCCAATATCTCTCACACTAGCAAGGGCTCAAAAAATACTAGTTGATGTAATTATCCCCTTTTTCAGTTGGACAGCACAATCTACTCGTTTACATTTAGGATAAACATTATCTCTGTCATCTATAGAGCTTGAAAATATTATTCAAGAATGCTTTCCCTCTCTGTTCCGAGAGCAAAAGAATTTAAAACAAAGCTTCCCTCTAGTGCTTCATTTTATTGGATCTCTTGGCTTCAAAATCTAAGGCATATTTCCTATATGTGCTTTAATAAGAAATACAACCTGTCTAAATACTCTTTTAAAATGTCTAATGCACAACAGGCTCGTAAAAGATCTTGAGCCCTTTGAAATCAACTCCAGAGTGGCACAGAACATGCATGCTCAGGGCTAGGGCTGTAACTGTCAAATGCACTACCTGTCAGGATCCTCACCCACTTTTTATTTCCTTAGCTTCCAAGAACTGTGGGTTTCAACAAAACAAGATAATGTTACATTTTATGATAAAAAGTAAGTATCTTTAACATGTTATAATTTAAGCTTTAAGCTTTTAAAGTTCTCTTATCAAACCTTTGGTAACATTCTTTGAAAAATGACCAAATTGAGTCCCTCCCCCCAAAAAATTATGAGCCTTATCAATTCTGTATGAGAAGACCCAAACAAAATTAAATTAAAACATACTACACATTATTTAAGAAGCCAAAGAACTAAATTAGTCCAACTGAAATGTAAAATGAACATTGAGGCCTCAGAGAAGCTTTCATTGAATCACCCAGAACAAAAACAACCTTAAGCTACAAGGCATCAAGTCTAAGCAACCAGGGCAGAAGTAACAGCCCTTCATTTACACCTTGAAAGTGACAGTAGCTTTTGTTGCTACAAGTCCAGTGGGCCCATGGGTTGGTTCTACTCCATAATATTATAAGACAGCTCAAATACATATGAATTCTCCTAAGGTCTGGTATCTTTGAAAGGCAGAAGACAAACGGTGCTGAAATAATTGACAACCATATGTGCAGCAAGAACCTTGAAACCCATTCCTTACATAGTATACAAAAGTTTACTTGAAATGATCATACAGCTAAAGGTAAGACCTAAAGCTATTAAGCTTATTGAAGAAAACATAGGAGAAAATCTTTGTATCCTTGGGTTGGGCAAAGGTTTCCTAGATGTAACACCAAAGGATGATCCATAAAAAATAAAAAATTGATAAACTGGGTTTCAACAAGATTCAAACCTTTTGCTCTTTGAAAGTATGAAGAAAACGATTCTTCACAGACTGGTATAAAGTATTTCTAAAACCCATCTATAATAAATGACTTGTATCCAGAAAATATAAAGAATCCTTAGAAATTAATAATTTAAAGAAAAACAACTCAATTTTTTAAATTGACAAAAAATTTGAAGACACTTCACAAAGATATACAGAAGACAAATAAGCACATGAAAAATATTCAACATAATTAATCACTAGAGAAATGCAAATTAAAGCCACAATATATACTCCTGCACACCTACTAGAAATGCTAAAATTAAAAATACTGCCAATACTAGAGCTAGCAAAGATGAGAAACAACTGGAAATCTCACACATTACTAGTGAAAACTACTAAAACTGGTGCAGGCATTTTAGAAAACAGTTACTTGACAGTTTCTCATAAAGTTTCTTATATCATACTGATATGCATTGGCTCTAATAGGCTTTTCTCATATATCCAACTCTATGATCCAGGAGTTCCACCCCTTAGATATTTACCCAACAGAAATGAGCATATATCCATGTAGAGACCTGTATGTAAATATTCATGGTGGTCATACTCATAACGGTCAGGAACTGAAAACAACTTTCCATCCATAGGTGAATAGATAAACAATTTGTGATAAAATCATACTGTCGTGTGTTTTGCAAGAAAAAAATTAACTACTGATCCTGGCAACAACATGAACATCTCTCAAAATCATTATGCTAAGTGAAAGAGTCAGACAAAAGTAAGCACACACTGTATGATTCCACTTATATGACATACTTGAAAGAGCAAAAATATGGGGACAGAAAACAGAGCAATAGTTACCAGTGGCTGAAGGTTAAGGGAGTGGATTGACTACAGAGGAACAAAGGAAACTAGATGGATGGAAATGTTCTATTTTATTATGGTGGTGGTTACATGACTGTATACAATAGTCAGAACTCATCAAACTGTAAATTTAAGGACTGAATTTTCAGTGTCTCAATTTTTCCTCAATAATTTGACTTTAAAAAAATCTTTTCTGTTCATCTCTTATTCCAGTGACATAGAAAATATTTCTATATTATTTTATTTACTAAATAATTATAAATTTCTACTGATGTGCATTGGCTCTAATAGGCTATTTGACTATATGTCTCACTAGGGTCTCTGAACTAATGCTTTCAAAAGTTTATTAGCTTTCTTAAGCATCCTTGACCCCTCTGGCACAGCACTCCATTTATTTGGTGCCTAGACCCTATGTAACTTAATAGTATTTGTATCACAGGTTTCACACCTGTTTTCCAGGTTATCCTCGATGTCATTCCAAGCATCTGAAATGCTATCGATACAATTCATAATTTTTTCTGCAAAAAACTAAGTCAACCTGCATGTGTGTTCATAGTACAAAACTACCAAAACAAAGCCTTTGAGTATTTTTTGGTTTCTCATTGCTTTTTAAAAATTAATCATTTTATTGATCTTATTTTTAACAACAGAATAAAAAAAGGATCCAAATTTTCTCTTGTCTCATCATGCTAATTGAATATCTGAAAATATCACTGAAGATCCTTAGCAAAATTGAAACTTCTACACTTTTATCCTTTTGCAATACAATTGGGTGAAAGCAGTTCTAAGCTTATGCACGTACACAAGCTCGGCTTAGCATAGTGTGCAGCACAGAACCCAGAATCTTCAACACAGTTGTTTTCTGAGTATTTGAAGATCTTGAATACATTAAGAAGTCCTGCCTTTGAATTCCTTCCTCCTACCAACAACTTTTTTCCCAGTTAGATTGATCCAGTTATTTTTGCCCTAACATAAGTTGAAATTCAAGGTAAATGTATCACTAAAAAAGTGAAAGGAAGGAAAGTAGCTAATCTCACTTACAACAATCTATTTTTAAAAATACTAAAACTATATTCATAGATTCATACGATATTGCCAAGTTTAAGCATTCGCTTGATCATGTCTGTCTAATATGTAGATATTTGACCTTACTTAGGTAACTTCTTGTTGTTTCCAAAAAGCCAAGCCTCTTTAATCTTTCTTGTGAGGTGAATAACAGACCAGATTCTTTTCTACTCCTAGAAAACTTGGAGCCACGCTTATGCTCATACAAGTGTGTGGGTTAAAAGGGCAGCAGCCCTCCACTTTCGTTCCATCAAAACACAAGTACATTTTAAACTGTATTTAATATTCACTGTCCAACATACTCTCCCCACTCTGGTAAGGGAGAAAGAGAGTTTGCTTAAAATTCCCCCATATCTGTAACACTTTTTTTCTCTCCCATTAATCCATAATACACCAGTGGCATAAACCCAATGTCAAAACTGCTGCATTCTTTGCCTTATTCCTGGCTCTGTTTACCATCCTCATCTTTGTTTTTCTTTCTTTTTTCATTCCACTTTTAATTTATCCTGTCTTAAATTTCACTTAGCCTTGTAAGTCACCTTAAATTCATTCTAGAAGAAGGGAAGGAATAAATAATCATCTCATGTATTTGCAAAAACAATCTTCTCATTTACCCTAAATAAAGCTTTAAAACCAACTCCTTGCTGCCTCTTTATTCTGTACAATATCAAACATAGAAGTATCAAAATCCATGAGTTCTTCCTGTTTTGTTTTTGTCAATTCTGTTTAAAGATATCTAAAGCTGCCCCCCCCACACACACACAAAAACAGGAAAAGCACCCTTGCACAATTTAAGTTTACAGGCCCATAATAGAAATTGAAATTAAATTGTTTGCACAAATAAAGAAACTGCTTGCAGCACAACTTTTATGTCTAAAGAATGTAAAGTTTCTAGTTCCTTGCATATAGTTACTCAAATAGTAATAGCTCAGTTACACAGTAGGAATTTTTAAATGCTCTGATGTAAGACTACTTTAGCTTGGGCATTGGCACATGAGAATTTGCTTTAGTGCTATTTTTAAAACGACTAATAAACACTCCAAATAGCAGAATCGAGCCTCTGCTCAACTGAGTCAGCCTGAGTTGTTGTGAACGAAAAAATGTAGAGAATCACATTTTTATCTAAATCGGAAATGCCTGCTAATCTACTCGGAAAAGTAGACATTTATAAAATTGGAGTTTTCATAGTCGTTTAGAGTTTAGTGTTATTAGTTATAAAAATAATAAATGCACAGCATAGTAGTTTCTATTCATATCATTTTATAGAAATAATGTCCTTTCATTTCCCCCAAAGTTATCTAACCAAGCAACAGATAATCTATAATTATTAGGATTTGCCTTACAGCAAAGTTTGATCTTAAAAAGTTTGACACTTCACTCACCTACTGCAGGACAGAGTATTGCCCATATACAGATACTAAAACAATGTCTAAGCAATTTCTTGTGTTTAGAAATTCAGTCCCACTATTCTGGCTCACAATTTGGCTTATGATGCATCTGTAAGCAAACAGCCTGACAAGCACCCTAGTGTATTTCAGGATGACTGACAGGACACAGTGGCTCAAGCAGGAAGGGGGATGGGTGCTCTTAAAGCAACATACCAATGAAGGCCAACGTCAAATACAATCAGACTTGAAATCATATTTTTCAAATTTGCAATATAGTAATAACACATTGTAAAGTATAAGCTTTTAAACATAACTTTCATGTGTATTGTGTGCCTAAAGCATTGTACATTCCAAAGGGGCTTTAAGAATTTAAAAAGTAGAAAGGAAAAACTTAAAATAGGCATGCTACATGATACTTCCCAGAACTTATCAAACTTTTAAATTATTTAAGAATATTCCAGTTATTTTTAACAGAAATTAATTTAGGGCACCTGGAGAAAAGCAGTTCTTAATTCACCTCTGGATATTTACCAATTTATCTTACAATGTAAGTTAATTGATGAAAGTAACTTAAATGCCTCGGAATAACCATAGTTGTTATCAGAGATGGGGGCAGGAGAGTCATGTATTTTGCCCCCTGCTGTGTTCCTTCCCTATGGCCTACTTCCATGGTTAAAAAATAGATCAAAAAGTTAGGAAATTTCATTTGTGGGTATTTCCATATTATTTTTACTTCAGCAAATATTTATTTAAGTGACTTACTGGCTTCACTCTTCGCATTTCTAATTTTTCCTATATTATCTCACAATACTCTGCACTGCTCAATCCTTTTATACAACAATTACCCCTATTAAAAAAAAAAACTTTTCAAACGCAATCCCTCATTTAGCCAGCAGAGGGTATCATTTGATACTGAAAGCCTATAGTATTGCATCCAATGAACTTAAGAACTGGATTCACCGTCTCAACTTTCCTTATTAAATGTCTTTAGGAATATTCTGTATTACCTTGCCCATATAAATTTGACTTACAGAGCCCATGTTACAGTGTTTATTATTCATCTATGACAAAGTCTACCATTACTTCTTCCTCTATCAGCTCAATCAGATGCACCCTCGTGGTAATAAGAGACAAGCACTAGAAGACTAAGAAGTGGTAGAACTGGATTCAACCTTCAGAATGACTTTCCACAACCCTAGGTTTTTCTGGGACAAAAGGACAGACAAACAAAAACCTTATATAAAGATTCCAAGTCACATTGGAAAATCCAAAACAAACTCTATAGAAAATAGAACTCCACTATAATACAAAATAATTTTTCTTCAAAACTAAATAGGGCATTTGGAAACTCTGTACTATTTTCTAAGTGCCCAGTCTAGTATTTGCTATTTGTTCATTACATATTAGGAGCTACAGGCTAATTTTAGAAGATATGATTCCTATTGTTGTATTTCTCATAAGCATGCAATGCTATTACTAACAAAGTCCTCATACAAGCTACAATTCTTTATTTTACAATATATAACATCACTTCAGTTTGGAAACATTGATTTGCCTGATTTACTTTAAAAATAAAGATATTACTATCAAATTAACTAAAATCATTAACGACCACAAATTTATCTTGACTGAAGATAAAAATTTTCTATGCTTCCTTGAAGCTATTATCACAAAGTTTACTAAGTAAATATGGCAAAAAAAAAAAAAAAAGATCTAAAGGCTCAAAGAGTGATTTCCCTTTCCATGCTCCCAGACTTGGTACAAATGACATATCCTTTATGGCTAAAGTATTAAATTTTCCAAAAAGAAAAAAATAATCATTCTCTTCCTCAATTGTGATTCGAAATAAGAAATTATAGCTTCTTTTCCTTTAAAAGGGAATTCTATTTCTGATAGTGAAAGCAAGTTTAGGATTCCTCACTCTATAAAATCATTTTTAATACTTGAATGTTGCAGTTTCTTTCCTAATACAATAACTAATGGCAACCATGTAAATATTATATTTTATATTTGGAAATAAAGCATAACATCTCTTCAACTGTTATTGATTCTTTCATGAAATTTTTTATCTTCAATTTTCTAAATTGATATATTCCCTATAATATAGATATTTACAATTACTTCTCAAATTAACTTACAAGCTATGCATACAGAAGAACACTTAAAATTCAGTTTTGCAAGTCATTTGCTTATCATATTCACTAATCATCCACAAATTTTAGAATATACAAATAACTAATATTTTTCTGTTTTCATCTAACCACTTAATTCCAGTCTACTGTCCAACTGAGTTTGGTTCCTGTCACAAGCTCTCCTGAAGTTCATCATATTCAACAATTTTTGTTTTCCCCAAGTGCCTTAAGAATCCATGTCTAAAGACTTTGCTAGTCTCAATTCTATTTGTGGCTTAAAAAAATTTTTTTTTAAACAATAATGCTTTGGGGGTGGAGTGCAGCTCCAGGGAGAAGGGTGCTCCCTGCCAGGGGCAAATTCCCTATGAAACCACTAGCTAGGCCGGGTCCATCCATCTCCTCCAGCCACTGCTCACACTCTCTCTTTTCTCGCCATCCCCACTAGCCACGCCTGCTTGGTTCTCTGTGTCCCTGCAGGCACAGAGCCAGCTCACTTCCTGGCCTGCCCCTTCTGGGAGGAACTCCACAGTAGGATCCCTGGCGACTGGCAGGCGCCAGACCAATTACCCACCAGGAATGGAGGGGAGGAGAGCACAGGTGTCCCCTCTCCACCCCTTGCCCTTGAGGCTGCAGGAGGCTGCAGCTGTAAACACCCATTGATATGTAAATGGTAAGGCTGGGTGGGAGATTCTAGAAATTCTGCGATTTACCCCACAGGGAGATTGACTAGTAAATAGATACTACTTAAATTTAAAATAATCCTTTTCACTTTCAGCAAAATGCATACATTTTATGCTCTATTTGAATTTTCAATATTTGTATATATCTCATTTTGTTATAAAAACATCTTTTTACTTCCCTAAACTACTGCAGTGGACTCATAACAGATAATATTCACACCAATAAGCAAGTCTAGAGCAAGCTCTGACTCTGACATACATATAATGAGTTTGAGATGTGAGTGGCTTGTGCAAATGGGCTAAGTCCTTTGGGCAGCTGGAAATGCAAAATCCCAGAGCTCATCCAGGTTACCCCCAAGCCATTAGACTAAATGAACTCACCTAAGGTTGAAAGTAGAGGGGATATCAGGCAATCAAGGATACTACTTTGCAAAATAAATACCGCTTAATGGATAGGAAGAGAATGAAAGTCATTCAAGAATAGGCAGAAACACAAGAAAACTGAGTTCAAATTCAAGCTCTACTTCACTCTGCTTGGCCTTGTCCATGTTGACTCCCATTTACCATTTTCCTCATGTTGTGAAGTGAAACCTGTAAAGTTGCTATGAAGAACTATTACTTATAAAAATATCTATAGAATAATCTGTGGGAAAGAACCACAAGACAGGTCTGTTAAGCCTATGAAAGACCTAATGAAAAAAATTTTTTTAAATCTTAGGTATTTTGCACATCCCAGTGATCTATGCTATTCCTAGGGTATGATAGTTTAGGAGTGAATATGATTTGAATCTAACTCTGATTAGAGTGTGTCTGAAATGGAGAAACAGGCAGATTCATCTACTCTAACCATAATTGTGGTCCCCAAGTAAACTGCTTGAAGAAACTGGATCTCAGAGATTACAAGATGGGAGTTTTTGAAGTGTGTCCATATTCAAGTGGAGAGCAAAGAGGCTCAGCTACGAGAATACTGGACTGACTGGTAGTGACGACTGTGGATTGAACAAAAGTTGGTTTTAAAAGAACTGTCTTGAAGATAGTGACTCAAACTTTGGAGGAGCTAAGGCAATTGGCAGCAGAAGGAATCACAACATATGAAATTCTTTAAATAAAAATTTATTGACTTAAAAACATATGCATAGAATCTAATGGACTGCTAATTACAGTGGTAAATAATTCACTAATCAATTATTGTTATTTTGTGAAAAGCTCCTTTACTCTTTATGGAATTCTACTTTTCCAAGCCAAAACACCATTGCATTTTAGAAGGCCCCTGTGAGAGACATAAATATTTGATTAAAAAATGTATGAATAGTCATTAAGTTCATACTTTTTTATTTAGCAAATTGAATCCATTTCACCAAGGGAAGTCATCTACCCCATCCATGATAATAATTTATAATTAGGTAACAAGGAAACATGGTCCTAAAATGGAAGAGCTTAAGGGCAGCTTCCAAAGTTGTAATAAGTACTCAAAAGAGAAAATGAAAGGCACACTAACACATATTAATAAATTGTGTGTGTTTATTTAGAGGATTGGATATGGGATGGTTAAAGGACAGAATACTGAACTAAAAGCAGAAGAACGACAGTAAGTAAAAAATAGAAACCTCTGGTGTCTTGTTCCCACATAAGATTTATGGAAATGTGCCAAACTGCTTCATTCCAGAGCAGAGAGCCAGTCACTCTCTGAGACTATATTAGAGAGAGGAAGGAAATCCTTTCTCCCACTCTGTTTCCAAAGATAATAATAAAACTAGAGAATGATGGATTTCACTACCAAGTAGCCATGTTTATTTTACTCCTGTCCCCCTCTGGCTCTCTAAAAGTCAAGTCTACTAATATCTGCATTATAGAAAAAAAATATATGTACAAAAACAATCAGTTTTGCAAAACACATAATACCCCTAAGTCATCTAAAGACTACTACTGTAGTTGCTAAACTTAAACTATAACATCACTCGTATCAAGTCTTCAATTATACTGAAAAGAATGAAGCTCATCGCAGAGTGAGGTAAAATAATTAAACTCAGTCATAAACATAATGAATAATATTTCTTCAACTGTAAATAATAACTCTGCTCAACAGTCTGAGTAACCCACACACACAAACCCAAAGCCATCCACACTCTTTTTCTCCTGGATCTTGCGTGCACATAATTAGATTAACACAATCAATCATGCTCCTCAGTTAAAATTCAACTGATGGAACCAGCCTGTGTAAAGCCTGGTGTCATATCCCCCAGCCTCCATTCCATTCCCCTCTTCCCTTCCTATAGGCATCCACTCTGCAGTAGTTAATGGAGGCCTTTCCAATCAACTTTCCATAACTTTTTCTTACAGATATATATATATATATATGTGTGTGTGTGTACACACACACCTTTACAATAATTGTACTTCCCATCTCTTTCCCTCTCCTTCTGCTCTCTCTTCCCCTTAACATTACATTTTCAGGTATTGCCCATGAACTACATAGATGTGGTAAACATCACAGGTGGTAAACACAGCACACTCCACAGAGTCCTAGCTCTCCCTTGCCTTTCACAGCCATGCAAGCAGGAATTCAATTTCCCAGCCTTCTTTGCAACTCAGGGTGGCATGTGGCAGAATTCTGGCCAATGAGATGTCAGTAGACACCTGCTGAGTGGATTTCTGGCAATGCCTTTTCTTTCCCTATTAAAAGAGAGCCAGACAATGTTGCATGGCCCTTGGTCTTTTCTTCTACTATCTGTGGCATGGACATAAAGCAGTCCTACTACGAAGCTGTGGAGGAAAGAATAAGGAGCAGAACTACAGAAAGAGCTTGGGTCCTTGATGTCTGAGCTATGTATTTCTTGTTATTTGAGAAAAATAAGTTCCTGATTAATGTAATTGATTTAGTTTTATTTTCCATTTGTAGCATTCTGTAAGATGTATTTTATCTGTCCATATCCCTATTCAAGAACATTTAGATAGTATCCAACTCTTTGCTATGGGAAACAATGCTATGATAAAACATTTCATACATGTCTCTTTGTGTACCTATGCAAGAATCCTTCTAATACATTCTGCTATAGGCCAAATTGTGTCCTCTCCAAAATTCATGTGTCTGTAATTCTAAGCCTCTATACCTCAGAATATACCTGCATTTGGAAATAGGGCCTTAAAGATGTGATTAAGTTTAAATGAGGCCATACTGTCAGCCCCAATCGAATATGACTGGTGCCCTTATAGAAGAGGATACAGCAAGAAGACAGCCATCTGCAGGCCAAGGGGAAGGGCCTCAGGAGAAACCAAACCTGCCCACACCTTGATCTGGGACTTCTAGCCTTCATATTATAAGAAAATTAATTTCTGTTATTTAAACCACCCAGTCTGTGGTATTTTTGTTATGTTAGCATTAGCAAACTAATTCAATTGAGAAGTAGAATTTCTAGGTCAAAATGTGTGTAAGTATTCAACTTCAACAAATATTATATTGGTCTCCAAAGCAATACCACCAGCAGAGCATGTGGGTTCACATGTCCCCATCTCCTCACCAGCACAAGATATTGCATGACATTTCAACTTCTTCCAACATGGGAGGTACAAAGTGGATCTCACTGTCATTTTAATTTACATCCTGATTACCAATGTAATTGGTGATCTGTTTTAGGTTGATTAACCAGCCATCCAAGTATCCCTTCTGTGAATTGCTTAAGTGTACTTTTACCCACTTTTCTCCTAGGTTGCCTGTATTTTCTCCCTGATTTCCAAGAATTCTGGTTTCTCCTAGGTTGCCTGTATTTTCTCCCTGATTTCCAAGAATTCTGTTATTTAAATATAATCTTTGTCAATAAAATTCCTTGAAAATACCCTCTCCCTGCTTGGCATGTCTTTGTATCCTTAAAGATTCTACTATCTGTACATAAAAATTCTGTTTTTTACACACCTTTACAGATACTAGTTAACTGCCAGACATTCATTTTCACCAACCTAATGGGTATGATAAGGTATCCCATCATCGTTTCAATCTGTATTTACCTGGTAACTAGTGAAACAAGTTAAACATCTTTTCACTCATTTATTCATCATTCCAATTTTTCTCCTTTGTGAATTACTTTTTCACTTTTCATTGACCCATTTTCCTGTTAGACTGTTCCTTTCATTATTAATTTTTAGGAGTTCTTTGTAAAATCTTATACTAAATCATTTTTGTTGAATGGTCTATGGGTTGGCTATTTCCAGAGTAATGCTACATAACATACCACCCTCAAACTCAGTAGCATAAGACATTTTATTCTCTTTTGCACATTTTCAGGTTGGCTGGAGGTTGGCTAATCCAGGATAGGCCTGGCTGGGCTTTCTCTAAGCTGTAGTTTTGGAATCCAGATCTGTTCTACATGTTTCTCATCTTCCTCAGACGAGTCGGCTACCAGAAGCATGTTCTTCCCATGACAACGAAAGTACAAGGACAGGTGGAAACATATATTGACTCTTAGGTCTTTTATTTTATTGCTTATGTTTTTGGGGTTCTATTTAAGAAATTATTTCCGGTCCTCAGTTCATAAATACATTCTCATATATTTCTCCCTAGAAGAATTCAGTCACAAGGATCAACACCAATATATTTTAAATTAGCATATGCATAAATGCAAGATTATATGATATAAACTAAGCGCTAAGGCACCAAAGTTAAACAAGGAAACAAAGTTAAAAATAATCACCTAAGGATGACCTACTTATTATAGGTGAAATTTTGAGCTGGGTCATGAAAAATATTAATGGATATAAGCTGGCAAAGAAGAAAAAGATGCAGGAATCATAAAGAATCACAAAACTTGATATTCTGTCATTAAAAATCTTTATGGTTCTAAACTATATATTCAGAACTACAAAGCATAAGACCATGAGAAAATATATACAATCATCACAGGTCATGACAGGTTGGAAGGAGAAAAAAGGAAACTTTTACAGAACTTGAAAATTATAAAACTATACATGTTATGTCATACATGTAAAATGTATGTGTATATGCGCTAATAGTAGGATCTACTTAAATAGTTTTGTGTAAAAATGAGGCCCCAACAACTTACTTTTCAAATTAAAACCACTTCCCAAGTACCGCTCTGGCGGGGAGTCCAGTGTCTACTTGTCCCTCAAATTGTTCAAGAACTCGAGGGGACTCCTGAGCCACATACCTCAGAGAGAGAAAGCCAGAGAATCCGACAGGAAAAGAGGGACCTCCGAAGGCTGCTGGTATTCTGCTCCTGGCCCACAGTTTACTGATGAAAACTCCCAGGTCCAGAGTGACCTCTTCCTCTGCTGCGCTCCTGCCTTTGTTCCTGCAGATGCCAACACTGGCCACAGCGGTTCTTCAAGAGAGAAGCAGCTTGCTCCCTCAGAGGTATGCCATGGCACCCACACGCACAGCTTTTAGTTTACGGAGCAGAGTGGCTGGGTCAGGATGGCCTTTCGCTTCCAGTCATGCCCATGCCCACACAGCCTCCCCTATCAAGTAACGCACGCCAAGACAAGGGTTCTAGCTTAAGGTCTTTGATGCTTTTGCTTACTAGGTCCTTTCTTAGGACCAGTTCAATGCATAAAAAATTTCTAATAATAAATACATTGTAAAAAGGAGTATAGGTCTTCATTCTTTTCCTCCGTGATGTCTTCCAGCTTTTTACAAATTTCCTCCAGTCCTCCCAGCTTTGACCAGCCTGCAGGTAAAGGAAATCTGGGAAGGGCAATCTTTATCAAATCAGAGAGAGACCCTGGTACACCAATACCTGAGACCAAGAAGGTAAGGCCTCATTAATAATTTGCAAACACTAAGGGAAATTTTCTCTTACCTTATGGTTGCTAAATAAAATACAAATACCTAATTAACTTTGATTTTCAGATAAACAATGAATAATATCCTGGCATAAGTAAGTCCTATGCAATATTTGAGGCATACTTACACTAACAGAAAATTATTGTTTACCTAAAATTCAAATATAACTGTGTTTATTATATTTTTATTTGCTAATTGCCCATTCTACCTTGTCCATTTCATGAATGGGACAAATTGAGAAGGGGAGCTAGAACTTCCTTGTACCTACATTTGAAGCAGCTACAGAGCCAGACCTTCACATCCATGTATGCAGACATCCTGTCAGAGACTTGGTGCTGACACAATCAACCAAAAATCCAGCTCTCACCCCCTCACTGCACAGGAGCTGTTTTCTTAGATGGATATTTAAGCACATGTTTCCTGGCCACCACCTAGCAATACATTTATAACTACACTCCACTGGAAGATTTTGCTTTCCAGACTTACAACAAGGGATAAAAGGGGACAAGGAAAGAATGACATATTATGCCCTGGGATATGAGGGCCCTAATAGTAGGGACAAACACAAGAAAAACACCAGAAGCAGAGTATTCTAGAAATAAGGTTTTATGCATCTCTTTTAGAAAGTGAATCTAACTTGCTTCATATTATGTAAGATTAAATTTACTTCCAAGTAAATTGTATATTAATGATACCAAAATAAAAAAAAATTTACTTCCAAGTAGAGGACCAACTAATAGGAATAGGAGAATAATATCCTCAATGGATACATACTACCTGTTGCCCAGAAATTTGCTGAGATACTTGCCCTCCACTTTAAGATCTGAGGGAAATTTTTGCGGTTCCAAAGTTAGCAATGATGGAGCTCAACAAAGGGAATATACATACCTCACTTATGACAAACACCAGGACTAAATAAATCCCTTGTCTTTAAAAAATAGTAAATAGA
This sequence comes from Phataginus tricuspis, assembly GCA_029783875.1. Lineage (NCBI taxonomy): Eukaryota > Metazoa > Chordata > Mammalia > Pholidota > Manidae > Phataginus > Phataginus tricuspis. The sequence continues at coordinate 48,549,672 of JAQQAC010022981.1, read as the reverse complement.
AAAATACCAAAAATTAAAAGATTATATAACACAAAAGAGGAAGACAATGTCTAAAAGATGCAAGGAGAAATTGTCCTCAAGACAAAATAAAATTTAAAGTACATCTACTCTGTGTTCTCAGTGAAATACCCTAACACATAAATTCTAAGGAAGAAGTGATGGAAGGACTAAATAAAATGAAAAGAAAATTGACTTAAGTGAGAAGTCAAAATAAAAAGAGACCTGGCAAAGACTTAAAAAATAAAAGAATTCAGCAAAACCAATAAAGTAATTAAAATCTGAATTGGAGGAATCATTCATCTCCTTTATCTTCTGCTGCTTTATCAGCAACTTCATCATTCAGAAAGCAAAAGAAGCAAAGAATGGAACTGCTCCCATGGCCTTGATTCTTACCAATAAAGAAGAATATGCCAGTGAAGTGCAAGGGGCAGGAACCTTGGGAAAAACTGAACATATCACCTTAGAGTTCATCACAGCCAAGGAAGAAAACACAAATAAGACAAGTTTCTTAGATTGCTTAGAAGTTCAGAGAAAATGTAAGAATGTCCCACATCCAGAGATTCTAAAATGAAAGATAGGTCAAAAAATAAACCCACTGCCACAATCACAGGGAGGAAAAACTGGGAGAGAACATGCACAGGTGTAACTCATTGTGGGGCATAAGGCGCTTTCTAAAGAGCTGAGATGTTTAAAGGACATACAAAAGAAGAAGGAAGAGGGTGTAGGTAAGGAGGAACACATCAGTGCAGGACTGGCCTGTTAGAAGACTGGACTAAGCCTAGGAAGAGCAAAAACTTGTGAAAGACACTCAAAACTACACAAAATTTCAGGTTGTGTTTGAGGAAGGAAGGACAGGAAAGGTACAGCCTCCTTTCTTCATTCCAGGCACATTTCATGATACTCACAAGTAATAGTGAGGAAGCAAAGCAACAGTATTTTGACTTTGCTTTCATCTTGTCTGCCAAGGAGACTGGTCTTTAAAATGGAAAGATAGTGCCAACAATCTTGAGAAGAAATTTATAAGCAAGACAGGAAAAAGACAGTGAGGGAATATTTAGTTGTTTAAATCAATGTCCCCTTTCAGGTATATTCTATTCATTACCACAGGGTTTCTCCTGCTCTGCACACTGACATTTTGGGCAGGGTAATTCCACACTGTGGGGGCTGTCCTGTGTGCTGTAGGATGTTCAGCAGTATTCCTGGCTTCTACCCACTAAATGCCTGTAACACCAGCCTCCCAGCTATGACAACCAAAAATGTCTCCAGACATTGTCAAATGTCCCCACGGGAACAAAAGCACCCTGGGTGGAGAAGCACTACATCACAGAGCAGTGAAAACTTGCATATATTACCACAGAATTATTGTTTTCACCTTTGAGCAAAGGTGGCATTGAGAACTGACAAATGTTGTCCCATATATCAAAAAGATAGATTTTGAAAATTAAAACCAGTAAATTTGATGTTGATCCCAAGCAAATTTTAACACAGTATCACATTAATTAGAAGAAAGAGCAGTGGTCTCATGAAATCTTGTAACTTCATTAAGAGCCACTCACACTAAATTAATTTAATTTTCTTTTTTTTTTCTTTTTCAATATCACCACGAGAGGGTAAATTGGTTTCACCAAACCATTTCTTGAATTTTTTGTGAAACCTTCTTTGACAAGATAAAGAAATGTGAGTTGTCTCATACACTGTTGGTCTAAGTGTGTATTGGTAAAATCTCTTTGGAAGGCACTCTGGCAATATCTATAAAATTTTATATGCACAAATTCTTAGATTAAGCAATGCCACTTTTAGGAATTGACCACATGTACAAAGATGCAAATCAAGGATTTTAGTATTGTTTGTGGTAACAAAAAGCTAGAAACAATGTAAATATGCATCAATTAGGGACTAGTTAAGTAAACTGTCATATATTCTTTCATTGGTATGAATTCAGCAGTGACCAGAGTATCAGGAAAAGCCTTAGGATATAAACAGAATCCAATTGGATATCATTTGCCTGGCAGCAGTAGAGACATTAAAAATATTTAACAGCTAACATGGCTCAGGCCCAACCAGAGATTAGCATGGAGCTGGGTCTTGGAAAGCCCTGTTGTGTCAGGTGTTCACCCTTTAGTTGCTGTGTCTAGGAAAGGTCTAGGGGTCCCAGGCAGAGGCCAAGTGAAGGAAGGCCACTGTTAGGGGGAGAGGTAATACAAAAGCATTTTTGTGTGACCTTACTGGGGTATATCAGTTCTCACCAACACACAACATTAAACTATTCCAGAATAGCCTGGGGCAATAAATTGGTTAAATTCAACCAAGCAGTGACATAATGAAGCATGAAGTAAATTTATATATGCTGATACAGAATGAGTTCTTTTTTAATTTACACCAGAACCTCGTAGCAGTTGCCATGGGGGAAAAGGATCATGGAACTGAGGGGTTGGGATCAGGGCAGATAGGAGATTTATTTTCATTGCACACCCTTTGTGTCAGGTTTGTTGACACCCATCCCACCCCTGGTCCAGCTTTCCTCCTCCAGATCTCACCAATCAAACACAGCTTGGGTAAGATTTGAAAAGGTCGAATTCAGATCCTTCTAGGAAGCTGTGGTGCAGCTTCCAGTATTCAGCGCAAGAGCCTGGAATGGTGGAAGCTAGTACATCTGCAGAACGTCCCTCAGGTACACCTGGATGTTTTTACCAGCTGTATTGTCTTTGACTGTTTCTCTGGTTCTCCTGAAGAATCTATGTGCTATCTAATGTCATTTATGAAACACTTTTTGTAGACTCTTGGTTGCAATCAAGAACCCAGGATAAGACACTCTTTGTTAAAATTAAAAGGGGCATATATAACTTTTTAAGTTCAAAAGTTAATTTTTATAAGAGGTTAAAAGAAAAAAAAAGACATGTGGGCTAGATAGTGATACAGTTCAGGCAGCACACACCTGGCTGAAGAAGCAAATCTAAAAAAGCCAGCCTAGAGATCTGGGTTCAAAGAGCCCATATGAATGTCAGCTGTCTCAAAAACACAAAAAATGTTATATTAAAGTTCATCATATGAAGTTATTTTAAAAGTAGGAATTAGAGAAAGCTTAGATACAAATATTACTAAATTAGGAGAGAGAGAAACAGACTCTAATATAAGTTTAGCTTATGATAAAGATGGCATTTCAAATTATCAGGAGGAAGAGTGATTCTTAAATGACATTGCATCAAATGAATAAACACTTAGGGAAAAAATTAAAATAAAGCTGATTCACAACTTCACTCCTTTGCTCAAAATCAATTCCAGATGCAACGAACATTTTTAAATTCTGAGAGAAACTATGTGAATTTATGTATAATACATTTATGTATAGTAGTTGAAGCAAAAGGCCCTTGCTTTCTAAGGAAACAGAAACCCCAGAAGCCATAAAGTAAGAGGCCTAAAAATTTGAGTAAAAGAGAGCCCAGAAGTAAACCCACACTTACATAGTCAATTAATACATGACAAAGGAGGTAACCATATTCAATGAGGAAAGACAGTCTCTTCAATAAATGGTGTTGGGAACACTGCACAGCTACATGCAAAAAAATGTAACTGGATCACTGTTTTACACCATATACAAAAATAAAATCAAAATGGAGCAAAGACCTAAATGTAAGGCCTGAAACCATAAAACTTGAACATTGGCATTAGTAATTTTTTTCTGGATACGACTCCTCAAGCAAGAGAAACAAAAGCAAAAATAAGTAAATAGGACTCCATCAAACTAAAAAGCTTCTGCACAGCAAAGGAAACCATCAACAAAACCAAAAGGCAACCTACTATATTGGAGAATATATTTATAAATGATATAGCTGATAAGGAGCTAATACCCAAAATATATAAAGAACTCATACACTTCAACATCAAAAAAATCAATAATCCAATTAAAAAATGGGAAGAAGACCTGGACATTTTTCAGAAGACGACATACAGATAGCCAAAAGACACACAAAAAGATGCTCAACATCACTAATTACCAGGGAAATGCAAATCAAACCACAATGAGATATGACCTCACACCAGTCAGAATGGGTAATATCAAAGTGTTGGTGAGGATGGAAAGAAAAAGGAAACCTTGTACACTGTTGTAATGTAATGTAATCAGGTGCAGCTGCTATGGAAAGCAGTATGGATGGAGGTTTCTCAAAAAACTTAAAATAGAAATACCATACAACCCTGTAATTCCATTTCTAGGAAATCAAAAGAAAACAAAATCACAAATTCAAAAAGATACATGCTTTCTTATGTTTATTGCAATATTATTTACAATAGCCAAGATATGGAAGCAAGCAAAGTGTCCATCCATGGGTGAATGGATAAAGAAGCAGTGTGTGTGCGTGTGTGTGTGTGTGTGTGTGTGCGTGTGAGAGAGAGAGAGAGAGAGAGAGAGAGAGAGAGAGAGAGAATATTACTCAGCCATAAAAAAGAATGAAATCAGACTTCTGGGAAGATGGCGGTGTGAGCAGGGTGGCAGAAATCTCCTCCCAAAACCATATATATTTGTGAAAATACAACAAATACAACTATTCCTAAAAGACAGACCAGAAGATGCAGTACAACAGCCAGGCTACAGCTACATCTGTGAGAACTCAGCACCTCACGAAGCGGGTAAGATACAAAGCCACGACCCGGCGGGACCCCAGCACTCCCCGACCCCAGCACACCAGTGGTAGGAAAAGAATCAGAGCAGGGAGGTAATGGATGCACAGGCCCGCCAAATAACCAGCCTTGGTGATCTGTGCCAAGAGCACTGACACACATCGTGTGGTGTATCAGAGATTAGAGAAACAGAAGTGCAGGATGAGACGGAGAACACAAGCGGGTCCTCTCAGCCGGCTCCCCAGGACAAAAGAAAAGTGGGCACTTTTTTCTTAAAAAGTCTTAAAGAGACAAGGGCCCAACAGCAGAACAAAATTGTCCCAGCGCACTTGACCCAGTGGGCTGGGAGTCTTGGGGAATTTTGGACCCCCCCGGCCAGCAGGCCGGGCAAAGCAATCACACAAAGGCTTCTCACAGAGATCAGCAGCCTGCCATTCGTTCCCCCACAACCACCCAGCCAGAGCCGCAAAGGGTCCGGCGGAACCACCGCTGCTGCAGAACAATGGAGGAGCGGCTCCACCCACAGAATCCTCACAGAATCACATGACAGCTGGCGCACAGCTAAGCAGGAAGGGTCCCAGAACCAGGTTCGGAAGGCACCAAGGGGACCAGAATGCCTGCAACAAGACTGCAAACCTCCGCAGTGCTATAGGCTAAGATGAGGGCGACCCCGCACACAGGCAGCTTAGGGGATTATCCCAGACACTGCCTCACAGGGTGCGGGAAAACAGCTCAGGCCCCTGAGAAGAGCAAGGAGAACAACAAGCAGGAAGGGACTTTGTTCTCCCAGCTGACACATGTGGCAACTACCAGCGACCAGGTCTATCGCCATGAAAAGACAGAGGAATATGGTCCAGACAAACCTTAGACAGACTCCAGTGAGGAGGCCTGATGGGATCGACATGCACAATATTCCTGAAAAAGAATTCAGAATAAAAGTCATAACCACACTGATGGATCTACAGAGAAATATGCAAGAGCTGAGGGAGGAAGTGAGGGAAGTGAGAAAAGACAATGCAGAAATGAGACAAGTGATCGATGGGCTTAGCAGCATACTGGACGACATACAAGAACTGTTAATGGAATAGAAATTAGATAACATGGATACAGAGAAGCTGAGGCAGAGACAGATAAAAGGATCTCTGGAATGAAAGAATATTAAGAGAACTGTGTGACCAATCCAAATGGAACAATATTCGCATTATAGGAGTACCAGAGGAAGAAGAGAGAGAAAAAGGGATAGAAAGTGTCTTTGAAGAAATAATTGCTGAAAACTTCCTCAAGCTGGGGAAGGAAACAGTCTCTCAGACCATGGAAGCCCACAGATATCCAACACAAGGGACCCAAGGAAGACAACACCAAGACACATAATAATTAAAATAGCAAAGATCAAAGATAAGGACAGAGTATTAAAGGCAGCTAGAGAGAGAAAAAAGATCACCTACAAAGGAAAACCAATCAAACTATCATCAGACTTCTCAACAGAAACCTTACAGGCCAGAAGAGAATGGCATGACATATTTAACGTAATGAAACAAAAGGGCCTCGAACCAAGAATATTGTATACAGCACGATTATCATTTAAATATGATGGAGGGATTAAACAATTTCCAGACAAACGAAAGTGGAGAGAGTTTGCCTCTCATAAACCACTACTACAGGATATCTTAAACGGACTGCTCTAGAGGGAAGCACCCCTAAGGCTAAAAAGATGTCACCAGAGAAAATAAAATCATAGCAAAGAAAGCAGACCATCCAAATACTAATTAAAGGCAAAAAGTAATATCAACTATCCACAAAAACAGTCAAAGGAAATGTAAAAGAGTACAGAATAAAACACCTAGTATATAAAGAATGGAGGAGGAAGAATAAGAAGGGAGAGAAATAAAGAAATACCAGACTGTGTTTATAAAAACTGAACAAGAAAGTTAAGTTAGACTGTCAGATGGTAAAGAAGCTACCCTTGAAACTTTGGTAACCATGAATCTAAAGCTAGCAATGGCAAAAAATACATATCTATCAATAATCACCCTAAATGTAAATGAACTGAATGCACCAATCAAAAGATACAGAGTAATAGAATGGATAAAAAAGCAAGACCCATTTATATGCTGCTTAAAAGAGACTCACCTCAAACCCAAAGATATACACAGACTAAAGGTGAAGAGATAGAAAAAGATATTTCATCTAAACAACAAGGAGAAAAAAGCAGGTGCTGCAGTACTTCTATAAGACAAAATAGACTTCAAAATGAAGAAAGTAGCAAGAGATAAAGAAGGACATTACATAATGATAAAGAGGTCAGTCCAACAAGAGGACATAACCATTTTAAATATATATGCACCCAACACAAGAACGCCGACATATGTGAAACAAATACTAACAGAATTAAAGGAGGAAATAGAAAGCAATGCATTCATTTTAGGAGACTTCAACACACCACTCACTCCCAAAGACAGATCAACCAGACAGAAAATAAGTAAACACACAGAGGCACTGAAAAACACACTAGAACAGATGGACCTAACAGACATCTACAGAACTCTACACCCAAAAGCAACAGGATACACATTCTTCTCAAGTGCACATGGAACATTTTCCAGAATAGACCACATACTAGGCCACAAAAAGAACCTCAGTAAATTCAAAAATATTGAAATCCTACCAACCAACTTCTCAGATCACAAAGGTATAAAACTAGAAATAAATTGTACAAAGAAAACAAAAAGGCTCACAAATACATGGAGACTTAACAGCATGCTCCTAAATAATCAATGGATAATTAAAACAGAGATCAAACAATATATGGAGACAAATGACAACAACAGCACAAAGCCCAAACTTCTGTGGGATGCAGCAAAGGCAGTTCTAAGAGAAAAGTATACTGCAATTCCAGGCCTATTTAAAGAAGGAAGAACATTCCCAAATGAATAGTCTAAAGACACAATTATTGAAACTGGAAAAAGAAGAACAAATGAGGCCCAAAGTCACCAGAAGGAAGAACATAATAAAGATCAGAGAAGAAATAAATAAAATTGAGAAGAATAAAACAATAGAAAAAAAATCAATGAAACCAAGAGCTGGTTCTTTGAAAAAATAAACAAAATAGATAAACCCGTAGCCAGACTCATTAAGAGAAAAAGAGAATCTACACACATAAACAGAATCAGAAATGAGAAACGAAAAATCACTATGGACCCCACAGAAATACAAAGAATTATAAGAGAATACTATGAAAATCTACATACTAACAAGCTGGAAAACCTAGAAGAAATGGACAACTTCTTAGAAAAATACAACCTCCCAAGACAGACCAAGCTAGAAACAGAAAACCTAAACAGACCAATCACCAGCAACGAAATTGAATCGGTAATCAAAAACTACCCAAGAACAAAACGCCTGGGCCAGATGGATTCAACTCTGAATTTTACCAGACATATAGAGAAGAAATAATAACCATTCTCCTTAAAGTTTTCCAAAAAATAGAAGAGGAGGGAATATTTCCAAACTCATTCCATGAAGCCAGCATCACTCTAATACCAAAACCAGACAAAGACCTCACCAAAAAAGAAAATTACAGACCAATATCCCTGATGAACGTAGATGCAAAAATACTCAACAAAATATAAGCAAACCGAATTCAAAAATACATCAAGAGAATCATACACCATGATCAAGTGGGATTCATCCCAGGGATGCAAGGATGGTACAACATTCGAAAATCCATCAACATCATCCACCACATCAACAAAAAGAAGAACAAAAACCACATGATCATCTCCATAGATGCTGAAAAAGCATTTGACAAAATTCAACATCCATTCATGACAAAAACTCTCAACAAAATGGGTGTAGAGGGCAAGTACCTCAACATCATAAAGGCCATATATGACAAACCCACAGCTAACATCATATATAACAGTGAGAAGCTGAAAGCTTTTCATCTAAGATCAGGAACAAGACAGGGATGCCCACTCTCTCCACTGTTATTCAACATAGTACTGGAGGTCCTAGCCATGGCAATCAAACAAAACAAAGAAATACAAGGCATCCAGATTGGTAAAGAAGAAGTCAAATTGTCACTATTTGCAGATGGCATGATATTGTACATAAAAAACCCTAAAGACTCCACTCCAAAACTACTAGAACTAATATCTGAATTCAGCAAAGTTGCAGGATACAAAATTAACACACAGAAATCTGTTGCTTACCTATACACTAACGATGAGCTAACAGAAAGAGAAATCAGAAAAACAATTCCGTTCACAATTGCATCAAAAAGAATAAAATACCTAGGAATAAACCTAATGAAGGAAGTGAAAGATCTATGCTCTGAAAACTACAAGACACTCCTAAGAGAAATTAAAGAGGACACTAACAAATGGAAATTCATCCCATGCTCTTGGCTAGGAAAAATAAATATTGTTAAACTGGCTATACTACCTAAAGCAATCTACAGATTCAACACAATCCCTATCAAAATACCAACAGCTTTCTTCAATGGACTGGAACAAATAATTCTAAAATTCATATGGAACCACAAAAGACCCCGAATAGCCAAAGCAATCCTGAGAAGGAGTAATAAAACAGGGAATCATGCCCCAGACTTCAAGCTCTACTACAAAGCCACAGTAATGAAGACAATTTGGTATTGACACAAAAGCAGACCTACAGACCAGTGGAACAGAATAGAAAATCCAAACATTAACCCAAACATATACAGTCAATTAATATATGATAAAGGAGCCTTGGATATACAATGGGAAGCCTCTTCAGCAGCTGGTGTTGGAAAAACTGGACAGCTATATGTAAGAGAATGAAACTGGACTACTGTCCAACCCCATACACAAAAGTAAACTCAAAATGGATCAAAGACCTCAATGTAAGTCATGAAACCATAAAACTCTTAGAAAAAAACATAGGCAAAAATCTCTTGGACATAAACATGAGCAACTTCCCCATGAACATATCTCCCCAGGAAAGAGAAACAAAAGCAAAAATGAACAAGTGGGACTATATCAAGCTGAAAAGCTTCTGCACAGCAAAGGACACAATCAGTTGAACAAAAAGACATCCTACACTATGGGAGAATATATTCATAAATGACATATCCAATAAGAGGTTGACATCCAAAATATATAAAGAACTCACGCACCTCAGCAAACAAAAAGCAAATAATCCAATTAAGAAATGGGCAAAGGACATGAATAGACACTTCTCCAAAGAAGAAATTCAGATGGCCAACAGGCACATGAAAAGATGCTCCACATCGCTAATCATCAGAGAAATGCAAATTAAAAGCACAATAAGATATCATATCACCTCACACCAGTAAGGATAGCCAACATCCAAAATACAAACAACGACAAATGTTGGCGAGGATGTGGAGAAAAGGGAACCCTCCTACACTGCTGCTGGGAATGCTAATTAGTTCAACCATTGTGGAAAGCAGTATGGAGGTTCCTCAGAAAACTCAAAATAGAAATACCATTTGACCCAGGAATTCCACTCCTAGGAATTTACCCTAAGAATTCAGCAGCCCAGTTTCAAAAAAACAGATGCACCCCTATGTTTACTGCAGCACTATTTACAATAGCCAAGAAATAGAAGCAACCTAAGTGCCCATCAGTAGATGAATGGATAAAGAAGAGGTGGTACATATACACAATGGAATATTATTCAGCCATAAGAAGAAAACAAATCCTACCATTTGCAACAACATGGATGGAGCTAGAGGGTATTATGCTCAGTGAAATAAGCCTGGCGGAGAAAGACAAGTATCAAATGATTTCACTCATATGTGGAGTATAAGAACAAGGCAAAAACTGAAGGAACAAAACAGCAGCACACTCACAGAACCCAAGAATGGACTAACAGTTGCCAAAGGGAAAGGGA
>JAQQAC010022981.1:48520419-48539060 GCA_029783875.1 Phataginus tricuspis | reverse complement strand
AAAGGGAATGTGGAGGATGGGTGGGAAGGGAGGGACAAGGGGGAAAAAGGGGCATTATGATTAGCAGACATAATGTTGGGGGGGCACAGAGAGGGCTGTACAACTCAGAGAAGACAAGTAGTGACTCTATAGCATCTCACTACGCTGATGGACAGTGGCTGTAATGGGGTAAGTGGGGGTGACCTGATGAAGTGGGGAGTTTAGTAACCATGATGTTGCACATATAACTGTAGATTAATGATACCAAAATAAAAAATAAAAAATAAAAGAATGAAATCTTGTCAACTGTGACAAAATGGGTGGACCTACAAGGTATAAGGCTAAGTAAAACAAGTCAGAGAAAGACAAATACCATATGATTTCACTTAAATGTGTGGAATCTAATAAATGAAACAAATGAACAAAACAAATAGAATCATAGACACAGGGGACAGACTGGTGGTTGCCACAGGAGAGGAGAGAGGGGAATGGGCAAAGTAGGTGAAGAGAGAAAAAAATTAGAGAATGTTTGTTATGTCGATCTGGGTGATGGTTGCACACATTTCAAAATTTATCAAGCTGTACACTAATATTTGAGGATCTTATTGAATGTACCTCAACTAAATAAGTAAGTTTTAAAAGAAATTAAATAAATTAGTCACAGGGATGAAAGTGCACCATAGGGAATATAATCAGTAATGTCATAATATCTTTGTATGTTGACAGATGGTAACTACCCCTATCATGGCCAGCACTTAGTAATGCATATAATTGTTGAATCACTATGTTGTACACCTGAAACCTATATAATATTATATATAACTATATTCAATAAAATAATTTTGATCAAAAATTTTTTCTGAATAATTTAAAAATGAAATATAAAAGTCAAAAAATAAACAACAAATTGAGGGAAATACTTTCAACACACAAAACAGATGAAAAGTTATTTTTCTTACCTATGGAGGGATAAAAAGAAAAAAATGGACAAAGGAATGTAAAAAGTCAATTTATGTAAAAAGAAATACAATGTGCTATTATTTAGAAATTGCTCAATCTTATTCATAATTAATTAAATGCAAATCAATAGAGCAAGATATCATTTTCACCTAATGGACTGTAAAAAGTTAAAAATTTTGATAGAGTATTACTAGTACTAGTTAGAGTTGGGGATATAAGCTCTCAGCATACACTGTTAGTGGAGTATAAACTGATATGAACTTCTTGAAAAGAAGTATGACAACAGCTCTCAAACTTTAAATTCTGCATACTTTTTAACCCTCTTATTAACTAACTAAAGATAATACTTATTAAATTTTAAAGTGAACATTCCTTGTGACTCAGCAATTCTACCTCCAAGAGTTTAACCCCAAGATACACTCATAAAAGCACATCAAGATATATGAATAAGGATATTCATTACAGCATAGCAAAATGAAAAACAATAAAAAATACTAATAACAGCAAACATATATATCAATACAGAATGGGCTAAATAAATTATGCTATATCCATATAGTAAAACAGCACTATGAAGTTGAGAAGAATGAGGCATGTCTACATGAATTGCCAAGCATCTCTCTTAACTCACTGTAACTGTCCTAAGTGGGGGAGAAGGGGACACACAAGATGCAGATCAATATATATCATGTTATACCTTTTTTGTTCTTAACCTAATCCAAGGCTCTGTAAATGGTAAAAAGAGGAGAAAATATGGATACTGCATAGGCAACTAGCAGTGCTTCTCACAGATTTTCTGATTATTAAAGCTAGGATCCCTTTGTTACCTCATACTAGGAAAACAGGAACTGCTGAATCTAAGAAAAGCAAGCTAATCCTGAAAATTCCCATGGAAACATGACCTGTGAGCTCTCTAACCCTGGACTGACAGACTATGGTACCTCTTCTAGAGAATCACAGAGAAGTTGGTTTTATTTCTTACTCTCTCTTCATCTCCACCCACAAACACACAAGAAAGGAAACACCAAGAGGTCAGGGCTTTTATTTGGTTCACTAGTATCTATCCCCTGCACTAAGAATAATGTCTGGTACACAAGTCATCTAGAATGAGTGAATAATTCCAAGCCAACACTAGAGTAGACCCAGTGTAGTTCTTTCGGCAATTCTGCCTCTCAGTCATTCTGTGGGTTCTCAGTGAGCTAACCCAGGGCCACTTTGCACTGATACCACTTCCAGAAACCTTATCAATCGAGACCTGGTAATTCATCTATTATCTAGTTTATTGTATACCTCCATCCCAATTCTGTACCCCATATGCTTGTAAATCAAGGAGCTAAATGCTGTACAGTGTAATTTAAGCAATGCTACTCAAAATACAGGTGTGCAATGAGATAAGGAGCTTGCCCCAGAATGTAAATCAATTACTGTTTCCTTCATCTAAAAAGTCTTGCTACAAACCTTAGAGCATAGATTCTTTACATTCTTGTACAAACTCCTTATCTTCTTTCATAGACCAGTAATAGACTGAGAACTGCTGATCAAATTTTGAACTGTGTTAATATGAAGTAGGACCCAAAGAGGACAAGTTCCACTACATGAGAGTCTTTCTTTTTGCTAAACATTGCCTTCTCCACCCAATCTACTTCCCCACTGATGGAGGAGCCTGAGGCAGCACAAGCATCCAGGTTAGGATAATGAAAGGCAGGAAAAAGATGTGGGGAAGTGGGGATTCCAAATAAGTTGGACCTAATTTACAGCTTTGCACAAAAGGAACTCAGTCACTTCTCAGACCCTGGAAGTTTGTGATTAAATTGGTAACATATCACTGGCTGAGTCCCAGGCAGCAATAATGTAGTTCAAAACAGTAATAAAGCATTTGAAAATCAGGTGAAATGGCCTAGTCCTGTTCACTTGCAAAAATTCTATAGTCTCAACTATCTGTCACTTGCCATTAGATTTTCAAGGATTCCATCCCACAGTACCATGTCACTTAAAATCCAGTATCCAAACGAAAATCAGAAAATCACACTTCTGAGTCTCAAAACTAACATTCCCATGAGCAGTGATCCATAAATAAATACTATTTTTAAGTCTTCATTACAAAGCACAGTTTCTCTTCAGGCAAGATTGGGCTGCCAACTTCTCTTCTTAGTTCTTAATCCCTTCTATTCCAAATAGAATAGAAACATGCAATCAGAAGTTCATAAGGAATAGAGAAGGGAACTCTCAACCTTCCATAGATATGGCCATCCTCTAAATGTCACTGAAAAGTAAAACTCTGCAATTTTTTTTAAAATGTAATACAGGAAGAATATATTCTTTAAGAATTCACAACATTATACCTCACCTCACCTCCCACCAAATAATACTGATATCTCTTGGATTTGATTTCTCTGGCCAACTACCTCTTTCAAAAATCAAATTGTTTTACTGATCACCAGTTCTTTAGCTCTTTTCCTTCAATATATTCTATTTCTACAATCATAGCTCTCTAATTCAACAATGACAAAATTTAAACTTCCTGTCTTCCTGACTCTTACTCTCCCCCTGCCTATTCCTTTCTTATGTTTCCCTGGACAGAAAAACCCAGTAGTGAATTTCTGCTCTTGCATGTACCCCCATCCTTTTTCTTTCCACTCTGCTGCCTACAGATTTTCTCCAAATACTTATAATTTCCCCAAACTTTAATTGTAACTATTTATCCTTCCTAATTCTATTTATTTGTCACAATTGGATCCTAAAATTCATATAATTCAGAACTATGTATAGGTGATCCCCTAACAAAAGTTATTTATAAATTCTATTGTTCTAAAGTACAAAGTAATATAACAAATAATATTGTCTGTTAGCTTCAGGCAGAGCTGAAGCATTTTCAACTCTGATATGCAGCTTTGTTGATATCTGTAAAAGTTGGTAATTGAAATTTTGTAAATAGAGGGAATTCTGTTCTTCCAATAGTATATTGCTATATATGTGCCTGATAAGAATGTTTTGAATATCAGAGACAATAAATATAACATTTGGTAGACAAGGAATTTTACAGTACCTTAAAAGAAAAACAGTAAAAGCCCATCTTCTTAAAAATCACAACCTGTGTCTTCACCTCTAATGCCCTCTAATCCAAGTCCACAGTAAAGGATAGAGCTTAAAGAAATGATCTTTAAAATAAATAAAGGCACACACACACACACACACACACACACACACACACACACACACAGAGATTTTACCATAGCACTAAGATAATCAACAATGATTAATAAAATTATATCCATTCACTTGGATGAATGGTACACAGCAATTTAAAATAACATCTGTGTAGAATGGGCAATATTTCATGGAAAATGCTTGGGTATAAGGTTAAATGGAAAAGCAACTTTATCTACAGTATTATCGCAATTCACTTTAAAGCTACACACAAAGACTAGAAAGAAACACATCAATGAGATTACATGTTATTTTTCTTCTGTGCTTTCAAAATTCCTACAATGAGCTCATATTACTTTTATAATGATAACAAAATAAGTTTTACTATAAAAATCCCAATATTTTACTCAAAAAAGAAGGAAGACACAGACTATGTATAAGAAGTAACAAATGGAAATAGCTGTGTCTATACTGTCTGTATTTTTGGTTTCTTCATCTAACCAAAATTGTCCTATGCTACTACTGAGGTAATTTTTAATGGCAATGAAATTCTAAATGCATACGCAAATGTATCGTTCAAATTTGACTGTTGATAATCCATATATCCAAATCACAGTTTTATTCTCATTATGTTGGTTTCAGTCTCTTCAAACAAGGTATCCACAAACCCAGAACCCAGGCTAATTTAAGATACTATTTTTCCCTACTTGTGTTTTCAAGCAAATCGCCATATCTCCTGTATCTCCAGAGATGTCACAACAGTCTTTCTTAGTGGTATCAATGACTCAAACCCTTTACTGATGAACTTACTTGATGCCTAAACTTTCTCTCTGAACTCATATCTATCTGAAGTTCTGTCTTCAGAGCAACTGAGAACTGCTCGCAGTCACTGAGACCCCAATCAGATACTGACATTCTCTTTACATTATTATTATTATATCCCGTGTTCATTCCATATGGTGTGGTTTTCATGTGAACATGAATAGTGGTAAACACTCCTGAGAGATTCCTCAGTGTCTACTATTACCGCCAATTATAAAACAAAAATATAAGACAAATATTAAATTCAAAACAGAAAGCTTTTGCCACTATCATATTTGAAAAATCTTTCATTTATTGTGAACAAGCTTTTGGTTGAAAGTAAAATCCCTTCAAAACATTTTTCTATCTTTGCTTCCTTTGGCCCCAGTCCCATGCCAAAGCACAAGCATCCAGGCCGTATCTTATCTTTTCCTGCACAGTATTGCAATCGGCTTTTTATAGCCAGAAACCCTCTGAATGCAAAGCACGACCTTGGCTACTAGCTTTCCCTGGCACTAGTTTGAAAGTTATTTATAACTTTAAAATTAGCATGAAAGCCTACATTTCTCATCATAACTACTCAAAATATTCCCATCTTACATAATAACGTGATATTCTTTAATTCAGAAAGAAACCCCACATTTTAAACCTACGATACATACTAAGGCAGAGCAATTTAACACAGAAACAAGACACACCGAAGTCCAGCTCTTCTCTTTACACCCTTGACTCTTACCTTTCTGTTGCTTCCTATAAAATAAGTGTGTTTAAAATTCGGCTCTTGTAGGGAATTTTCCAAAAAGAGCTTTGGGGGAAAAAAAAGACTTCTTGGTTAGTCACAGAGATACAGAGTACCAAATTGAGAGGCAGTGACAGTGGGGCAGTCACTATAGCTGAGCGTCATTCACCCAGGATAAGAAAGAAAGGGGAGGTTACAGGCCAGGGTGGGTGGTATCTGATCCTGAGCCGCTAGGCACTGACCTCACTGACAAGTTGTTACCGAAAATACTTCGTTGAAAAAGGCCAGACACATACTTTGCCTAGAGAGTTACAAACATAGCTGTCAGGAATCTCTGGGTAAGTTAGATTTGCATTTTTCTAGTCCCTTTCCAGAATAAGGACTTCTTATATCTGATTAAAGCTGAAGGCTGGAATTATTGAGAGTGAAAAATGATAAAGCAAGGTTAACAGTAGTCCAGGAAATCCACATAGCAAAAGATGAGTTATGTAAAATTCAGTGTCTTCAGTACCACAGAATGATGTGTCGCATCTAATAGTATTTTCCTCTGAAATCTTTTTTCTCTCATACAATTGCACGAGTTACCACACTCTCTGCTTTCAGAATTTATGTAGAACCACATAATTATCAGTAAAGTATGCAAACTGGATAGTTACCAAAAACTCCACAGATGGAACCATTATTAAAGTTACCAAAAAACAGTCCTCTCCCACAAAATTGTTTTTTTATCACTATTCTTTTTCATATGTCCTCTTCCCTTGCTTTTTGATTTCCTCTCAACACCTTAGCATTCACTGAACAATCTTGCATAGCCCTGCCTATACTTTACCATTTCGTAAATTTCTTGACGTCCCACTTGAACTTATACCACATTCCCTTAGATATTACCACTTTTGTGACTTTTTTCCAATAGCTTCTAAAACAATAGGTAGTAACTGCCCCTAAAAAAGAACTACTCATTTGAGATTTGGCATTCTCGTTCTTAAAATGCTGAGTTCAAAAATTTTTTTAAGGCATTTACTTATTAGTTCCAAGGCACTCTTAGGACACATATTAGGGAGCCAAGAGGAAAGGCAGGTCTAGGGACCATCAGAGAGCATCAACTATGAAAGGGGTTTCATTTCATATAATTTCTAGGGAAACCTGCAAAATAACTATTTTTATATAGCTTCCTTTAAAATATGCGTAATTGGCATTACATGTATCTATAAAGAGTCTCAGTCGCTAACAACTGTTCTCCCAGATTTTTTTAAAGCAGCTTTATCCCCCGGAGAATCTAGGAATAGCCTCTTTTCACAGTGAAAACAAAGAGTGAGTTTTATGTCTCTTAATCAATCTTTTCTTGAATAAAGAACTCACTTGACACTTGCAAAATAGAAGTTTTAGTTTTAGAGCTTTAATAATGAATGTTTTCCAAACTCAGACCGTTGAATTGAACCCAGACAAGATATCCAAATTCTATTATGAGCCAGCCTGCTCCCCCAACTGCCTGTAAAACCACAAGCAGGTTACCTACCTGCTCTGTACCTTTCCTTTCCATCTGCAAAATGGACATGACAACCCTTCCTTCTATCTATTTTTCAGGGTATATGTGAATTAAATGGATAAAATCTAAAGTGCTTCAAATTACACTGAGCTCCTCAGAGATGCAATACAAGTGAAATTCCAGTACTTGGTGTTATCAAACAATTAAATATTACAAATATCTGAAATGTAATTTTAAAGAGCCTTATGGAGGTGGGTTTTTTATTCCCTCATAAAAATGTCTGCAGCCTCGGAGACAGGTTTTAACTGAAGTATTTCCCACTATAGCCACAAGAGGTCCTCCTCCTAGCAATTCATATCACGTCCAATTTGATGGGCAGAGGCCCCAACGTCCTCTGTATTTGTATGGGTTGGCTGACAGAAAACAGATCACCTATGTCAGATTTCCATAGCTAACTATAGGGTAGCAAATAAAACCAGAAAAATCTGGCTTTCTCTGGGTGATCACTGAAGCATGCTGAACACTAAATAGTTCCTGTAAACTACACAGCCACTGCATTTTGCACCCTGGCCACCTTCCAGATTTTCACAGTAATTCCTTCCTGTCACCTTGCCCAGTCTTGCTCAGTTATTTATTCTCCTTCCCTATTTACTTGTTTCCTTTCACACTTTAAAATTTTGGCCCACATTTCTCTTGCAAGCAAACAAAGGTTAGGGGTAGAGAAGAGCTAAAAGAAAAAAGAGAAAAAAGAAGAAATCAGGGCTGCTGTAGTAATCATCCCAAGGCAATGAGAAGTGTGTCCTGGTTCTTGGTATCAGGGCTGGCCCCAAAGTCATTCAAACCGTATGTCCCAAGAAGCCCCTTGATGTGGAGCCCCATGTTAGGAGCCAGCTAGATCAGAGGCACTCTGAAAATAAAATCATTCTATCCCTATCAGCAGGCCCTCTTGGGAAATAAGCCCTCCAGGGTGCAATCAGCCTTCATTCAGAATGAAATAATTTATTTTCTTTAAAATACCTTAAAGAATGAACATAGCTTTTGCATGAACCATGAGTCCATTTTATTCTATACATGATACCTCAAAATACTGGCAATTTCAGGTTGGGGCTTCAAAAAACCATGAAATTTTCTAAGCAGCTTTAACACCTTATTAAGATGAGATTTAAAACTAAGGATAATGTACTTTTATGGCAATTAAAATTATTTTATTGCAAAAACATGTGATAAATGGTTCTGGCACTTTGTTGGATATTTAAAGTGACTCTAAATGAATCTGTTCCTATTTTAAAGGTCCTATGTACTGTGGCAAAAAGATCTTTCCCATTCTCCCCACCTACCCACTCTGTTATCAGCTACTAACAAACTCTCCTGCCTCACTGAGAAAAACAAACGCCACCTGGGGAGATGCCCCTGTCACCTTGTGATCAAATCTGCAAGCCATCAGCACTAAGCCCCAACACTGCGCCTTCCCTCCTCCTACAAGGCAAGCCGCGCCCCTGCTCGTTGCCATTTTTATGTCTACCAACAACCTCCATGGGGCCAAATCCACACTGTCTCCCAGGGGACAGCTCATCAGATCCTAGGGCTTTCAATGAGATCTGTAATAGAATGTTGAGTGGGGACCAAAAGAAGGATTAAAGATGGCGGTGTGAGAGGTGAGACAGAGGCTTCCTCCTAAAACCACATATAATATGAAAATATAACTAATACAACTACTCTTGAAAGAGCAACAGGAAAGAGGACTGCACCAAACTGCATACACCTGGAGACAAGAGCAGACCTCATGGAAAAGGGTAACGTACAAAGCTGTGGTCCTGCGGGATCCAAGCCCTTCGCCCACCCCAGCTCACCAGCAGTAGGAAGAGGAACAGAGCAGGGAGGGAGCGGAGATGTGGGACTGCTGAATACCTAACTCCAGAGATCCGCTCTGGGAGCACAAACCTACATTTCATCATGCTTGCATGATACTCTCGTAATTACGGGGTTGGAAAGCTAAGACAGGTGGAATTCCTGAAGAGACTAAGATTCCAGGTGCTTGTAGAGAGCAGGGATCCATATCCAGCTGCTCTGGGACAAAAGAAAGGCAGGCAGTCTGAGAGACTTCCTAACAAAGAAGCCCTTAGCAAGAGGGCTGCTAAAGGGGCAAGGATTGCACAGAGCTTACAGCTCAGGAGAAAATACACATAGGCAAAACTGTGTGGGTGTACTCTGCCCAGCAGATTGGGAGCTTTCAAAATCCTCAGGTGCTCCAGCTCTCTGGCTGCCTACACAGCTCCAAGAACCCCTTCCATAACAGGCAGACTACTGTGCCTTTCTCCTGGCCAGCTCCACCAGGCTTGCAAACCAGGAAACCCTACCCTGGCGTTAGGCCAGCCAGAGGGAAGATCTGTCTACAGCAACTAAAAACGCAAAGCAGAGAGGCTTATACCTGTGTGCTCGACTCACTGGTTCAGGCAGTGGAGACAAGCATAGCAGCCGGGGAGCAGGAAACAGCACTTTCCTCCCCGCAGGCACCAATACCACTCCCCTACAATCCCTGACATTGCTTCAGGGGCTGAGCAGCTCCAGAGAGTAGAGCTTCTGGGCACTAGAGGGCACCATACACAAATATGAAACACCAAAGGAACCTGGTCCAGAGTAAAATTATTAATACAACTCCGGAGAAAGATTTAAATGATATCGACCTGATGACTCTCCCTGAAAGAGAGTTCAAAATAAAAATCATTAACATGCTCATGGAGGTACAGAAAGATATTCAAGAACTCCATAATGAATTACGGTCGGAGATCCAATCATTGAAGAGCACAATGGATGGTATTAAAAGCAGACTGGATATGGTGGAGGAGACGATAAATGAAATAGAAACTAGAGAAGAGGAATACAAAGAAGCTGAGGCAAAGAGAGAAAAAGGATCTCTAAGAATGAAAGAATATTGAGAGAACTGTGTGACCAATCCAAACGGAACAATATTTGCATTATAGGGGTACCAGAAGAAAAGAGAGAAAAAGGGATAGAAAGTGTCTTTAAGGAAGTGATTGCTGAAAACTTCCCCAATCTGGGGAAAGAGATAGTCTTTCAGGCCATGGAGGTGCACAGATCTCCCAACACAAGGGACCCAAGGAAGACAACAGCAAGACATATAGTAATTAAAATGGCAAAAGGATGAGGACAGATTATTAAAAGCAGCCAGAGAGAGAAATAAGACCACATACAAAGGAAAGCCCATCAGGCTATCATCAGACTTCTCAGCAAAAACTTTACAGGCCAGAAGGGAGTGGCATGATATATTTAATGCAATGAAGCAGAAGAGCCTTGAACCATGATTACTTTATTCGGCAAGATTATCATTTAAATTTGAAGGAGGGATTAAACAATTCTCAGATAAGCAAAAACTGAGAGAATTTCCTCCCACAAACCATCTCTACAGTGTATTTTGGAAGGACTGCAATACATGGAAGTGTTCCTACGGTTTAATAGCTGTCAACAGAGGTAATAAAACAATACAGAAAGTAGAAGAGCTAATTACTAAGAAAATGCAAAACTAAATTAACTATCCCCAAAGTTAATCAAGGGATAGACAAACAGTACAGAATATGATACCCAATATATAAAGAATAGAGGAGGAAGAAAAAGGAGGAGGAAAAAACAAAAACACAGAAAAAGAACCTTTAGATTGTGTTTGTAATAGTATATTAAGTAAGTTAAGTTAGACTCCTAGATAGTAAGGAAGTTAACCTTGAACCTTTGGTAACCACGAATCTGAAGCCTGCAATGCAAATAAGTACATACCTATGCATAATCACCCTAAATGTAAATGGACCGAACGCACCAGTCAAAAGACATAGAGTCATGAATGGATAAAAAAACAAGACCCATCTATATGCTGCCTTCAAGAGACTCAATTTAAACCCAAAGACATACACAGACTAAAAGTGAAGGGATGGAGAAAGACATTTAATGCTACTAATAGGGAGAAAAAAGCAGGAGTTGCAGTATTTATATCAGACAAAATAGACTTCAAAACAAAGAAAGTCACAAGAGACAAAGAAGGACATTACCAAATGATAAAGGGGTCAATCCAACAAGAAGATATACCCATTATAAATATCTATGCGCCCAACACATGAGCACCAATGTATGTGAAATAAATACTAACAGAATTAAAAGGAGAAATAGAATGCAATGCATTCATTCTAAGAGACTTCAACACTCCACTCACTCTGAAAGACAGAAAAACCAGACAGAAAATGTGTAAGGAGACAAAAGCGCTGAACAACACATCAGAACAGATGTACCTAACAGACATCTACAGAACTCTACACCCAAAAGCAGCAGAATACACATTCTTCTCAGGTGCATATGGAACATTTTCAAGAATTGATCATATAGTAGGCCACAAAAACAGCCTCGGTAAATTCAAACCAATTGAAATTTTACTAACAGTTTCTCAGACCACAAAGGTATGAAAGTAGAAATAAATTACACAAAAAAAATGAAAAATCCCACAAACACATGGAGGCTTCACAACATGCTCCTAAATAACCAATGGATCAATGACCAAATAAAAACAGAGATCAAGCAATATATGGAGACAAATGACAGCAATAATTCAACACCGCAAAATCTGTGGGACGCAACGAAGGCCGTGTTAAGAAGAAAGTATATTGCAATACAGGCCTCCCCCGGGAAAGAAGAACAATCCCATATGAGCAGTCTGAACTCACAATTAATGAAACTAGAAAAAGAAGAAAAAATGAGGCCCAAATTCAGTAGAGGGAGAAACATAATAAAGATTAGAGCATAAATAAATAAAATCGAGAAAAATAAAACAATAGAAAGAATCAATGAAAGCAGGAGATGGTGCTTTGAGAAAATAAACAAAACAGATAAACCCCTAGCCAGACTTACCAGAAAAAAAGAGAGTCCACTCCCATAAATAGAATCAGAAATGAGAAAGGAAAAGCCACTACAGGCACCACAGATACACAAAGAATTATTAGAGTACTATGAAAAATTATAAACTAACAAACTGGATAACCTAGAACAAATGGACAACTTTCTAGAAAAATACAACCTTCAAAGGCTGACCCAGAAAGAAACAGAAAATCTAATCAGACCAATTACCAGCAACAAGATTGAACTGGTAATCAAAAACCTACTTAAGAACAAAACGCCTGGGGCAGATGGCTTCACCACTGAATTTTATCAAACATTTAGTGAAGACCTAATACCCATCCTCCTTAAGGTTTTCCAAGGAGTAGAAGAAGAGGGAACACTTCCAAACTCATTTTATGAAGCCACCATCACTCTAATACCAAAACCAGGCAAAGATACCACAAAAAAAGAAAACTACAGACCAATATCCCATATGAACATAGATGCAAATATACTCAACAAAATATTAGCAAAACGAATTAAAAAATACATCAAAAGCATCATACACCATGATCAAGTAGGATTTATTCCAGGGATGTAAGGATGGTACAACATTCGAAAATCCATCAACATCATCCACCACATTAACAAAAAGAAGGACAAAAACCACATGATCATCTCCATAGATGCTGAAAAAGCATTTGAAAAAAATTCAACACCCATTCATGATAAAAACTCTCAAGAAAATGGGTATGGAGGGCAAGTACCTCAACATAATAAAGGCCATATATGACAAACCCACAGACATTATACTTAACAGCGAGAAGCTGAAAGTTTTTCCTTTAAGATCGGGAACAAGACAAGAATGCCCACTCTCCCCACTTTAATTCAACATAGTTCTGGAGGTTGTAGCCACAGCAGTCAGACAACACAAAGAAATAATAGGCATCCAGACTGGCAAGGAAGAAGATAAACGGTCCCTGTTTGCAGATTACATGATATTGTACATAAAAAATCCTAAAGAATCTACTCCAAAACTACTAGATCTAATATCTGAATTCAGCAAAGTTTCAGGATAAAAAATTAATACACAGAAATCTGTGGCATTCCTATACACTAACAATTAACTAGCAGAAAGAGAAATCAGGAAAACAATTCCATTTAAAGTTGCATCAAAAAGAGTAAAACACCTAGGAATAAACCTACCCAAGGAAGTGAAAGACCTATACTCTGAAAACTACAAGACACTCATGAGAGAAATTAAAGAAGATACCAATAAATGGAAACATCCTGTGCTCATGGATACGAAGAATTAATATTGTCAAAATGGCCATCCTGCCTAAAGAAATCTACAGATTCAATGCAATTCCTATCAAAATACCAACACCATTTTTCAACGAACTAGAGAAAATCATTCTAAAATTCATATGGAACCATAAAAGACCTCGAATAGCCAAAGCAATCCTGAGAAGGAAGAATAAAGCTGGGGGATTATGCTCCCCAACTTCTAGCTTTACTACAAAGCCACAGTACTCAAGACAATTTGGTACTGGCACAAGAACAGACCCAGAGACCAATGGAACAGACTAGAGAGCCCCGATATAAACCTAACCATATATGGTCAATTAATATATGATAAAGGAGCCATGGACATACAATGGGGAAATGATAGCCTCTTCAACAGCTGGTGTTGGCAAAACTGGACAGTTACACACAAGAGAATGAAACTGTATTCTTGTTTAACCCCATACACAAAAGTAAACTCAAAATGGATCAAGGACCTGAATGTAAGTCATGAAACCATAACACTCTTAGAAGATAACATAGGCAAAAGTCTCCTGAATATAAGCATGAGCGACTTCTTTCTGAACTCATCTCCTCGAGCAAGGGAAACAAAAGCGAAAATGAACTCATGGGACTACATCAAACTAAAAAGTTTCTGTACAGCAAAGGACACCATCAACAAAACAAAAAGGCATCCTACAGTATGGGAGAATATATTTGTAAATGACATATCTGACAAGGGGTTAACATCCAAAATATATAAAGAAATTACATGCCTCTACACCCAAAAAGCAAATAACTCCATTAAAAAGTGGGCAGAGGATATGAAGAGACAGTTCTCCAAAGAAGAAATTCAGATGGCCAACAGACACATGAAAAGATGCTCCACATCACTAATCATCAGGGAAATGCAAATGAAAACCACAATGAGATATCACCTCACACCAGTATGGATGGCCACCATCCAAAAGATTAAGAACAACAAATGCTGGTAAGGACGTGGAGAAAGGGGAACCCTTCTACACTGCTGGTGGGAATGTAAGCTAGTTCAACCATTGTGGAAAGCAATATGGAGGTTCCTCAAAAAACTAAAAATACAAATACCTGGGAATCCCACTCCTTGGAATTTACCCAAAGAATACAACTTCTCAGATTCAAAAAGACATATGCACCCCTATGTTTATTGCAGCACTTTTTACAATAGCCAAGAAATGGAAGCAACCTAAGTGTCCATCAGTAGATGAATGGATAAAGAAGGTGTGGTACATATACACAATGGAATACTATTCAGCCATAAGAAGGAAACAAATCCTACCATTTGCAACAACATGGATGGAGCTGGAGGATATTATGCTCAGTGAAATAAGCCAGGTGGAGAAAGACAAGTACAAAACGATTTCCCTCCTTTGTGGAGTATAACAACGAAGCAAAAATGAAGGAATGAAATAGTAACAGACTCAGAGACTCCAAGAAGGAACTAGTGGTTACCGAAGGGGAGGGTGGGAGAAGGGGATTATGGGGTATTATGTTAGTACACATGGTGTGGGGAATCACAGGGAAAACAGCGCAGCACAGAGAAGGCAAACAGTGAATCTGTGTCATCTTACTGCACTGATGGATAGTGACTGAATTGGGGTATGAATGGGGACCTGATAATATGGGTAAATGTAGTAACCACATTGTTTTTTCATGTGAAACCTTCATTAGAGTGTGTATCAATAACCTAATAAAAATAAATAAATAAAACCAAAAAAAAAAAAGAATGTTGAGTGGGACTTTTCCTGTTGCTCTGAATTGACAACTAAAGCTCAAAATGAAGGAAAACAAAGCCAACCATACACACTGCCTGCTATGGAACTTCCAAGAGTTAAGACAGACACCTCACACAGGGCTTACTAACAAGAAAGTAAGAAAAGAACTACAGGCTCTTCCTCTCCTATCCCCATTCCTACCCCAACAGTAGAAGAAAAGTCAAGGGACTTGAAAAATTAGGGAGCAAGGCCAACTAATTCTCTCCTCTGAAGATACCAGAGCAGAAGAAGAAATGAAAAGGTCCATCTTGCTCCTTCCCATTTCCAACTCCCTTGAGGAGATATCTGGTCAGTGCTGGAGGAAGGGGAGAAGATGAGATTTAAATTGGAATGAGACACCAGTTTTAAACTGGACTAAGCAGGCTTCAAAGTACTGAAAACAGCAGGAAAATTATGGAGCCTATCCAATGTGTTATTAAGGAAAGAGAGTGAGATACAACAAAGCAAGGTGAAATGCAGGGATTGGAGTAAACAAACTAGCTCACCTAATAAACAAATCACATCCATATACTAATGTTTCCCAAATTAGGTTCCCGAACACAGATCTCTCTCATGAGCCTCAGAGGCATACATCCAACTATCTTCTCCATTGGGATAGTTAATACACATTTCATACTTAATCTGTCCCAGAAAAAAGCTCTCAGTTTTGCTCTCAAACCTATTTATCTCTGTCATTCACAGTCTAGTAATTGATAACCATCACCTAATCAGTTAAGCCAAACCCTAGAAGTCTTCCTTTCTTCATTCTTTTCCCTCACTATAATCAAGAATTTCCATTAACCCTGCTTCCAAAAGTTATCTTTAATACATCCACTTATCTCTCTCTCCCCTGCCCCAACTATTCTGAGGCATTTGCAATACATTCTCAACACAGCATCTAAATGACCTTTCAAATCACAGTCTAGCTTATATTATTCTCCTGCTTAAAATCATACAATGGCTTCTTATTGCTCACAGCAGAAAATGAAAATTCTTTACTAAATCTACAAGGACCTGTATGACCTGGATCCTGTCAACCTTTCCCACCTTGACTCAAAAAAACACTCTTCCCCCTAGTTTACTGACTTCAGTTCATAAAATAACCAATCCTGTTCCCTTAGGCCTGTTGCACTTGTTCCCCCACCTGAAATCATTTTCTCCCAGCTATTTACATGACTGGCTCATTCTCATCCTTGATTTAATCCTACACCTTCTCAGAGAGGACCTGATTACCTTATCTCCCCTCTCCCAAGTCACTTACAGAACCTTGCCTACTTACTTGTTTACTAATTCTGTCTTCACCATTCAGTGAAAGCTAGGGGCATTGAGAGTGTCCATACCAGAATTGCAAACGCAAACTAACTATAATACAAGGTAAAGCTCAGTAGCTATGGGATTTCAAAGGAGGGAGAGAGAGCTTTAGAAGGAGTAATAATCCAAGAAATTTTCCTGGAGGGAGTTATACTTGCCTTGATGCAGAAATGAAAAGTGTCAACATAATAAGAGAATGGTGTTGTATTAATTATATTTCTCAACTGTTCTTCAAACCCACTGCTTTCCATCTTTATAGCTGCTATCCTGGTGTAAACTACATTTATGTCTTGTTGGTTGTCCTTTAATATTATATTTACCACCTAATTTCTCCCTCTCCATTTAACTTAATGTAAACCCAAATACAGTATTTAAATGCTAGTCAGGGTATATTTAGTGCTAAAATTAAAAACCTCAATTTAACTATTTCATAACTGCTGAAACTGACACATTAACTTTATTGCCTTGGTAATAACAGAAGGGCTAAAATGAATTTTTTTCTCATTAATTTTTCTCATTTAATTTTCTCAGAGTGCCATGCCTCAACTTTGACAGCCCATCTTGCTGTTAGTCAATACCCTTAACAAGCACAGTAATTATAGTCAATCATGTCTGCTTTAGTCCATTGATTACTTTGTTACTTCTTTTTCAACTTGTTAATGAAAATTCCCAGCACAGACCTTCTGGGTGACATTTCTTTTATTAATTAACCATTGCATCAATCCCTTGGAGATATTAATAAACCAGAGCATCTTGTATTGATGGTTCTAAAAACAACTTTTCTTGCAGCTTTGAAAATCACAGTCATTTTCAGAGATATAGAACCTAAATGAAATCAACATTTGCTGTCGTTGAACCTGCCTTTTTATTTCAACTTATTTAAACATGAGATGTATTATATTACTGCTATAGGATTAACATAATTTTTACTTGATGTAACTTTAAAAGTGTTAAGGCAATTGTCCTGTGTTTGTGATTCTAACCTCAAAAGCTAGTAGTGGATGATGTAAGCAACAAGTAATGAAGCATCTTAAACCGAAGGCACCACACAAGGGGTGCCATGGTATTGATATCATTTAAAAGAATCACTTTTAGCCTCCTAACACTGCTAGGTTAAATCTGTATTTGAGACAAACTGTCTTTTTGTTCTTGAAAAACAAATATAGATTTTCTAGTTATACAGATGTAAAGCAAATCTCACCTAAAATGTGATGAAGGAAACGACTGTCATTTCACACAGAGAAATTCAGTAGGATATATCTCTGCAGATTTTTCCTGCTTCTTAAAGAAAACCGTCTCTTGTCCCTGTATGAATTTACATGGTTCTCAAACCCATCAGAACTTAAACTTCGTTCATAAAGTAAACATTTTCCAATGTCCTTTTTTAACACCCTTAAATGAAATTCATAGTTAATAACTACACATTAACTATACTGATATAAAAATATCTCATATATATCAAATATATATTATATATAAATGTCATTTACATATAATTCCTGTATATGTTTACAAAAAATAATGTATTTGCATTTCATTACACAAATGCTCAGACACGCTTACACTGGAACACATAATAAAAGAGTCACTTTTCCCCTGCACAGAATCACTATGAATGTGACAGCTACAAATGTAGATTGATAAGGCTGGGTCGTATTGGCAATTCAAATACCACAAGCAGCATTGCAACGGTGAAATGACTTTTCTGAAACAGTGAACAGCTCTTAATACAATACAGAGCAAAACAAAAAAAAAAATCTTCATTTCATACCCGAGTGGTTGCATTCCTGGAAAATTCAGTGTACATTAAAATTGTGCAAAAAAACACTTAATGTTCATAAGTAAAACCAGAGTTACATTCTAAGCTTAGGAAATTATAAGTAGTACCTACATGAATGTCCAGTGAGCTATATGTGAGCTGCATGGAATGTTGGGCAATTCATCTTAGGGGACAGTTCCACATACTGCAAAACCTCTAAGCAACTTTGGCCCAAACCAATTAAATGTCAGATGGACCCAACTACCGTAACAACCAAAACTGCCTGCCCCACTCCACACCCCCCGCCCCCATCCCCAGGAGGCAAGGAAGGAGAGAAGGGACTTGAGAGCCACTGCTATAAAACACAGGGCATGCTTACAAGAGCTTCAAGGCTGAAATGAAGAAGATAGATGAATAGATGACAGACAGTAGATAGATAGATGATAAGTAGATATAAATAGATGATAGATAGATAGATAGATAGATAGATAGATAGATAGATAGATAGAT
>JAQQAC010022981.1:48370764-48520409 GCA_029783875.1 Phataginus tricuspis | reverse complement strand
GATAGATAGATAGATAGATAGATAGATAGATAGATAGATAGATAGATAGATATAGATGATAGAGATAGATAGGAGGGAGGGAGGGAGGGAGGAAAGGGAGAGAAGGGAGGGAAACTGTAAAGAGCCCTAACTGGAATGACATAGCACAACCTGGAATAGACTGCTCAAGTTCCAAACATGGTTTTAAGAGAATAATTCTTAAATGTATCAAGGGTAGCTACGGTAATGCTGGACGAGAGAAGAGGACGAGCAGCACCCACAGGAACAAATCACATCCCGAGTAAGGGAGTGAGGGTTCTCCTGAAAAGGATGGATATTCCCTTTACTGTTTATTCTGGGGAAGAAGCTGATTCTAGATCAAGAATGAGAACTGGAAAGCCAAGTTTTTAGCTGAAAGGGGTAAAAGTCCCTTTTCTTTGAAGTTCCATGGTTTGGGAGCCCAGACTCCAGATCAGGGGAGTAAATGCCCAGGATTAAGCCACAACCAGTGGGGGCAAGGAACTGGTAGACAATTGCTCTCTCCAGTTGACTCCTAGGTAGAGAACTCTAAGGGGCATTCTGTGCAATCTGCAGAAGGACCTGGGTGGCATCAAGCCCCAGCTGGGCTCAGGAGTGACTTTGATAATACAGGCTTATCCTACCTAACCCTTCCTTCTCATCCTCACTCTGCCCAGTCCCTCACCCCTGCTCCCTGGTGTCACCACCCAAATAAACTACTTAGGTACAAGTCTTTATCTCGGGCTCATGCATTCAGGAAGTATCCAAGCCAAGACTGTTTATACCAGGAGTGGAAGCAGGCCCTTAAGCATGGTACCCTTGAACTGGAGCACTCACAGGCCTGGCAGAAATGTGGCACCCCTGGCATGTGGTACCTCACTAGTGCAGATTCACAGGAAGTCCAGGTGAAAGAGCTGAATGTGAGCTCTATTCCCAATTCCGCATTCAGTGGCATCATGCAGATAATTTGAAAAACAGCCATGGTTAGGAGTGTTTACACCACAAAAATTGGCAAACACTACAAATCAGGGCTTCTTTATTCCCCAGCATTCTACTGGAAGGGGCTATGAGCCTCCTTCTAACACAGAATTTTGACCAACACTCCAGTTTTCAGCTTCCTTCTTCCCATACTTCCACTTTTAGAGGAACCTGGCCCCTTTTCCAGGCTTTATGCCACAAATCACCAAATCTTAGGGCTTTTCTTGGTCCTAACATATAAATCAGCTGCTTCGACCATGGTCAGCTTAAATCCAAGCACAGGAAGTCTATTTTTAGGAGTCAGAAAACTCTTTTAATAGTGAGGTTTGGGAAAGTTTCTAAATAAATATTATATTGGAATTCTCCAGTGCGCAGGTGAAGATTCCATAAACAGGCAATAATATTAGTCATATCTATTTTTAATGAAATTATATCTGTACTCACACTACAATTTATTTTCAGCTTTTTACTTTCTCAGGCACATACTCTTTGATAAGAAAATGGATTTACAGTCTCTGCATGAGTCATTTAACTATATACTCACCTAATAGAAATACTAATTTATTTATTGCTTTTCTATAGTAATATCTGCCTGTCTAATACTCTTTAAGGAAAGAGACCTGTTTCTCCCAGTGTTACTGTCACACATCAGAGTCCCCTGACTAAACCCAAAACAGAAAACAAAGAGGATTAATATCGGGACAGAGCCAAGGGAACCAAGGGAAAAAAAAGACAGAGATGGAGATAGACATGGACATAGAATAGGCACAGACATAGACACAGAAAAGGCAAGGAGAAGAGCTCACTCCAAAACCAGTGTTAGAGGTTATTCTAGGAAATGCAAAAGGCTCAAGGAGGTTAAACCCTGCCTCCAGCCACTCCTAATTCCCCAAAATCTTTATTAGGCCCTATTATAGATACATAAGGTGTGCCTTATTACTTAACAGTGAGTAAAATTATTCCTAGAGGCTCTAAAATAAGAATTACTTTTTAGAAACCCCCTAAAACAACTCACAATTCCATTTTGACCTCAGAAAGAGAGTCATGTTTAATTATTCCTTCTCCCCACCTAGCTTGACATTCAAAGCCCTTTACATCTGGACTTTCCCTATTTTTCCAAACACCTATCCCTACGTAAAAGCATACAAATATACCAAGGACAAGCAATTTTTATTTCTCTGAGTAGTTACCCTTCAGAGGTAAAAGTGTACAGACACAAAGAGTACTTGCCAGTTTCTAAGCAAACAATGCTCTTTTTTCCAATGAGCTTCCCAAAAAACACCCTCCAACTAGTCCATAAGACTGTCAATTTCCCCACACTCTAACCAGTTCTCTGCATTATCAAACCTTTTATTTCTGTCAATCTGATGTGTGAAAAGTAAACGTTGTATTTCTTTAACTATGAGTAATATTAGGATCATTTCATTTGCCTGCAAGCCACCTGTACATCATCTCCCATACATGGTCTGTTGTTTCCTGTTATTTTTCCACTGGCTGTTTTCATATTTAACTGTAAGAACACTTCATATATATATATAATAGTTCTCATTCAGATGTTTGTCAATCTTTTCCTGCCGATCTATCATGCAGTTTTACTTAGGGTATTTCTTACTAAGCAGAAATTTTACAATTTCCATGCAATCCAACATACAAATCCTTGCACCTATTGGATCTGGGTTCTGTATCTTACTTCAAAAGCATTCCCTACTCCAAGATGATGAAAATAATAATGAGGACAATGTGAACTATCTAATCATCTAGTACTTCTCATTTTTTAATGTACACATACCTCCTTCCAGTACTTCTAAGTTTGGATGTTTAAAATTGATCCATCTGCAATTGATTCTGATGAAAGAAATGAGGTAAACCCAATTTTCCTTCTATCAAACAGATAGCTAGTTCCCCCATCATTTTTTGAAAAATTCTTTTCCTTACTAATTTTAAATGAATTGTACTGCATACTCATTTTCTCACATATATAGAGAGGTCTATTTAGGGGGTTTCTATTCTGTTGATTCATAAGCCAATACTAAACTTTTTCAGATACCATAGCTCTATAAAAGTTCCTTTTATACCTCCCCACTTGAATATCTGTTAAGACAGTTCATTATTTCTCTCCCATTTCACAACCTTATCAGCTATTTATGCATTTTTATTTTTCACATGAATTTTAGAATTGGTTTATCCTTCTCCCCAAAAACCCTATTAATACTTCAAGACTACACTAGATATGAGGAAAATTTAGGGAAAATTGAATCTCACAAGAACATAAACAAGAAGAATTGTCTCCATTTACTCAAGTCATCCCTCTTTAAAGTTTTAGTTTTCTCTTTTCTGTGCTCTGCATCTCTCATCAAATTCATTCCAATTTATCTTCTCTTTTGTACTATTATAGATTTGATCATGATCTTTCTTCCTCTGACTCCCAGGTTAAAGACTCAGTAAATCATATTCCCCTCAGTTATGGCAATTAATTCTGTTGGTCTGCACAAGGCCCCTCTCTTGTTACTTTATTCTTTGGGCCACCTCTCTCTCCCCACACACTCAAGAGAAAAAATTCTAATATGCCCAAAGTGTATTTTTGTGTTTGTATTTGTTCTAGAAAATTGTGTACTGTTTTGTGCTCATACATTTTTAATGCACATAAATAGTATTAGTGTGGTATATCTCATTGTTTCATTTTTTCACTCACCACCATAATTTTACAATTCATGCAAGTACATGTTTTTCACTTCTAATTGCTGTATAAACCTCCATGCTGTGCTCCACCATATTTAATCTACTTTCACAGTGACAGACACCCAGCTTCCTACAACTCCCCAACTGTAAGAAAAAAACCTGCAACAAACACTCCTGTGGCAATAGCTAGGATGTTATTTACTCTGATAACAAACCAAAAATTTCAGTGCTTAACAAATTAAGATTTATCTCTGACTTATATAACAGTCCAATGTAGGTGTTCCAGGGAGGTGAATATCTTTCCTTCACGTGGTGGTGCAAGGAGGTTACATAATTTGCCCAAGTTCACACAGAAAATAGTGTAGCCTAGTCTATGCTCTTAATCACTCTGCTATCAATGTCCCTTTATGAACATGTATGAGAACTGCTGGTGCTATACTTATCATATATTAAGACCTCATATTGTGCTGGATATTAAACTATTGTCTCTTGGCTCCAAATCCACTACTACTATACTTGGCTTTGTGATACTGGAGCTGGAACTCAGCAAGTTATTCTCTTTTGACAGGTATCTTACTCCAGATTTCTTCCAAGGACACTGTAAAGCAAGACAGTAGATGGAATTCACTTCTTCCTATGTTCTTGTTATTCATATAGCTCAGCTCAGCAATGGCTCTTCCCATCAGCAGCTATTCCAGAGTCAGCTCCTTTACATGCCCAGAGATGACCTCTCTGTGTCCCCTCACCCAGCAGTACTCTCGACTCAGCTCTACTACCACCCTGCTCCATGCCTGAGGGTTCTGAGAACCCCAACCTCTTCCCTTTGCTTTCCCAAGGGTAACAGCTATTTCCTATGTTCCCTCTGGTTTCCTGGTTTTCAGCCCTCCAACACTAATTTAATGACTTCCCAGTAGGGAATTCGATTTCCCAGTAGGGAATTATTTTTACTGACCCTCCTAGTAGGGTTCTTAATTTCTTGACTAGACTCTGGCTGGTATACATATACAGTTGGTTTTCATTAGTTGTGCTATAAAGTCACCACAAACACTGAGTTAGCACAGACTGAGTCATTGATCTTAGTAGAAATATGGTTCCGGTGAATCTGTGATCACAATATTTCCACTTGTTTTATGTGTATTTCTGTTTAAAGATACCTTAATTAATATATATTGTTAAATATAAACATTGAACTCTCTTCCAACGGCACTATAACTCATGTCTGAATTTGTTACACAAATATTTTTTCCACAGAGCACATCACAGCCTCCTTGCACATAAGAACACTAGAGAGCACTTCAACACTAGGCATGGGAGGACTTTTGAAATCACCATCAAGGGACAAAAATGCAGAAAATATGGCTCTATGCACAAGGCAAAAAGGACACATTTACAGTATGAGAGCTGAAAGAAGAGCACTGCCTTGTTCAGCGGGCAATGTGCTTGTCAGGCGACTCAGATTCTCTGCATTCTGTGCACGTTGGTGAATGACTACAAAAGCATTGTGAGTATCGGTTTAAAATCTGAGTATCAATTTTAGCAAGTAAGTAAATTTGAAAATACAGAATCTGTGAATGATAATGATCAGTACTACATAGCATGGCCAGTCTCTAAAATCTCTGAGCTGCTTCATTTGCCTATGTGTAATATTAAGGCTTTATAATATGTTTTAATATCTAGTATAATAAATCCCTACCCTTTGCTTTTCTTTTTTAAAGTTGACCTGGCTATTCTTGTACCTTTATTATTCCATGTAAATTTTAGATTAAGCTTATAAAATTCCTTAAAGTATCCAATGTAATTTTAATTGACAACTACAATTAATTTATACCCTAATTAAGAAAGAATTGACATATATTTATTAAGTTACTCATCCAGTATGGGATAGCCTTACATTTAGTCAGCTATTCTTGTCTTAGGGTTTCAGAGCTTTTGCCATAGAAATTTTGTACATTGCTAGGTACCATAGAGACATTGTTATAGTGTGAATGGATTTTTTATCATATTTTCTAGTTGGCTATGATGAGTGTGAGGAAAGGTTATTAATTTTTGTAGGCTGATCTCATACCTGGCAATCTTGCAGAACTCTCCTTAGTTTTACATTTTTCAGTTGATTCCTATGTCATCTCACAAATAACCACAAAGCTCCTTTTATATTCTTTGCCCTGTTCCCTCAGACATACCAGCCTGGACCAGAACTTGTTTCCTTTCTTCAAGGCCCACCTCAAATATTACCTTCTTTGACAAGTCTTATCTAATTGCCCGGCCTCATACACAACCACCAATCCATCCTCCTCGCTCCCTACCTAAGTTAAATGCCAAGTTAAATCTGCTAACCACATGCTTCTATAGTATCTTCTACATACTCTTATTATATATTGCATCAAAATTACGTGCTTACATATTTCTCCACAAAAGAATAAACTCTACCATACTTATACACCTAGCACCAAGCATGGTACATAATATGTAATACTCATGTGATAAATGGTTAAGTAAATGAGGAAATCGAGTAGACAAAAAAATTGAGCACACTGCTCACTCAGCACATGGTGAGAATAAATCAGTATTAATGTAATCATTTATATGAGTAATTCATGTGGAATAGGTTTCTTGAATTCATTAAGTATATGCACATCACAAAAATTATACAGAAGTTTTAAAAAGCCCAATTGTGCTTCCTTATTTCAATTAGTATTCTAGGTTATGATGCTTAAGAACTAAACAAGTTCACAGATTACAAGGAAAGTATTAAATGAGCTTATAATTAATAGTACACTAATATATACTTTTCCCTGAAAATTTCTAGGAAATCTGTAATGTTATGAAGACAATGAAAACACAAGTATCCTACAAAGGATAACTTCCTCTGAGGCACAGAAATTCAGCTTTTAAAACAGAAAATGTAAATAGGAATCTGAGATAATGCATTCTTAAAACATTTTTTCTATAAAAATTTTTAAGTTTTCATTTGAAAGGTTAAATTTAACTGTAGGAAAAAATGGAGCCAATTTACCATTAACATGAAGTATAAATAACTTAAGCATTGTCAGCCACAAAAGTTTTAAGGACTAAAACCAGGAATCTCAGCAACTATACAAAGATAAACAAACACTAATATTACCTCTAATAGTACTAGCTAATAGTTACTGAGGATTTATTATGTCAGACACTATATACTTGCACTTCAGATATAACGTTCACACCTATAAATTATAAACTACATATGTAATGTAATGTTCACATTTATAAATAAAATACTATTAGATTATTAGACTATTAGATGAGAAAATCTAAGTTCAAAGGGATTTATCTGCCAAAGAAACAAAACTAATAAGTGGAAAGGTGGATTATCTGACATCATAGGCCCTCTATTCACCACCAAGTTTAAGAATGTAAGTGACTCTAATGCTGAGATTAAAGGCAAGGAAAAGTTAAGCAGTCCCAAAATATCTTCTCAGATTGCTTATCCTAGTCTCCAAATTCCTGCCATTAAAGGCTCCAAGATAGGACCTGTGAAAGACTGAAAGACTGAAAATATCTGATGGAAGAAGTGAATCAGAAAATGCGATACTAAGCAGCCAAGAGCCAGTAACTTGAGGAGATGAGAAGCACATAAACCTAAAAGGAGGTGCCCAAAGGAGGAGGCATGAAGTGAAAAACACAAAAGTCTTACAAATTAACATTTTTAAGTACTCACTATTGCCAGGTGTACAGTTTTCCCAATTTGTCTGTGCCTCTTTGGTGGCATGAGAAAATATTAGTAAATATATATAAAAATAACATGGTAAACAAGGAACTAGTCTCTCATCCTTCCTTCTAAAAAGATAAACTTCCACAGCACAAATGTGGAAACTAAAGGGTATGAAGTCATGAACTGTTCAGCAGCCTTAAATATTGTTTACAAAATATTGTTAATAACGAAGACAATGTTTATTCCATAATACTAAGTCCAAAAAAGACCAAAGTTTAAAATTTTATAGATTGTGTTTCCTAAAATTTGTTGAAGTATGCAGAGGAAAAAGTCTTGGAAGAAATATTGAGGGGGATAACTTTGAAAAACAAAAAATATTCTCTGATTTTCATCTTTACGTCAGGATTTCTAGGCCAAACCCAGTAATTTGTCAAATGCAATTTTAACACAAACACTAGAGGGTATTCTAACAGTGACTGATACAGTGGTTTTCAAACTTAAATGCGGGTCCTGCATCAGAAACATTTAGAGGGCTTGTTAAAACAGATTGCTGGACCCTACCCTAGAGTTTCTAATTCAGGAGACAATGTTGCTGGTCTGGAAACCATACTTTGAAAATCAGTCTAAATAATTACATTTAATTATTATATATGTACATACATATATCTAATTAACATGTAATTTTATCATTTTATATTATCTTAGTTATGTTCTATTTAAATTACTACCTGTAATTATTATTAATTGCAGTTATGTGTTCATCTATAAAGTTCCTAAGTTACCTAGATTTGTTAGATTTACCTGCTGTTATGTGGTATTTTATTCCTGCTAACAAAAAAATAAGCCATCTGTATATTTGATTGATAGAATGAGACAACAAATGTGGCTTAGCTCCTACCCACGGCTAACTGAAGCTGAGAAGAGTCTGCTTTCCAGAGAGAATGTTGCGTCCTTTGAAGCTTCCTTATTAATTTCTAAATCTCACTTACAAAATAAACAAAGAGCTGTTAATAAGAAAAGCAGGAATTTAAAGGCAATCTAATTTTAAAAAATAGACTTTTAAGGGGAAAGTGAAAAGATAAAAGCATTCTCTGGCACTTTTCCTACTCCTTATTTTCACTGCCCCAAAAAAGGAACCAGAAATCATTCTCCATGAAACTGCCCCCACTTTAAGCCCTGTTCAAAGGAGAATCTCCATCACAGAATGACAATGATAATCATCCTACAGCATGTGACAAATGGCAGCATAATGAGCTGGTGAAAAAAAAGCAGAAACATTTATAGATCTATTCACTTATTTGTTAAATGAACCATTTCTTGATGAGATTTGCCTACTCTCTAGCCTGCATTTTTAAAGTTCTGTATGTGGTAGTGCCTTTCTAAATATCCTAAAATGAAAACAATGTTAATCTAATTTTTAATACCATGTCTATTCTAATTTAATTTCTACATTGCTAGATTCAAAGAACACTGCAGCAGAAGGGACATTAATATCCCTTTGTGATTTTCTAATAAGAAAACTATAAACTGTGTACAATGTAGTTTTGAAGGAATCAAATAATGAAAATGTAATAATTTGGCTTATTTCCAGAGTAACTGATATATTAAGACCAAATTTGGAAGCCAAAGTACAAGTTTGTGTTCTAAGAAAAGAATCAGTATCAAGATTGACAATCCTTTAGGATGATGAAAATTATTTGGAACTAGAAAGAGGTGGTGGCTGCACAACATTGTAATGTACCAAATGTCACTGAATTTTTCACTTTAAAATGGTTACTTTTATGTCAATATCACATCAATAAAAAATACATAAAAGCAAAACACCAAATTAGCAAGACAACTTCCACAATTTCCCACTCCTTTTAAGATTCTTGCTCTAGACATTTTATAAGAGAAAAAAAAACTTTTAAAGGGAAAATATTGGATTTCTTATGTATAAACCTAATGGACAAATAATCCTAAATGCTAATCTCCCAAAAGCATTTGATTCGTGTCCCCAACCCACCTAGTTCTTCATTTAATCCCCCTTCTCTCCAAAAGTGACAGTCTCAATCTGACTTTACACGTTATTTTTAATTTTAGGGAAAGTCTCAGAAATTTATGAGTAAAACTTTACACATATGAGGGCTAAAAAGCAGAGAGGTAAGCAGTTATTTTAACTAGCTCAGATTCAGATGGTTTGCATCTTTCAAAATAAATACAAAGTTAAGCACTCAGACGTTTTCTTGAGAAATTTTTAAAAGAATGTTAAGACTTCTTGTTAAATTTTGATTAAACCTACAGTTTCTTATCCAGCCACAATTTCAAACACATGCAAGAATAAAGATATTTTCAGATGTACAAATCTGAAAAACATATCTTCCCTCTCATTCACCCTTTCTGAGGAAGCTACTACAGTACATGCTCCCCTAAACTGAGAAAGTAAACTGTGAAAGAGGAAGATGTGATCCAGGAAACAACAGGACACATTACAGGGGAGAACTGAAGGCGATCCCAGGATGACACATGGGCAGTAGGCATGAGAGAAACTGGTCCAGAAGAGAGCAGAACATAGAAGCCTCTAGAAAGGATACCTGGATGAAAGGAAAGGGGAAAGGGAGGGGTAAAACAGGAAAGAAGGAAGGAAATGAAGGGAAAAAAGGGAGGGAGAGGGTAGAAAGAACTGATGGAAGGAGACAGGGAGAGAAATCTAATGAGTTACATGAAATGTTTAAATATAATGAGATCCATAGTTTGGTCAGAGAATTTAGAGATGAAATAGTGATAATCAAAGGTTCTGGGAGAAAGGAAATTCAATCATAATATAACATGTAGCTTAGCTATGAGTAATAATTACATAATCAAAATATAAACACTGAATGCCATTTTAATCAAATATCATCATATAATTGAAGAGTTAAGATACAGAAAAGGAGTGTACAAAAAAAGCTGGCTTATATTTTTCAGTAAAAAGTCAAAAGATAAAATCTGAAACTAAAAATTGAAAAAATAAACAGTATAAGAATATTATTTAGAAAGGTGGAAGAAAATACCAGAATAAACAACTATAAGAGTTAAAAATGGTTATCATATCTGCGAGTGAAACAAAGAATGGAGTGCATTGGGTAGGAAATGCTGGTTTTTCATTAAAAGTCTTGTAATAATGGTTTACTTTTAAAAAGTGTTTATATCATTAGATTAAAAGTAAAGCTTAATTGAAAAACTATATAGATTTCTATAATATCAACTGTTGGGCTCATATTCTAAAAATCAGACAAAAGTGCTATGTTATATTATTGCAAAATTACTTACAATAGCCAAGATATGGAAGCAACCCAGTGCCCATCAATAGATGGCTAACACGCACATGAAAAGATGCTCCACATCACTAATCATCAGGGAAATGCAAATTAAAACCACAATGAGATACCACCTCACACCAGTTAGGATGGCCAGCATCCAAAAGACTAAGAACAACAAATGCTGGTGAGAATGCGGAGAAAGGGAAACCCTCCTACACTGCTGGTGAGAATGTAAGCTATTTCAACCATTGTGGAAAGCAATATGGAGGTTCCTCAAAAAACTAAGAATAGAAATACCATTTGACCCAGGAATCCCACTCCTTGGAATTTACCCAAAGAATACAAGTTCTCAGATTCAAAAAGACATATGCACCCCTATGTTTATCACAGCTCTATTTACAATAGCCAAGATATGGAAGCAACCTAAATGTCCATCAATAGATGAATCAATAAGGAAGATGTGGTACATATACACAATGAAATACTATTCAGCCATATGAAAGAAATAAATCCTACCATTGGCAACAACATGGATAGAACTGAAGGAACAAAATAGCAGCAGACTCACAGACTTCAAGAAGGAACTAGCGGTTACCAAAGGGGAGGGGTAGGGGAAGAGGGATGAGGGAGGGAGAGTGGGGAGGGAGGGAGAAGAGGATTGAGGGGTATTATTATTGGCACACATGGTGTGGGGGGGTATCATGGGGAAGGCAGTGTAGCACAGAGAAGGCAAATAGTGACTCTGTGGCATCTTACTACATTGATGGACAGTGACTGCAGTGGGGTATGGGGGAGACTCGATAATATGGGTAAATGTAGTAACCACATTGTTTTCCATGTGAAACCTTCATCAGAGTGTATATCAATAATACCATAATAAAAAAAAGACAAAAAAATAGATGAATGGGTAAAGATGTGGTATATCTACCCAATGGAATATTACTCAGCCACAAAAAATGAAATCTTGACATTTGTGACAATGTGGATGGACCTACAAAATATCATGCTAAGTGTAAAAATTCAGAGAAAGTCAAAGATGTAAGGGATCACTTATATGTGGAATCTAAAGAACAAAACAAAGAAACAAAAAAGATGTAGACCCCTAAATCCTAACAACAGACCATTGATTACCACAGGGGAGGAGAGTGAGAGGATTGGTGAAATAGATGAAGGGGATTAAGAGGGCCAAACTTCAAATTATAAAATAAGTTAGTCACAGAAATGGAAGTACAACATAGAGAATATAACCAAGATGTAATATCTTGGAACAGTAACAGGGTTACTACATTTACTGTGGTGAGCACTTACTAATATATATAATTATCAATGCTATGTTGTACATCTGAAACCAATATAATATTGCAATATCAATTATTTTCTGATGTGAATAAATAAAGTACTATGTTATATAAAACAACTACTTAAATGTGTTTAAATTAAAATGTTTGTGAGTAAACAGCTATTTATTCACTTAAGTTAAAATCTTATTTGAACATCAGACAGGACATAACCTTAGGAAAAAAGTGTCATAAAATCTCAAAAATCATAATTTTTACAACCACTGCTAACATTATCTTCTTGATTAGTAACACCGTTGGTTTAGTCTCCCTCCAAGCTCTGTTCTGAGCTGTTGTCTGTGCAGGGGTCTACCCTACCATCCAGTGGGGTCCTTCCCTCTCCTATGTCACCTCCCTCACATGATTGGAGAAAGAGAGTCAAGAAAGGAAGAGACCAGCCTTGGTCCCCAAGCTTTTGGAAATTTGCAAAGGTCTTACCCATACCCACCTTTTCCTAGCCCTAAAATAGAATACCAGCCCTGCTATATATATATATGGGGAGGTGTATACTGCCAGAGAAATGTTCAAGTCATTCTGCAGAGGAGGGGACAGGAGGCCCTCCCATCCTGGCAACATCTCTGCTTCCTTTTCGCTATTGCTTTTTCCCCTTTACTCTTGGTTTTGTTTTATA
This sequence comes from Phataginus tricuspis, assembly GCA_029783875.1. NCBI lineage: Eukaryota > Metazoa > Chordata > Mammalia > Pholidota > Manidae > Phataginus > Phataginus tricuspis. The sequence goes on along the minus strand of JAQQAC010022981.1, from coordinate 48,507,815 downwards.
CTTCAAGTTTCTATTTTGTGTTGAACTTGTTTTTCATATTGAAAAAACATTGTCCTGAGAGCCAGAAAATAAATGGGAAATGGAAAAAAATATATATATATATATATATATATTCCAAATTTCACCCAAGCTGAGAAGCCTCTTTTATGTTCTAAGTACTTCTTATTATTGATATAATGTTCTAATTAAAAATGCACACTGTTCTGGGATAAAAAATATAGCTCCTCATTTCAGAGCTCATCAGTAAAGAATGGCTCTAAATCTTCCTACATATTTACTTGAACAATGAGCCAACAACACACAAAAAAATGGGCAGTTTTGTAATCAAGATACTCTTCTAATACAGTATAAAATTAGATCAAATGTCTTCTAGCTTACTCTCTTCTCTCATAACATATTAGTTTCTCGTTATTTTTTGATTTGTCCATGTAACTCTACAAGACCTGAGTATTAAAACTTTGCATTATAACTTATCAAAAAAATACCATTAGGTTAAAGACGACAGATTGTGCACACCTTTATCTGCTCTCCCTCTCAGGACTCCATTAAGATTATAGAGGCAAGTAAAGAGGTTGAGCTCCTAAATGATCAGAGAGCAACATACCGCACCTGGAATGGTATTTATGGCGGGAATGCGCAGAGATGGGAACACGGCAGTTCGCAGTCTCCTATTGCCTGTTACATAGCTAAAAATGTAACTGGTTAGCTATGTAATTTGTGTACTTGCTCAAAAAGAAAAATCAAATAATTCAGAAGGAAGGATCACCCACGTACCTGTATTACACATTTATTTAAATTTTTAATTTAAAAAAAATCACAAAGTTCAGTTTTTAAAATGTTAAGATTAATAAATGAAAGGCCCACATAAATTTTCTTTGAAAAGTTTCTACTATACTTCCAGTCCATAAGGTTTGATTTTTACCAAGAGGTTACCAAGTCAAATCATGATAAATCTATTAATGTCAAAGGCATTTCAAATGTAATATATCTACCATGGAGATTCCTCAGTCATCACCCTCAACCTACTCTCTAATCCTAGATCACACCCATACCCCACCTCAGTGCCTTAATTCAGCATTTAGGGAGGAGATTGTTCTCTGCTTGGAAAAGGGCCACCAGGACGTCTGGTGGTGTACAGTCTCTTCTACTGGTCAAAATAATTCAGTTCTGGACCTAAATATGCACTTGTCATTCAGCAAAGAGCTGGGCTTACCTTCCTTGAGAAGTACACAGTCAGACACACCTTCCTTAGAAGATAGTTTAGCACATAGTATCTTTTTTTCATGACTGAAGCATGTTCCCCACAAACACCCAGGTAGAACTTGGCCTGGAAAAAGACAAATACCACCACTCCAACTGCCTTATTCATTCTACCATATTGACCGTTCTTCCTAAGAAGCATTCTGGAAAACAGTTTTCTCCTTCCCATTACATGCCATTGACGTTTTCGTAACACATGTAGGTGAACATTCTGGGCAGCTCTCTAGTGGCCAGAACCTAAATTTGGCTCTGGCCTCACAGCCCCTACCCCTCAGGAACTTACATTTCCCTTTCCATGCAAAGGCTGCCTCTGGACCACTCAGAAGGAGACAGATTTTTCAGAAAACACTTATCCTCCACCACGGAATTTATTTTAATGCCTCATAACAACCACTCTAGGATTTTTCTTATGTCTAGCCTAAACTCCTCCAGGTACAGTTTCAGCTCCTTCTATCCTCTATGTAATACCCATTTATAGACTTTAGACCTTATTAAATAGCCCTGTCCTTTTCTTTTCCTGGCCAAGCAATTAAAATACCCTTAACCTTTGCTCAAACATTAACTCTACATTTTAATTAATTCAAATTAATTTGTCCTATCTTTTTTATATGAAGCTAAGAACTGTGTGAAGACGAACCTCCTAACCATGGTCTGATCAGTGTGCAGATTGGACTGAAATATCAACAATTATATTGCATGTTCTGAATATGGAAGTGAGAGTTGAAGAATCTGCTGTCTTTGGGAATTCAAATCAAACAGATAAAATTTTACTGACAAGTAATTTATGGGACAAAACTCCAGTAAGGATGAATACAAAGAAATATAAGACTCAAAAGTATACCTAATCCGGAAAAAGTGAATAATGTAGCAGAAGAAAATAATATAAAGGATTTCACCTATCACATAAAAAGATAATTAATCTGAGTTAATCAAAACAACAAGATAATACTATTTCTTGCTTATTGTCAAAGATTTAAAAGAATGACAAGAGTGTGGGCATAACAGAGTCAAAAGTGTAGAGGAACAGATACTATGACACTTCTGGTGTGAATACAATTTGGGAAAACATCTCTGAAGAGCAATTTTACAACAGGTACCAAAATCCATTTAAAAACACATACTTCTGACCAGAGATAGCATATGCGGGGATTTGTCCCAAGGAAATAACCAACTGAGCGTTTAAAGATGCATGTACAAAGAAGCAAGCAGCATGAAAAACTACAATCTAAATGTCCTACAACATAGATTTCTTTAAAAAAAAACTTATGAAACATATGTGGCCATTAAAATGACAATGTAGCTGGCTGTACATACATATATCAACATGGAAATGTCTTTAAGATAGGGTAAATGAAGAAAAGCTTTTTAAAATGTAGTATTTCTACAAGTTAATATATACCATTACTTTCAAAGACAACGTTCCCACACATTGTGATACAAAAGGTCTAGAGTAAGGTCTGGAAGCATGAACTTTTAATATGCACCCCTCCCTACACACACATATGCACACACTCACCTGGATAATCCTTGTGGAAGTGTTCTGCAGTGAGTGTGCCTTTGAGAAGTGGTTCCTCAACAGACCCTGAATCTAGGAAAGAGTGTGTGTGCAAAATAGAAACATGATGAAATAAGGATCTATATTTTGGAATCAAGATCAAATTAAGAAGAATGAGAAACAAAAGAATAGGGAAATAACATATATCAACTCAATGGACTATTATGCAGCCATTAAAATTATAGCCATAGTGACAGAAACAGAGTATATGGCATAATTTTAAGTTATGTTAGTAAACACCAAAATATATATATATATAGTTCAAAAATGAGTAAAGGAGTTTGTGACATCATGGATAACCCGTGAGGGCCTTATGCTGAGTGAGATAAACCAAATGGAAATAAAATATAATATATAGAATATTAAAAAGCCAAACTTATAAAAACAGTGTAGAATGGTGGTTACCAGGGCCTGGCAAATGGGAGAATTGGGAGGAAGGATACAAACCTGCAACTAGTAGATAAATAAGTTCTGGAAATCTAATACACAGCATAGTGAATGTAGGAAACAATATTGTATTATAAATTTCAAAGTTTCTAAGAGACTAGATATTAATTGTTCTCACCATGAAAAAAGAAATAATAATTATGTGATGTGATAGAAGTGTTAGCTAATGCAATGATATCATATTGCAATATATAAATGCATTAAATCAGCATGTTGTACACCTTAACCTTACACAATGTTATGTCAATTAAATCTCAATTTCTAACAAAATTTGAATAGACATACTCCAGAGAAGATATACTAAGGGCCAAGAAGGACATGACAAGAGCTCAATATCATTAGTTATTAGGGAAACACAAATCAAAACCACAATGAAGTACCACTCTGAATCTACTAAGATGGCTATAATTTTTTCAAATGTTGAATAAGTGTTGGCTAGTATGTAGAGAAACTGCAACTCTCATACATTGCTGATGGGAGTGTAAAATGGTGCAGCCGCTATGGAAAATAGTTTGTCATATCCTCAAAGAGTTAAACATAGAAGTACTATATAATCCCACAATTGCACTCCTTGGTATATACCCAAGAAAACTAAAAACAGATGTTTGAAGACTTGTACATGTATGTTCATAGCAGTACTATTCATAATAATAGCCAAAAGGTAGGAACAGCCCAATGATGAGTAGATAAACAAGCTTTGGTATACCTATACAATAGAATATTATTCAACCATAAAAAGAAATAAGCAATCTTTGTACAACCATGTCATGTTGACAGCAGCATTATTCACAATAACCAAAAGATAGAAACAACCCAAGTGTATATCATCAGATGAATAAACAAAAATGCAGTAAACACATGCATTATAGTATTACTCAGCCAAAAAAGAATTGAAATTCTCATACATGCTACAACATGGATAAAATTTAGAAACATTATGCTAAGTGAAATAAGCCAGACATAAAAGGATAAATATGGTATGATTCCACTTACATGAGGTACCTATAGAGAAAGAAAGTAGAGTAGAGGTTACCAAGGGCTGGGGAGAGGGAGGAATGGGGAGTTATTATTTAATGAGTACAGAGTTTCTGTTTGGGACGATAAAAAGTTCTGTAAATCCAGCAGGGATGGCTGTACAACATTGTAAATGTACTTAATACCTCCATTGTACACATAAACAGAATTAAAATGGAGAATTTTACATTATGTATATTTTATTACTATTTTTAAAGATAAATAACAGTAAAATACAGTCCAAACACACACAAAAATAAGTTAAGCAGTGATACATACTATAACATGGATTAAAGTTGAAAACACTATGTTAAATGAAAGAAGCTAGACATAAAAATCCACCTATCATATTATTCCATTTATACGAAATGTACAGATTAGGCAAATCTACAGACACAAAGTAGGTAAGTGCCGGCCATGGCCTTGGAAGGGTTGAAGAATAGGGAGCAATTGTTAAATGGCTACAAGATTTCCCTTTAGAATGATGAAAGTATCCTATAAGAGATAATGGTAATGGCTACATATCATGAATACACCAGAAGCCCCTGAATTCAGTGTACACTTTAATGGTTAAAATGGTGAATTTTATGTTACATGAATTTTCCTCAATAAAACAAAAGTACAAAGACTGTCACTACACAAAGCCATATAAAAAAAATGTGAGTATAAGGGAAAAAAACAAAGTAGAAAAACAAGAAAAAAGCCTTAAGTGAGTTATTTATTTTTTGTTTTCTCAAACTTTTTATTAACATTATAATACTTTTTTAATAACAAAGAGAATTACCATAAATCAAGTACCTACTATATATTAAGTCCTGTGTTAGGCATTTTCATGAATCACTTTCCCACATGCTGAGTAAACAGGAAATATTTGATGGAAACACAGAAGTTAGGGAAGGATTCTAGTTATGGGGGGGAAAATGGAATGCATTAGTTACATATTGCTATTTAACAAATTACCCCAAAACATGGCCACTTCAAACAAAAAATTGTTAGAAGACATCGTTGTATATTTAAGGCATGAGCATTTGATTTTCCTACATAATTTAATAGTCCCAAAGAGAAATCAGTATTAGTAAGAGACAGCATTCTTTATAATGAAAGAGGACAGTGTTAAGAGTTAAAATTCTTTGAAGGTTTAAGAATAAGATTAGTCTGTGGATCTAGTTTTTTCCCAGTCAATTATATATAATACATTGATTATAGCTCTATTCTGATGTAATCCTCAAAATTATTTTTATGATCTATGTTCTTAATTTCAGTTACTTTTATAAAGACTACTTGGAAACCCCACTGCTATCATTGTATATACAGAGCCAGTCCATAGAATTTTACAGGGTACCAATTCAATTCTTACAGATCAGCTGGGTAGAAGATTTCATTCTTAATATATTTATTCTGCTTTTGGATATTTTCTTGGGCTTAAAAATATATTAAAATGTCTTTGGTAAGTCCAGATCTCTGCACATCCAAAGTCAGGAGGTACTACTTTGGAGAACTCAAGGCATTGGCATCACATGCTTTAAGGAAAGAAGAATCCATCCTTCTTGATTCTATTTCTTACTTCTTAATTGTTGATGGCATTAGGGGACTAAATAGGTAGGAAAATCCAATAAATAAGTTGCTATAGTGCTAAGATATATCTCCAGTCTTCTTCAAATATACGTGTATTAAGTTATATAATGACTAAAAAGCAAACCACAACTAATTGCTTAGGCTTCAAAAGTACAGTCATTTGCAATGCAGCAATTCCATAATTATTTCCATCACTTTTCATGATGCCTGAAACTTACCAACGAAATCACCATGAGGGTTTTGTTGCCAATAATTTCATAATTTTAGAGGGTGAACCTGAACTAAGTTAGCCCCCTTATGTATGTTCTCCAAAATATATAGCTGGAGTTATTCTCAAATCAATACAGAACTAAATTCAAGAATCTTGAATGGAGGCTAAGCCTCTAAAACCCTGCAGTTATTGCCAACTCTGTTCCTTTCAAATGAAGTACAAAAGCACACAAGGCAGCTAAGTTACAATTTCCAGACTCTGAACACCTCTCACTGGTTATTGTGTATGTGTTTTGTATGGAATGTCCATAAAGATGGACTGAACAAGGATTTAAAGAGGATCTGATTGGCCCAGCTTGAGTTGTGTAGCAGGCAGGATTCTAAAGTGGCTCCCAAAATCTCTGTCCCACTGTTTACACCCTATATAATCCCCCTCACTTGAACAGGATTTGTGAATATGATGCAATAGTCAGATCTGTGATTACATTATATTGTATTATGTGAAATTCCATGTAGCAGCCTAGTGAGCAGTTCTCCTAAGGGCCCTGAAGAAGCCAACTGATGTGTTGTATAGAGAGCCACACGGCAAGGTGCCGGGGACTACCTCCAGGAGCTGAGAACAGATCCCTAGTGACAGCTGCTTAGTCCTACAACTACAGGAGCTGAATTCTGCCAACAGCTACTGAACTTGGAAGAGGATCCCAAGCCTTAGATGAAAACTAAGTCCCAGTCACCACTTTGAGATCTAGTGATACCCTGATCAGAGAACCATACCCATGACCACACTCCTCACCCAGAGAAACTGTGAAATAATAAATCCATGTTGTTTTAAGCCACTAAGTTTGTTATTCAGCAACAGAAACCCAATAGAAGTCACATGCCCTCCCCTTGGCTAGAGAAGAGTGGGTTACATTAATAAACAGCAAAGTAAGGTTGTGTACAGTGAGGAAACAGTGGTCCTCCTTAAGTATAATTAAAGCATCACTGGCAATTAGAAGGACAGATACTGCAATAAAGAACAAAAATAATCCACCACAGTATATTCAGTATCTGACATGTCATAGGCTGTCAACTTCCAATCCCCAAATCTTCCCTACTGTTGGCTTTGCCTACACCACATACACACTACTTGATCTACATGCTGCTGAGCCAGAAACTAACAAAGTATACTGGGCTAACAAATTATAGTCTTGAATATGCCACTAATTAGCTATGAGATCTCGGGCAAGCCACTCATGGGCCACAGTTTCCTGTCTGTACATAAAGAGATAGGACTCACTTTAATATTTCTTCCAGCATTAGACGTCTATGATTTTTCTAATTAAAAAAAAAACCACCAAAGTAATTCAAAACAAATTTTGATTCACTATAAAAGAACACAGAAATTCCATATTGTTCCCAAACATATGAGCCATCCCTCTCAGTATTCTGCCTCTGAAAGTGACATGGAGAAAGGTTTTTAGAGAAAGCCATTAGGTATTTTCCTTCCACACCCAAGTTAGTTTAAAAAAACTACCACTGTAAAAGAACAGAATCTGGGATGGCATGGAGGAAGAAGCAATGAGGATCACCAGGGGACCTTTACAAAGTAAAATAACCATAGTTGCAAATCCAGTGTTTTATGGTGGTATCACAAATCATAATAAATTTATAATTGTGTTCAAATATATGTACATTTTTTCCCTTACTTGGCACTTATATTCCATCAAATGCCAATTGCTAAAAACCTAAGGTTGAATCTAAAAGAACTAATTTGGAAATTGAATTTTTAAAAATAAAATCTGCAATAATTTTGATCTTTTGGCTCCTCTTAGCAATATGATAAATGCAAAAAAGGCAATTTTATTTTTTGAAAAGCCTTCATAACCTCAGATACACTGAAAGTTAAACATCAAATGTAGGTATTTCACTTCTGAAATGATGCAAAGAAATTTTAACTATAATTACTCTCACCAACTACACATTAACTCTTTTCCTTTACCCTCAAAAAAAAGAAAAAACAAAACAAAAAAATAAAACCCTCAGAGCAGAAATTTTTATTTAACTAATGTAACCATAATCAATGCCCATTACCATCAAGCTTTTAAGTAACTGAATTCTTAAAAGGGGAAGGGTAGGTTAAAGAAGAGAAAGAGCTTCCAGTAAGTATCATAATTCAACTGCAGAGGAGAAAAATAAGAAAAAGAAAAAAAAGAAAAAGAAGAAACTTTAAGATCAAGATACAACTAATAAGATTGTAAGATTATAGATTATATCACAGCACATGTAGAATCTTAACAACACAAAACAACACAAATTTCTTCTTACTACCTATTGGAAAAGAGCAAGTAAAGTTCCTATGTATAAAACGTATGCCTGGGGATGTAGGGAATATCTTTGTTCCCATACAGTATTCACAGAGAAACTGGGACGGCTTCTGTAGCTCTGCCAAATTAAAAACAGAGATAAAAATCTCTACAAGAAAGAGTCTCAAACTACATAAAACTTATTTTTAAAATTCTCAAGTATTTTGCTCCCCTTCCATAATATATCAGTTTAGACACTTAACACCATAATTTAGTTAAGAAAAATGGTATTTAAGTCTTGAAAAAAATTCACACAACTATCAAGTGCTGCAAAGGTTTCCAAAAGGCAAGGAGCTGCCTTCCTTATGGAAGGAGCCCCCATTCCTACATTATGAAATGTAGCATTAAGAGGAAGAAGATGAAGTTTCCGTGAACGCTTTTAAAACTTAAAGTCCGCCTATTATTTTCCCCAAATCGTCCATCAAAAGAGAGAACTTGCGGCGAGTGGGGTGCCACGTGCTGCGGGCGAGCGCTGCTCATGCGCACCAGAGTCAGCCGCCCACCCGCGCGGCCCAGCCCCGGGCCTAAGCTCTCGGAAGCGGGCGAGGACAGTGTCGATACACCGCATTCTTAGATCTTTAACGAAATAACGCAGATAAACCACACAGCGCAGTAACTACATTTACCAAAGGAGGAAATTCACAGCATTTAAAGGTAAGATAGAATTCAGACCTAATGCGCAGAACTTGGTTCTCAAACCATTTCCATGGCTCCCCATCGCCTGAAAGAACCAAGACCCCACTTGGGGCCCGATTTCTTCCAGTAGGATTCAGCAGTGAAGGGATCATTGGGGAGAGAAAACGAGGGGAAAAAAACACATGAACGGTAACTGCTGGGCACGAGCCCATGGGCCTTCACGCCTGGGGCTGGGCTCCAGGCAACGTGTCCGCTAGGGGAGACGCAGCCGCTCCCAGAAACGTGGAACTTCTCGAGAGCGCGGACCCGCGGCACTGAACGGGACAGATCTTGGTTTCACGGCTCTCTCGATGACCTAATTGAAGAAGCGGGAGGGCGAAAAGCAGCTCAGCGACCGGAAGCGAAGCAACGTTGAGATTTTCCAAGCTCGGCGAAGAGAAAGTTCTTAAGACCCTCTACTTAAGGAGTTTACTTAAAGTAGAATGCGTAAGGCAGTTTTTATTATAGCTACTTGCTACGATGTAGCTCCCAAAACTTGATGCCATCAGAGCCCGACTCCGAGTTGTAAGGCCCCGCCCACTGGGTAGGTCTGGGGCGCTTGCGCGCAGTTTTTATTGCACTAAAGGGTTTCCGCCTTGCTTTTTCTCTGTAGCAGCGATGGCCGAGTGGTTAAGGCGTTGGACTTGAAATCCAATGGGGTCTCCCCGCGCAGGTTCGAACCCTGCTCGCTGCGAAAGCGGATTGCTTCTTTTCCTTTTTATAGACATTGAGGAACGATAATCCTCACTACTCCTACTGTTATTTCCCACTTGCCCGCTAAACGGCCGCCCACAGAGTTTAATGTGCCAAAGGAAAGGCAATAAATGTCAGTACTGCAAACACTGGCTGCTTACCTTACGGGGGAGAGTTTTCCTTTGTCCTAAATGGCAAAGTAACAGTGTTAGAATCTTGTTCCTCAATGCAAAGAGCAATATAACAAAATAAAAATAATGAATATATTGTTGCAAGTGTTCAGGCCATCACAGCCTCAACAAGCTATCATCTCACTGAAACTAAAAGCAAGGCGAATGCCACCTCTCCTTCCATTCCGGAATCACCTCCAATAGATTCCCCACCACATCCAAAAGTGGTATTAAGGGGAGATAATAAAAACGTTTAAAGGTTCAATTTCTAAAGCATGACACATCCACATAATGGAATATTATGCATATAACAGTATTAATACATGAGAGGTCTTCCCAATGTACCACCAAATGCTAAAAGTTAGTTTGGGAAACAATATATTATCACATTTTTTGTTAAACGATTCATTTATATAGCCATTTATGTGGTAAGAATGGGAGAAAGAGAATGAATGGGGACTAGAAAGAAAGAACCAAAATGTTAGCAGTAATTCTTGTCTCTGGGTGGTGGGATTTGGGGGCATTTCAATTTTCTTAACATAGCTCTTTGCTTAATTGAGTTTCCTAAAATTTGTATATTGACCCAGTATTTTTTTAATAAATAAAATTGTGAGGTTAGTCTTTGAAACTCTGCACATCCCCTTTCTGCTCCCTTTTGCCCACTTTATATCCACATCTACCTGCCCCCCCCCCCATGCTTTCCAAGTGCTCCTATGGAGTTCCCTAACACCTCAGGGCTGGGATGGCTTTTTGTGGGACCTGAAGTAGATTCCACCCACTCAGCCCCCATCCCATTTGAGATTTGGCTGAATGTACACACCCCATTCACATCTTCAATCCATCCTCTTTGCACAATCCCTACCTGTTCTACCCCCATTCAAGTCACAAATGACTATATTAGTTTCCTAGCTGGTCTCTTTCCCTCTTGCGATCAGGATCACATCCATCTCCAAACAACAGAAAATCCAACTCTAGTGACTTAAACATATAGGGGTTTATTTATCTCAGGAAATCTGGGAGTAGTCAGTTCTCAGATGGAACAGAGAACAAGGGCTTTTCCCATCTTTCTGCTCTGCTATTTTTCACGTACAGGCCTCATACTCTGCTTGTTGTCTCATCCTCCTCTAATGCCTGCTATACAGATCTCCTACCTGTTTTCCACTAGGAAGGGAACAAGAATCCTCAGTTTACTTGAACCATGTAACGTGGAACACTAGCTACAAGGAATTCTAGGGAATTAAGTGTTTTTAGCTGGGTTCCAGATCAAAACTGGAATTCCACTGGTAAGAAAAAAAGATGTATGGATACTGAACAGACAACCAGTGCACTTGTCACACTCTTCTAACAGGAAAGTCAAACTCTGTAGGCATAGGGCTTTCAAAACAAGTCCCCTGTCTGCCTCCCAGCCTTCCTTCCCTCTCTCCTTTCTCCTTTTGAGTCATTAGAAGGCCTCCCAGCACTATATGCTGGCATATGCCTTTGAATCTTTTGCATGCTCACATGCAATTACTTGGAATACCCTCTTGCCTTCACCCTTCTCCCCTCATTAGGAGAAGAGGACTGGGTGTCATTTGAACTCCCTTCCTGTTAGGGGACTTGCTCTTATTGAATCTAGATGTGAGGCTGCAATTCATCCTCTCCCTCCCCATCCCTATCATAAAAGCTGAAAAAAACACTGCTTTCCCAGACTCCCTCGCAGCTAGGGAGGCAGCATATGACCTAGGCCCAGTCAATCAAGTGTGCCCACCCCCAAATTTCAATGAGAGCTCTTAATGCAAAGAGGCAGTAAGGGCAAGGATCCATCCTGGTGGTGAACAGAGGCAACAGTGGCAACCACAGGGACTGCTAAAGACAACCATGCTCGGGCTGCAGTTGGGGTTTACAGTTGTTTGGCAGCAGTGACAGTTATATCCACAGCAAACTGGTTTTGTGGCATCATTCTGTGGTGATCTTGGACTGTGCCTCACATGACTTACTCCTGTCACATTTTCCAAAAGTGGCTTTGCAGCCTTCCTGGCAATTCTATGAACCATTCAATACCCTTCCAGTCACTTTTCTGTTTAAATCATCCCCAGTCAATATTGTTTGCTTCCAAACACCAAATATAGCTTCCCTCATCACCCCACCATCACCTACTGAGAAAATTCATGTTCTTGACTTCAAGGATCATCTTCTGAGTAAAGCATTCCTACAATCCCCCAGGCTGACTCAGAACTCCCTTTTAACAAGAATCACATTGAACTATGTCTATTTGTTAGCCTCTCTACCCACTACATGTTAAATTACCTGCAAATTCATAAAGAGATCATGTCTTTTATCTTTGTACACCTGTCTAGCATAGAAAAGTTACTGAATAAATTTTTGATGAAGGAATGAACAAATATATGTGTCTGCACACAGAGCCACACTCCACCCCTTGAACGCCTAAAAACAAAGGAGGGAGGCCAAAATGCTAACCTCCTTTTGAAGGTCTCCAAGCTTTACCTTAGTATGAGTTCATTTCATCTATAATATCCGCCTAAAATATTTTTTATTTAAAAGAGGATAGAGAACAGAAGCCTAACAAACCAGACAATATCCTTTCCTTATTGTATCCTTGCCTTTTTTTTCTTTTTCTCCCATTCCCTTGTCTTCTAGCACTGAAGAGGCAGATTGAACCAGGGGACAATCACATTCAGACTTTCCAACCCCAGCTCCCTAAGAGTGGTTCACTTTCACCCTGGCCTTTGTGTAGCCAGATGTCAGCTCTCTCCATGTTTAACAAAGGAGAATACACGGAAGATTTTAAAGGGAAGAAGTGGAAGCTGTTTAGCAGTGCACTCCTCAGAGATCACTGCTTCAGTTCCTCCTTCCACATTTCTTCTCTTCTGAGTCCCCCACTCCCTCACCTCCTGTGCATCCTCTGCAGCTTGCTTTTTCTGACCCAGCTTCACACACTGTGCAATCTTGAGGATTTCTCTTCAAAACCCTAACCTTTTCACTCTTCAATGGCACAGAGCAATTCAACCTTGCCCCTGTGCATTGGCATCAGTGTACCCAGCAATCAAAGACTCCCCCCTGAGAAGGCAGAGGAGATTATGAATATGATATCTGAAGTCCCCTTTTCCCCCAAATATTTCTCTATGCACTTCTATTAATAGAAGATAAATCCTGCAATTTCCCAGAGTTTAAAGGTTTTAAATGTAAATAGACCAAAGTGAATTGTTTGCAAATTGTAATCTGTAAGCAAATACTGAACTCATAGTCATCCTCTTCCCTTCCAAATCCAGGTCCTTCTCTGTCTTCTCCATCCCAGCTTGCGGTATCTTTGGCCATGGAGCAGGACACAACCAGCCATCTGGATTATCCTGATACTTCCTACCCATCACCCCATCTCCTATCAACCCAAGTGCTGCCGAGCTTACCCTTCAATATGCTCAGAATCCACTTTGTTCCCAAATCTACCACTAACACCCAGTCTAAATCAACATCACCTCTCCTCTCAACCACTCCTCAACCTCCTGTCTCCTCCACCCAGTCTTCCTCCCTTCAATTTGTTGTCCATAAAGTAAAACTTCCTTTAAAATGCACATTTGATCTCATGACCCACCCCCTGAAAACCCTTCTGGGATTTCCTATGTGCTCTTTCAATAAAGACTAAAATCCTAAGCATGACCACATAGCTCCCTATGATCCTGCCAGCATACCTACTGGGCTTCTCCCACTCATTCTCTGGCCAGGTGTACTGTCTTTTCTTTTAGTTCCTTGAGATCAAACTCTTTCCCACCTTTGGAATTTTTCAAATATTCCAGTGTCATCCTCCCAATCAAATTGGTCAGGTCTCCTTCTTAAGTGATTTCATACCATTTTATTATTTTTCTTCACAACACTTACCATACTATGTAATATAGTAGTGTGAATATTTGCTGAATTTAATCCTGCATGTGAACATGTGGGGGGTTTGTGTGTGTGTTTAACCACTATATCCTTTTATCTGGTACTTAGTGAGCCCTCAGTACATAATTTTGTTGAATGAGTTTTGTGCTTGGGAAGATCAGAAAACAAGAGGTTTCAGAATACCTGAAGTGGAAGTAGAGTTGCCAGTGAGGGCAGGTAGACTGTTTTCCTTCAACCTAGGGGAATGAATTAAAACTATGGCTGAAGAGACTGTGTCCTGACTGCCTATATCAGCAGGAATATTGCAGCTGAAACACCTGATATATTGCAGCACTGTTTAGTGTGATTTATGAAGCTGTTACTTTGTTTTAACACACCATGTTCATTGTAAAGGAGTTTCATCTCCAGAGGTTTCATTAATGGAGGCATTGTTGTGTAGTGAAGCAGTGGAAAAGAGATTGAGAAATAAGGCTGGCCTAGGACATGTGTAAAGCTTGTATTCCAAGTCCCCTCTGGCCTTGACAAGTCCCACACACCCACCTTAGGAGATCTTGCCCCAATGCGCCCATGTCCCCAAGAACATCTGGTCTTACCCTCTCTCTGCATGCTATGGTGCAAACAACTAATAATGATACCTAAGGCTTAGCCCCTGCAGGGTTTAGAGAGACAGAAGCTCTGAAACTGCAATTTTCAGGTAGAACAGATGATAGATTCTATCTGAAGCACTAAAGGAGAAGAGCCTTCTTTCTGCTCTTGTTCTAACAACTAGTTTCCTTCCCAACCTATAAGAAGTTGATCAGTCAAGCTCGCCCAAGCTGGTAGACTGGTTGCCACAGAAAATCTGTTATTTCTATTTCTTTCCCACTCTCTCTTACATCTACTCATCAGTTCTATGTCTGGGACACTCTTTCATGGATTGGACTCTGAAGCCTAAAAGATGGAGGTGATGGACAAGATTTCCCTTAGATGCTTTGTCTGGTGCTGGGCTGCAAGAGGAGGCAGGAGTGAGCAAGACCGAGTCTCCTTGGGTATCTCCAGGCCACTCAGAAGACTCCAGCGACAGACAGCGTGGCCAGGGCCCTGAGCTCCTGATGCTCTCTGCGGCCTCCGGTCAGGGATGGAGAAGTCAGGGTGTGGTGCGCTCCTCACTCGGGTGCTGAGGAAGGGCACAGCCCCAGCTTCGTCAGCTCATAAATTGCCCGGTCCCACCCCGGGGATCTCAGAGCCTTTTTTCTTCCACATCACAGTTGTTCCCAAAGACTTTGAAGAAATATGTTTCCCTACCAAACATAATCATTTGATACAAGATTCTCAGAGTATTTGACCAGCAAGGGAAGACACATTTTATCTGATAGTACAAGTCATTCCAAGATAGGAGTATACACTGTCCATATAAAAGGTACTTATCTTCCAGATGTTAAGACACATACATCAGTGGAGACAGAATGTTAGTGTTTTCAAACAGTGTGTGTTAGGATGTTGGAGCACCGAAATGCCACACTTACTTTTTGTACATGCCTCTAGTACAGAGGTCAGCAAACTTTCTATAAACGGTCAGCTAGTGACTCTTCTAGGCTTTGCAGGCCACATGGTTTCTGTTGCAACTGTTCAACTCTGCCTTTGTAGCATGAAAGAAGCTGTAAATAAATGAACATGGCCATGTGCCAATAAAACTTTATTTACAAAAGCAGGCTGGATTTGGCACCCAGGCCAGAGGACTCTTTATAAAAAAAAAAAGGTCTTTCAAAGTTTGATTAATTGGGGCACTATTAAGAGGGATGTTAACATTTCACTACTTCTTTCCGGTTTATACATATCCATGAAAACTTGAGATTCCATTAACATAAAGGTACCAAGAAAAGAAAAGTAATATGTGCATGAGGCAAAATTAGGAGTGAATGTTTTCTAAGATCACTTTATCTCAGTGTATCAGAATGGCCCAGAACCTTCCAGAAAACCTTTCCTGTATATTGTGCTTGTCTGCTCCACTCACTGAGAATCATAGGCTACAGACCCTGGAAATGCTTGCTTATTTTATTGTCTTCCTATAGTTTGCCACATACGTTACTGAAAATAGAAGCACTGTATCTGTTGTTATAAACAAAGTCTTTCACCCCATGAACATCTGAAGATGTGATTTGAATCCAGGTTTGCAAGTTTATTTGTAAAGTACATTGAGACAGCTACCAGGTTTCACATCCAGGCTTCCTCCCTTTATTACTGTGTAACTTTGAGCAGGTTACTTAACCTTTCTGAGCCTCAGTTTTCTTATCTACTAAGTGGTAATAATTGTTACTTCTACTTCCTGGCATTGTCATTAGCAACTGCCATTTTCTGAGTATCCACCACAGGCCAGGCACCACGATAAGTGCTTTACATGCATTGTCTCATCTCACACTCAAGACAGGCCAGAGCTCGCTTACCAGAGGAACTGAGGATGTGAGCTCATGCTGCTACTTCCGCTCCCCAGAGCAGGTCCCGCATGCAGGTGTCTGAGGGAGCCATTGGACAGGGATGAAAGAAGCCGATCAGTTCACGTTACTGGAGTGAGATTTTCTTTGTTCTGTCGTCTCTCTGAATTGGTTAAGGAGGAGAACAAGTGCCCTGCGAGTTGATGTACAAAGCTACCCGGGGCTGGCTCTAGCCACGCAACTGTTTAGCACCGTGTGAGCTCTTCTCTGAGGTCTGCAGCTACTCTGACACTCATCTGGGCTTTCATTTTTTCAGATGCCTCTTACAGCTCACTATTGGCTTTACAAATATAATTTCCCAGTTTATGCCACATTCATCCTTCAACTCCAAGCCAACTTAATTAAAAAATATATACATATTCACCAACTGCATGATATGGTCAATGACTCCTGAATGTGAGCTTCTTATCCCTGAGAAGGAAAACCTAAATTGGAGAACCTTCTCTGGATTGGGTAAGTCTATTGGGCCACAGCTACCCTTGCCTCTTTCTAGACACCGATCTCACCACCTCTCTCCTCTGCTCACAGATCCCCAGGGGATCCCCTTGGCAAGCAGAGTAAAGTCCAAACTCCCTAGCTAGGGAGTCCCAAAAAACTGCTAAAGCCCTTCATAATTTGGCCCTAATATCTTCTTGACCTTCTCTCCCCGTACTCCCCAACATGACTGCATAGGAGCAATTAGACTGGCTTACATAGAATAAATTTAGCAATTTCTGGCCATTTCATACATTGGCAGCCTTAACTGCCCTTAATGGCTGATTTGGAATACATACACCCAGCACCATTCACACACACACACACACACCATACACACAGATTTGAGGACATACACATACATAAGTTTAAAATATGTCATAGAAGCAAAATTCAATTTATCTGACCCATGTTCAAGAAATAATCCCAAAAAGCTAACAGGAACATCAGACACACTCGAGAGATGGTCAACAACTAAAATACCAGGAATCCTATTTTATAGCAAGACAAAGGAGAGATTTTAGAAATTAAATTATATTAATTTGCTTATTGAATAGGAAATATATTCTTGTGGTTTAAAATTAGTGGCTCCCTCCCACCCCCATCCTCCTGCCACCAAGGTCCCCTTCCTAGACCACCAGTTACCAGTTCCTCAGTTTTTCTTTCAATGCCTTCTTTATGCACGTGCAAAAATATACATACTCTTTTCACAAATGTTAGCATACTATACAAAATGTTCTAAACCTTCTGTTATTTAAAAATATATCGTGAACATCTTTCTATATGAAAAGCTTTCTCATTTAAAATGGTCTCTGAAAACTCAATTGCTCTCTGCAGGTAGAGCTTACTGCCTCAGAATGAATGGACTATAATTTATTTAACAAAATCCCTATTGTTGACCATTGAAGTTGTTTGCAATCTTTTGATTTTACAAGAAAAAAAAAAGCTTTAAAGAAAATCTTGCTCGTGATATTTTCAGAAGCAGGGATCTTAACCCCAGTCATCCAACTGCAAGTAACTTGGGAGAAAGGGGTCAGCCCTTCGTGCAGGCATCAAGTGGACAGAAGAAATCATGGTGGTCAAACAGTTCCAAAAGCATAGTCTAACCTCAATAAAGCTGAAAAAAAATTAAATAAAATACAGTCTACACATATACCTTAGAAAGGGGGAGCCTTCCTCTGCTATTCTACTCCATTTAAAGGGAAAAGGAAGGGACAGAAGAAGTATGCGTTTCCCTTTTGACACAGTAAATGAGTCAAACCTTGGAGACTCTTCCTTCTCTTCCTCCTATTTCCACTCCCTCTCTTTAGCTCTGTCTTCTACCGAGAAACTTTTTTTATTATTTTAATAAAAATAATTTTAATAATAATTCTGTGATTTTGTATCATTTTAAATTATAATTTCTTCCTGTAACTTTTAATAATAATTCTGATGCTCCAGGAAGAATTTCTGTGACCACAGCCTCTGCCAACTCACATGCTCCCCGGGCATAGAGCTCATGGCCTCTGGCTCATGAAAGGGAGAGCATAGACTAGAGTTATAAAGAAGACAGGTCTGGAACTTCCCGTGCAGAATGACAGAGATTATCTATAAGGCAAGGAAGTGATGGGAGGGCCACGAGACTCACTCTCACTCATTGCTGCTCTTTGCAGAAACTTTCAGGAGTGAGAGATGTGTGACTTGATGCATTTTTTTCAGTACCTACATCTGTATCGTGGCACAGTCCCAACATCTTTGCAAGACTGACTTGAGGGTGGATTCATTATAGAAATGAATTTATTTCCACAATGCAGGCAGAGGCTCAGAGCCACTCTTATCTATTGCTTTTCCTGTTCCTGCTTTGCCATGAAAATTAGCCAATATATTGTTCAGATCTACTTGTGACAATTTGATTTTGGTTTACATTCATCCAGGCCTGAATAATGACCACTGCTCAGGCAGATTGATGCTTCCTGGGCCACTCATTTCTAACACATCTTAATACATCAGCACCACCTTCAAGTAGTATGTCTTTCTAAATTATTCTTTGTTTTCCCCCCAATGCTTTTTAAGCTTCATTAAAAAAAATAACCCTCTAACCATTTTTCTCAAGATTGTCTCTATAAAACATCCAGCCTGCCGCTGACTAAGCTGTATCTTCATATTTCAATTTTTCATTGCTCTTTTTCATTATCTATTATTAATATTCCAGCATCTGAGAATGTCTCATTGGGGGGAATGTTTGGCTATTGGGGAAATAGAGATATTTTTCATCTTTCACACAGCTGTAACATTTCCAGTTATGACTGGTCTGCAATGTCACAGGTTCCAGTGGGCACTACCCACTTCTAAAAAATGATAAATGTACCAAACTGCTGTTTTAAAATTCAGGGTTTTTTATTATTCAGGCGTGTTGAGGCCAAGTATCAGAAGACTGCCACTGGAAAGATGATCTGGTAGAGTTCCCAAGGCATGGTGGGCGCGGGGACGGGTAACACAAGAAGTGCCCATCTGGAGGCAGAGGCAGCAAGGGGGAAATGTGGGCCACAGTATTTTGGTTTCTGCAAGGAGCAGGTTTAGGGTTGGCTAGTTTGAATGATTTCAGTAGGCTCTGGGGCCCAGGGGCTGTCCCCAGGTGTCTGGTACCTGATGCTGGGGACTGGTGGACTTGGGTGTAAGAGCTGGAGAAAGGGGCTGGTGGAGTGTGGGCTCAGAACAGCTCCCTTTATATATGAAAGGCATGCTTGCAAGTGAGTTGTTCCAGTTTTAGGAACTGGCTAGCCCTGGGAGGGGCAATCTCTCCAGGCTTAGGAAGGCCCCATGTGTCAAAGCATCTGAAATCCAGAAAATAAAAAGGCATGATTAATACAGTATCAGCCAGTGTCTCAGCAGGAAACAGAAGGCACGCTTATGTTAGGACAATTCTATATGGGCTTAAGAAAGAGACAGTTGACTAAGGTATAGAGATGTCAAGAAACCAACCACGAGGACCAGAGCTGTCACCACCGTTATGAAGGGAGGGATGGCCACCGGGACCCAGAAGAAGATCTCAGGAAGGGCTGCCCAGTGGAGCAGTGGCCTCCCTGTAGGGGACATAAGCAGTAGAAAGTGGCCCTGCAAGGAGGGAGCTGCACCTCCTCTCTCTTCTCCCTCCCTCTGTTCCCTGACTGGGCCTCCCCACTGACCCAATTCACATGGTCAGGTGCCTCTGCAGCTGAAGGAGCAAAAGGAGAAAGCCAGGACTCTGCCTTACACAAAATTTGGGAAATAGAAAACAAAAATTGTTATCCATAATCCACCACCACCTGAACACACCAACTTTATCACTGTGTTGCATTTCCTTCCTGTTCTATATTTATATAGTTACATTAAAAATTAAATCAGTGACTATTTCAAACATATATAGATATATAGAAAGTAATATGGTAAATATTTTATATCTTTCATTAAAATTATTTCATAAACTCCTTGTCTTCATAATCATGATGTTTAATGGCTCTATAACAGACCACCCGGTAGCTGCATCAAATTTGTTGACTGCATCAACAATCAAAACAGTTGTTGCACATGTAGGCTATGTCCTTCTTTTTGGCTAAATAATATTGTGATATACATATTTGAGATATAAGGTTTTTTCCATATTTTATGTAATTTATTTAGGCTCTACATCTTCAAGAATGGGAATACTGAAGAAACAATGTGAACATTTTTATGACTCTAAGAACATATCCTTAAATTGCTTTGCTACAGAGTTGGACCATTGTACAGTGCCACCAGTAATACATAAGAAAGCTATGTAGGGAATAGTTTTCCATGCATGGAACCCTCATTTACACTGAGCACTATTATTACTTGCAAGATCTCTTTTTCTAATTTAACAGGTAAGCACTCTTCTCAATTTTATCTAATTTGCTTTTCTTTGATTACTAGTAGAGTTTCTGTATCTTACCATATGTTTCTTTACTAGTTGTATTTGCTATTTAATTTCTGACTTTCTACTGAGTCAGCTATTGGTCCCTAAAGTTGCTTCAGACTTTGACCCTTGGGAGAATCCTTACTGAAAACAATTGAGTGTCATGGTGGTAAGACAACTGAAAAAGGGTAATGAATTTCAAGCTGAGGGTTTGTGGTCTTAATAGCTACTTTGGGGGGAAGTTTATAAGTCAGTTAGATTACAAGGTTTATCCACCCCTCCACTAGTACCATTCTTGCCCCATGCTCCTGCATTTAAAATAAGTGGGACAAAACTAAATGCAGTCTGAATGACTCAATAATTACTTCATGTTACCTTCTTGTCTTTGTTGGCAACATGATGGTTCAGCATCCACTTTGGAAGATACTGGAGGTAGCTGGCCTTGTCTGACTGATCCTGTGACACATGTAGGTCTATTATGGTATTATTATTACTATCTTACTTGTTCTATTATGGTATTACTATCTTACTATGGTATTAGTGTTCATATCTTCTCTCTCCTTCCTTACCTTACAGACTATTTGAGGAATATCTTCCTGATGCAGCAGGCTCTAAGGCTGTGGGCTCTATATTCTTTTTATATAAGAGAGTCTCAAGTATTAGATGAATCACCCAAGAGAGCTTATTAAAAACACCAGGCATTATCCTCACTGTCTGAGATTCTGATTCAATAGATATGAGGTGAGCCCAGAATCTACACTATTTTTAATAACTGAGAGGCAGGGGTGTCTACTGACCCCCCTCTGGGCACTGGTATAGATCCTCCGGATAGGAAGTATATCTGTACTGAAAATATTCAAGGTTGGAGCAGAGAAGAGGCTGGTAGTGGGGAGGAGGGAATGGTTCCGCAATGGCTCCTCTGGGCCCATTCTCCAAAAGTGTCATTGTGAAGGAAACTGCACAGAAGACCAGAACTGGGTGGAAAAGGTAATCAATGTGTGGCAACCTTTTTATATGTAAAGGATACATTGCTCAACAAAACAGACACGTCCCTACCCTGTTGAAGGCTACCATCCAGTGACACTTAATTCATTAGAACATCATTCAGTGTTATTTAATTACATTTTCAGTGTTGTAACACCTCCCTACACCCTATTTCCTAACATCCTAAAATGTGTCTCTAACCTTCCACATCAATCCCACCTCTGACCACAAGGTTTCAGATAACAAATGGGCCTTGGCACACATATTCCCTTGGTTAACAAAATTATTTCTCTTCCACACAGCATTGACATCAGCAAACTGGCCTGAGCAACTCTGCAGAATGGCTGGATTGTTTAAGATTTCTTTAAGCTTCTCTAGGCTTTATTCATGAAATGTCTGCGGTGGAAAGGATATCAGTTGACCACAATGCAGAGGTGCAGAGGCAAAGAAACAACCGTTATCTGGACTCCTTTTGCACCATCACAACTAGCAAAGGCTTCTTGGGCTGACCCTTCTCTTACTATTAGGCCAACGCTGCCATCTTGTGGCCATCTGAGGAATGGTCACTCAAGCTCACAGATTCAAAGAAACCTTGGTAAAGGGGACCGCCTGAATATATAGCATTGGCATTTCATTGCCATGTCTCCCATCAATTTTTCGTCTAGGTAGAACATACTTTGGATAATTTTGAATGTAGAACAGAAAAAATTATACTCAGAGAAGAACAGATGTTTAGAATGTAAAAGATCCTAGAACTCATCTTGTAAAGAAATAGCCAGGCTTTTTGTAGACTCTTCACCAAAATGCCAAAGTTTGATGTATCCTTCTTCTGAAATCACTAAATATCAGATCACACATTTTTCACAGGGAAAATTTGCATCGTGAAATTCTCCTTTTTCCTGAAATGGAAACGTTCCTAAGGAAAGATCTCATTTGCTACTCACTGCAGAAACCAACCTGCATGTGTTTTGAAGTGCTATCCCTGGCTCGTTTTTCTTCAGGGTTTCAACTGTACATGCATATCTACGTCTTCTCTTGAACAAAGAAAAATCTTTTCCAAGTCCCGTTAAACACCAAAGTACTCTGCCACTTTTTCTTGATTCCTCTCTGAAACCAGTTGTAGGCTTAACTTTCATCACTAAAAAGCATAAAACTTTTGCACAAAAATATCTACTATGGGCAAGCCCTTTAGCTGCCCTCAGCACCGTTTTGAACATCGTACCAAATGCATTCTTAACGTCAGGGCTCAGTGGGGTGGAAGCCTCAGGACGGGGGGTTGGGGGTGGGGTGGGGAAGGGGGACTTTCCGAGACTGATCCCCAAATAGGAAATAGAAAAACAGCACCTGGCAGAGCCCAGAGTGAGAACAGTTACATGCAGACAAATGGCTGGCTCCTTCTCTAGCTCTCTGAATTTTTACCATTTGTATAGATTTACCATAAATAGTGTTGTTGCAGCAGGCTACGCTCCTCATTGAGCATCGACTGTTTGCAAAGCCAGGGGCTCAGGGAGGGGATGCAGGGACAAGACAGTCCCTGCCTCAAGGAGCTCACAGTCTTGTGTTAGCGATAGCTAGTAACCAATGGCAAAACGCACACTATAGTGATGAACAGTAGGTGAGGCTGGTTCGCGTGCTGATGGAGCACCTGAGCCAGTGTAAGGCGAACAAGGAAGCCTCGCTGGTATAAACCCCCTCTCTTCTCTGAGGAGAAAATAAGTCTTATATTTAACAGCTTGCACAACATCTCCAAACCAGGAAATGGCAGATCCAAGACCAAAATCTCAAATGGCCCAGTGAAGATTGGCTTATTCAGGGTATGCAAGGGGCCTGGGAAGCTGGCTCCTTGTGAAGCTGCACGGATTTGTGAGGTGGCTTAAGCATTTGTCTAGTTCTCTGCAAATCCCTCCTTCCTTATTTCCGCCTCAACCATTCACATATAGATTTTCAGTTCTGTGCCATTCTCCTTATTCAAAGTGACAGTGCATCCAGACCAAAGTAGATATATATTAGGGTATTTCAATTATGATGTGATAGAAGAAGAAGCAGACAAAAAGAGAAGAAAAAGTTTAAGGTAGGAGAGTAGTTGGTATTTAACTTTTTATTAGGGAGTGCCTTAGTTTCCTAGGGCTGCCATATCAAACAGCCACAAACTGGGTGAGTGACCCAACCAAAATTTATTGTCCCACAGTTCTGGAGGCTAGCAACTTAAGCGAGGCAAGGTCATGCTCCCTCCGAAGGTTAGAAAGGAGAATCCTTCCTTGTCTCTTCCTAGCTTCAGATGACGGTCATCAGTCCTTGGCATTCCTTGGCTCGGGGCAACATCACCTCAATCTCTGCCTCAGCTAGGCACATGGCATTCCCCTGTGTGTCTCTGTCCAAATATCCCCCTTCTTTTTTTTCCCCCATCACTGAGATGTAATTGACATAAAACATTGTCTAAATTTAACGTGTACAAAATGTTGGTTTGATACACATATATTGCAAAATTACTACCGTAGTGTTAACACCTCCATCGTGTCATAATTGCCATTTCTTTTTTGTGGTGAGCACACTTAAGATCAACTCTCTTAGTAACCTGCAAGTGTATGTATTAGGTATATCCACCAGGCTGTACTTTAGATCCCCAGAACTTACTTGTCTTATAACTGGGGGTTTGTATCCTTTGACTAACATTTTCCCATTTCCCCTGCCCCTCAACCACTGGGAAACACCATTCTATTCTGTTCCTATGAATTCAGCATTTTCAGATTCTACATATAAATAATATCATACAGTATTTGTCTTTCTCTGACTTCTTTCATTTAGAGCAATGGCCTCAAGTTTCATCCATGTTGTCACGAATGGCAGGATTTCCCTCACTTTTAAGGTGGAATAATATTCCATTGTATATATATTTATACAAACTTCTTTATCCATTCAACTGCTGACAGACTCAGGCTGTCTCCATATCTCGGCTGTTGTGAATGATGCTGCAGTGAATGTGGGAGGGCAGACACGTCTTCAGGATCGTTTTCATTTGCTTTGAATATATACCCAGAACAGGAATTGCTGCATCATATGTAGCTCTTTTTAAAATTTTTGAGGAACCTCTATACTGCTTTCCATAGTAGCTGCACAAATTCACATTCTCACCAACAGTGCACAAGGGTCCCTTTTCTCCACATCTTCTCCAACACTTGTTATTTCTTGTCTTTTTGATGACAGCCATTCTAACAGGTCTGGGCTTATATTTCACTGTGGTTTTGATTTGCATTTACCTGATGACTAGTGATGTTGAGCACCTTTTCATGGACCTGTTGGTCATTTATGTATCTTATTTGGAAAAACATCTATTCAGTTCCTCTGCCCATTTTTTAATTGGGTTATTTGGTTTTTTGCTATTGAGTTGTATCAGTCCTTTATTGGATATTGCAACTATTTCCTCCATTCCATAAGTTTCATTTTCATTTTTTTGACTTTCTTTTGCTGAGCAGAAGCTTCATAGTTCGATGTAGCCACACTTATTGTTGTTTATGCTTTTGGTGTCATATCCAAAAAATCACTGCCAAGACCAGTATCAGTGGGCTTTTTCCCTACATTTTCTTCTAAGAGTTTTACAGTTTCAGGTCTTATATTTAAGTCTTCAGTCCATTTCAAATTAATTTTTGTGAGTTGTATAAGATAATTAGCCAGTTTCTTCTGGGAACTTTTTATTGAAGAGATTATGCTTTCCCTGTTGATTATTCTTGCTTCCCTTGTCAAATATTAGTTAACCGTATAAATTTCCCCTTTCTTATAAAGACACCAGTCAGATTGGATGAGAGCCCACCTGATGACCTCATCTTAATGTGATTCCTTCTGAAAAGACCCTATTTCCCAAAAAAGGTCACATTCTGAAGTACCAGAGGTTAGGACTTTAACATAACTCTTTGGAGGACATGATTCAACCAATAATATGGATTATTTAAAATATAATACATATGTAAACATATACAAAAATAGAAAGTCTAGTTAATACCTAGTTAGTACCTAGTCTAGTTAGTACCTATCACCTGAGTTCTACAATCATCAATGCACAGCCAATCTTGTTTCATCCATTCGGCACCCCCATATTATTTTGAAGCAAATCCCAGACTTCTTATGATTTCATCCATAAATGTCTGATGCATCTCTAAAGATAAAGACTTGTTTTAACATGACCCTAATACCATTATCATACCTAAAAATGTTAATTACCAATATCCAGTTAGTGTTCAAATATTCATTCAGTCGTCTCATAAATTGTCTGTTTTTTTTTTAATACTTTGTCTGAATCAAGATCCAAATAAGTTGCTCAGAATCACTGACACTTAAACCATCTCTCCAGAAGGTGGGTTAATAATCTCGGCATCTTTATTCTCCTTCTGGTTGGTTGAGCACCAGATGGTTTTGAATATGAAAAGAGACTCTGAATTTTAACTGGCTAGAGGGAGATCTACAGGAGGGAGGAGAGAATGAAAAGACAGCATTGGGTGGGGAGCCGCAGGATTCAAGATGAAGGTTTAATCCGGGAGCCACAAGTCTGCTGTGAGAGGATCCTGGAAGGAGGGGGAGGTGGTTCAAATAATGACAGGGAGTGGCTAACACACAGACTTTTAAGAACAAGGAAGCCTGGTAAGTAACTATATACCTTACACATTGGCCACCCAGAAATTTTCTCTTCCCAAACAAACCAAGTAATGTGAAGTCTTAAGCTCTTCTTTCCACTAAAAATATCCTCTCCCACTCCCAGCCTAGACAGCCTAGAGGACTCCTACATATCCTTCAAAACCCAGCTCAAATATCTACAAGTGTGAAAACCTCTTTGACCCCTTCCCCTCAAAGTTGACTTATTTACCTTTATTTACCACTCTAGATGGCTTTGGCCACACCTCTACCACAGCACTCCATCAACTTCACTGTCATTATCTGCACCCATGCCCAAGTCCCCACTGAACTAGGGGCTCTGAGGGGAGGAGAAATGTTGGTTCATCTTTGTATCCTGGCATATAGACAGCATCCAATAAATGCTTACTGAATGAAAGAAAAAGATGGAAGAGCAAGCAAAGACAAGATTCAAAGGAAAGAAGAAAGGCAAGAAAGGAAGATAAACATAAGGCAAGTAACTAACTTTGGCAAGGCAGAACCAGACAGTTTGATTTTCATGTCTCAGCACCAGGGTGAAATCAGGCCTCAAGACATTTCCTTTATCAGCACAGCATTTAAAAATTTTTTATTTAAGAAACAAAATTTAAGAATACCTAAAAATCCAGGTTTCTAGCTTCTTAAACAAAAATAAAACTACCTCGCCTCATCTGGGCCTAGCCTCCTCCACGGTAACCATTGGCTGGATCTGAAAACACTTTCCTTGGGTTACCCTAGTCCCCAGCACTCCCTACTGTAGCCCCAGCATGGAGGTTGAGTATTGCTGTCCACTTACCATTGTGCTTGTGCTCTAGGTTCTCTTATAATTAGCCTTCTTCATTCATTTACTCCACCTGCCTGGCTCTTTGAACCATTAGTCTATCACGCTTGTCCCAGGCATTCTGCTCCATCTAGATGCTCTCTGGCTACCAAAAAAAGAAGATAAAAATAATTACTCTTCAGCCTTACTGTCCAAAAGAACTGAGGTGATGGAAATTTCTATAATCTACACTGTCCAATACAGTAACCACTAGCCACATGGGCTCTTGAACACCTGAAATAGGGTTAGTGTGACTGAGGAACTACATTTCTAACATTATTTCACTTTAATTAATTTAATTTAAATTTCAACAATCACATATGGGCTAGTATATTACATTATGTAAGAGATGCAGTTCTAGGACAGTGGTTCTCAAGATTTAATATGCATGGAAATACCGGGGATCTTGTCAAAACACGGATTACGATTTAGCAGATATAGAGTGGGGCACAAGATTCTGCATGTCTAAAAGAGATCCCAGGTAATGATGATAACTCTAAGCTCGGACAGTGCTTTATGGAGCTAGAGTCCAGCACGGTGCTCCTCAAACTCTAGCACTTAGAAGACTCCCTTGGAGATTCCAGAAAGATGCCAAGCAAAGGGGCCTTATCCCTCACGATTCAATTCAGTAGGCCTGAAGTGGGGTCCAATAATTTGCATTTGTAGCATGCTCCTGGGTGATGGTGGAGCACCATTCTAGGGACTGGGAGGTATTGGGGAAAAAAAATAGTTTTAGTCCTTTTCTGATTTTCTTGCCGAATAACTACCATTTATAGTTAATATTTGTGTCCTACATCAAGGTAGTTACTATCCCATTTTACTGATGAGAAAAACTGAGGCAATGGGAGGTTAATGAATTTGCTTCAGGTTCCACTGTTAATGAAATGCCGTCCCCAGAGCGGACCTCCGAACCACAGGCATCACACCGCGGATGTCTGCCAGTGCACGGTCCTTGTCTTGATGCAGGCTCCCTGATTCCTTGAACTGGGCCGCCAAGAGAAGAATCAAAGCCTGAACAGTCTAGTACACACACAAAGACACACACACTCTCTTCTGTACCTCATCCACCCAGGCGGTTCCTTTTCTGCAGCCGGGGAGGAAAAGCGTTTGTGTGAGGCCAAGGGGAAAGGGGAGAGCTAGGCCTGTGCTCCGCGTCAAACGCGCGGCCAGAGACTGCGTCCACTTGGTTGGGGAGTGGGGCGGAGTTCCAGCCTCTGGGAACCCAACAAACCTGGCGGAAAAGGACGCTGCTACTTCCTGCTCGCAGCTGCCCAGAGCCCGGCAGCGGCAGCAGGGGGCGCTCCACGCGGCCGGGTGGGCGGGAGGCCACGGCGGTAACTCGGGGAGGCGGAGCGGCTGCAGCTCACAGGCTTGTTTGGGGGCCCAGAGGGAGTGCCCCTGGGGTCATGGGGCCCCCGGAAATAACTGGCACGGAAGGGAGTACTGCAGTCGCCTATATGTGGGTAGAACCATCAAGACATGCATCATTTCACCCGTAACCTGTTTTTGTCAAAGCCACCGCGGGCCTTGACCTTAGCTGTGCACTCATCACGCGGAGCTGCCCCGTCCCAACACCCAGGGCACCCAGACCAAGGAAATCAGAACCTCTGGGGCAACACCCAGGCTTCAGGGTTTTCATGACCCCGGATTGGTAAATATAAGAGCCACCACTACTATTATTAGACTGTTTAGAGCCTCCCCTGATGGTCTAATGAGCTAGAAAGTATTTAATATATTTATATTTACTGTATTAAATATAAACATATTTAATATACTTTACTCTGAAGACAAATCACCATCGCCTTCAGAGGTGCGATGCTATCAAGAATGGCAACTCATACTCAGCCGAATATAAAAAAGATAATGGAGGTGTTTGCAGCTGGTGTGTATAGATACACCTACTTAATGGTAATCTTTCCCTTTATGTCTCTGCCCTTTTATTTAAAAGAACAGTAAGAAAAGAGGAGTTATTAGAAAGAATAATGGAGGAGACACATCCTCTTTCTGCCTTCCCTGCCCTCACTAATCTTTGACTTCTTCTGGGCTAAACACTCCTTATCAGCCAAGCTGTCCTGGCTCCCACTGGGGCCCTAAAAAGGCCAACTCTGTACTTGCTTCTTGGCTGAGATCCTGTGTCCTGCAAAGCGAAGATCCTTATTTCCAACCACAGGTAGAAGAAACTGAATCAGAGTGTTCAAGTGATTTTCCCTAAGCCTCACAGTAGTTTAGAACCAGAGAAAGAACTAGTTTTCCATCAACCTCATCTAGATTCCACTGTACAAACATCCACTCTTGGCAGCTAATTAATCCAAGAAATCACCAAAGAAAAAACATTGAAAGAAGCAAAAGAGCCTGGGTGGGATGAGGAAGAATGAGAATGAGCTGCCTGATGACAAATATTCTCCCACAAGAAGGGTGAGATGGTGCCAAGGGGTAAGAACACTGCAGAAACAGCCACACTGATGCGTATCACAAAACCTAAAACCGGAGGGAACTGAAGCCTTTCACTGTGAGACATTTCATCATTTTCTCAGTAATTGCACCAGTTTTACAATTTCTTCCATCACTGACTCCCCAGTAGTCCTGGTGTCTCCTCATCTGTGATGTGGAGGTGGCAAGTAATGGTGTTCAGCTCCAGGAAATTAAAGGCCCCTCTCAATAACTGCATTAGTCATCAACACTTGCTGCTGTGATTGATCTTGTAACCACCATCAGATCTGGGCATAGAAAGGATATGAAAATTCATAAGCAGGAAAACAACTTTATCTTTTCCTTATCCAGCTCTCTCTTCTCAAGAAATATCTGCAAAGACTTTTTTGTATTTCTAATTTGCTCATCAAGGGGCCTATTTTTGACAAGCTAGAATATGTCCACTGGAGACTGGAAACTATTTGGGGTTATAGGAAACTGAATTCTGCTTAAGTTTCCCAGAGTCTCTCTGCTGAGTTGCTTCTTGCTCTGTTACTTAAAAGAGCAAAAATGTTTCAGAACTATATTTCAACATTTTAGGACACCCAGAAGGCAGGAAGCCATAACACTGAAAAAAACACCCTGTTTGCTTCCTGTCTTTGTGGAGGGTACCAGAAGAAAAGTGTACTCTGGTTTTATTATTGCTTTGTATCTCGAGCACTCCCTGGTACCAGGGGTTAGGAGAGGTGCTGGGTAAATGGTTCCATAAGCACAATGCTTCACACTGAGCCACTCAATAAAGTCTAGCCTACAGTGGTGGAAAAAAAAAAAAAAACAGAAGGCAGGAATTCCCATCAACAAGCACTATTTTCTGGGTTTTCCAATCCAATGGCCCTAAGATCTCTGAAACTTGCCAAATTGCATCAGTTCTTTGCTTAAGAATGTAAGCAAATCTAAATGTGCATATTGTTTAACCATTCCACTGGTTTGGTATTAATACTACAGGGATACTTCACATACAAGAAATACTATGTACAAAGTTATTTGTTACTTCACATACAAGAAATACTATGTACACAAAGTTATTCATTACAGTGTTATTCATAATTAAAAATAAAAATCTGTAAATAACCTTGAAAGGCATGGACAGAGAACAAGTTAAATAAACTATAGTTCACACATACAATGGAATGCTATACAGCACATAAAAAGAATAAAATAGCACTTATGTATAAAATTGAAAAATCTCCCAAGAATAATCAACTGAATAAATGGGAAGTAGGCAGCAGTATAAATAGCATGCTCCCATTTGTGTAAAGAGAAACACATGTGTATAAATGCACAGGATATCTAAGGTAAGATATGCAAGAAATGGTGCCTCTGAAATGGAGAATTGAGGGAGGTAGGAAGGACACAATTCTGTTAATTGATTATCTCTAAACAATATAAAACAATATAGTAAGAATAGTAACTAATATACATAGTGCTTACTATGTACCAGGCATAGTCTAAACATATTACATACTTAAATTAATTTCACATATTCCTCTCTATGATATCCATACACCTGTCTCATTTCATTAGATTATCAGCTACTTGAGAGCATAAACATGACTTAAGCATTCTGACTATAACCTACACACACGCTAGCACAGTTTTTATCACATAATCTCAAGTAATGTGCTTTATTCATTCAATCAATATCAAATATGAGAAAAATAAATTATCTTCAGCATTTGGAGCTGACTTAAGAGCTTAATAACCTTTATGTAAAATTATTTTTTCATATTCAGTTTGCTATATCATGAGGTTGAGCCATAACCCAAAAATAAATAGCTTTGAAAATGTGCTAAAATACAAACATGATTGTGGTTGTGCTGAGCACCCTGATGAATTCAAACAAATTATTGAAGAAAAGTTGTACAGTTTTCCCCTTACTTCTCCTTCAAAGAGAAAAACTGTATTGTCAAAGCACAGTTCCCTCCCTTTGTAAACTTTGAGTTGAAGACAGTATTTAATTGTTTAAGAATCAAATGTCTCCTACTGACTCATATGGGATCAAGTATGTAGCGTGCTTAACACAAACCCCCTCGTCATAAACCCCCACACAAGTGGAGCTATTTCTCATTTATTATTTGGAGGTTTCAGCCATTATGGGAGAAAAAAGTAAACAATAATTAGTGCTCAGTCTTGTCAACAATTGGGAAATGCTTCTGTGACAAAAGCAGAGTAGACCACAGGAGCAGGGGTGGATTTTCACCTTGAGGAGTCATTGAAAATCATCCTCAGCTCTGTGTCCTGGGGCTTGCTGACTGCTCCCCACCCTCCTGCGGGACCCAGGCCTTCCCTGAGTCCCTGACTGAGTGGAGATGAGCCCGGTGCCCAGGCTGGCTGAGCCCAAGATTCATTCCTCCTCACTCGACCTCTCATGAAGGTCCTTGGCCTTTTAATATTCTCTGATTAAACACTTTATTTTCTAAAAAAAAATTGTAAGCTTTAAAAAGTTAATTTTTTCTATTTTTGAAGTAAAACTTGCAGATATGATAATAATGCCAAATCACATTATACTGAAGTGGTAAAATATTAATAGAAGGATCCTCAGTGAAATAAATCAGGCAGAGAAAGACAAATAGGAAATGATTTCCCTTATTTGTTGAGTATAACAAGGAAGCAAAACTGAAGGAACAAAATAGCAGCGGACTCAGAGACTCCAAGAAGGAACTAGTGGTTACCAAAGGGGAGGGGTGGGGGAGGGTGGGTGGGGAGGGAAGGAGAAGGGGATTGTGGGGTATTATGTTTAGTACACATGGTGTGGGGATCACGGGGAAGACAGTGTAGCACAGAGAAGGCAAACAGTGAATCTGTGGCATCTTACTACACTGATGGACAGTGACTGCAATGGGGTGTGGGGGGGACTCGATAATATGGGTGAATGTAGTAACCACATTGTTTTACCTTCATAAGAGTGTGTATCAATGATACCTTAATAAAAAAATTAAAAAATATATATTAATAGAAGGAATTCTCTAAAGGGCTGGCTCTAACTTTTGGATTTGATAAAACAGCCAAAATTCAGATGAAATTAAGAGCCACAACAAAGGGTTATATTTGCTTTGTTTTTTCTCAGTTTTTGTCTATGTTATAGACTAAATTATGTTCCCCTAAAATTTGTATGTTGAAGTCCCAATCCCAACTACCTCAGAATGTGACCTTTTTTTGGACATTAGGTTTAAAGAGGTGATACAGTTAAAAGGAGGCTGCTTGGGTGGTCCCTAATCCAATATGACTCGTGTCCTTAGAAGAGGATGTAAAGATACCTGGGATGTGCATGCACAGAGAAAGACCGTGTGCAGTCACACTGAGAAAGTGGCAAGCCAAGGAGAGAAGACTCAGAAGAAACCAAACCTGCAGACACCTTGATCTTGGACTTCCAGTCTCCAGAACTGTAAGGAACACTGGTTAATGCCACCCAATCTGTGGTATTGTTTTATGGCAGCCCTATTGAACTAATATAATCTACTGTGATACTAGTTCATAAAAATTTTTAAAAAGCACATTTTAAACCACAAAGGTAGGAAGGACATCATTTCTGAATAATTTAGCTTTTTAAGGAAACTTCTTATATTCTTATTTTTCTCATTTTGCAGTAGACCAGTGAAAACTCTGTCATTGACTAAAGAACCTCAGCTCTAAAATTGCTTTTCTTCTTAATTTTTAAATCTTGTTTGCAACTAAAAAGTAACCATAAACTACACATGGCCATCAATAACCCCAACCTAAAGTATGTTTTACCTAACAGCCCATTTTCATAGTTTGAACATAACTTATAAATTTATCCTTTGCTATGTAACAAAAGAAATCTTATAAAAACATATTTCCTCAAATAAATAATCTCTTAAATTTATAATCATTAAAATTAAAGTAGAAATAACTACTCAAATTATTCTCAAAATACAGTTGAATTATGAACTTTGGGAAAATTATTTCACCCTGTGGGTTTAAACAAGTAATTTCATATTTCATCTTAAATCAAGAGTCAGAAAGCATTTCTTGTACACCCAGCACTAATAGAGATCACAGTATACCAATGAAATATTTAAATACAGAGATAGAATTTTTAAATGGACTTCTAAAAATAACACGGACAGGAAAATGCACATAATACACACTACTTTGCATCTAAGGACCTTAATTTATTCAAACATTAAAAGAAACCAATCTGGAAATTTTCTCACTTAAAAAACATTGTGAGAATGAGTTCCAGGATGGAGGAATCAATCTGAGGGCAGAGATGCACAAATATGACTTATAAACATGACATTTTTAAGATCTGAACAAACACATTTTTAAGATTTCTTGGCAGCACAGGACATGGTCTTGCGCTCTCCTATTGAGCAGAAACATTTCATATTTCATAGTTTCTGAATTTCCTCAGGAGTTCTGAGGGAGCATCTCCAGACCAGCGGAAACGAAGGTGCAAACAGTTCGCATCTGAAAAACCTTTAGAAGAGAGAAAAAGTTTTAATTAAAGGCAGGAAAAGAAAAGTCAAGCTTGTAATAGTAAAACAGCCTGGTGGTAAAATGTCATTGCAATAACTAAAATGTAAGTGCAAGTCTTCAGTAGGAATTACTAATATCTTACAGAAACTGATTAACTTAACCAGACTCTCAAATTCTTATGAACAAGAATTAGTTTATATGGATGAGAGGACCTCACATTCTTAAATGCTTAATAATAAAGGGTATTTATAGATGCCACCAGTGGTAGGAGTTTTGACAATTCACCTGCAAAGAAATTGGGAACAACTTTCAAACAGCTGCCAAAAGTAAAAGGATCCCTGGAAATAGAAATAATTTATTCCATGATAGTAAGATTATTTATTCTAATAAACAAATTTGTTGAAAACTAGAAAAACTTCATTTTTCCTTCTCTACTGGAGAAAGTGTAAATTGACAAAACTCTCCTGGAAGGCAATTTGGCAATATTTATCAAACTCATTAAAATGTATAAACCTTTAAACCAATAATTCTCCTTCTAGAAATTTATCCTAAGGAAATAATCATAGATGAGCTTAAGGGTTAAACATTATGATGTTTACCCTGATACCACTTATAAATGTTTTTAAAAATCACGGAACAGTCTACATCTTTGGCAATAGAAAACTGGCTAAAAGGCTTTGACATAGTCATTAACAACTTAATATTTACGGTCATAGAAAAATTCTCATACTGCTAATTACAGGTAGTTAGAAAACAGTTTAGATAGTATGATCTCACTCTTAAACTTACTTTTTACTGGGTATTTATGTAAAAAATTTTAAAAGCCTATAAGGAATTACCCCTAAATGTTACCAGTTATCCCTGGATAGTTGAAATAGATGTGGTTTTCATTTTCATGCTTTTTTTGTTTATTTGTACTTTCTTTTCTACAGTGAACAAGTATGCCTTGTGTCGTTTTTTAATGTTTATAATATTGCCAGTGAAAGAGGTTACAGAACAGTACATAAAATATGCTTCCATTGATATATTTAAAAATATTATCTAAATATCTAGTCAGGAAAAATATACAGAATAGTTGACAGTGGTTATCTCAGGAAAATAGAATCTGTTTGCACTTTCTTTAGATTATTAGAGCAAACAAATTTGAAAATTTCCATTTGGGGAAAAAGCAAAAAGGAAATTTTTACAACAATCTGTAATTGCAACACACACATAAAATACGTACAGTAGGATCCTTTTAGCCTTAAGTATACTAACATATATAAAAATGTACCAAGATACCAGTAATAGATATGTCTCTAGGTGGTAAGATTACAAGTTGTATTTTTCTTCCTTTTGCTTGACCATATTTTCTCACATTTCTACAGTAAACATGTATTATTTTGTTGTTTGAAAAAGGTGTTGTCTACATAGGGTTCCCCTAGAAATACACCCTCAGAGAGGAATTTCAATACAAGTGGCTAATTTGGGAAGTGACTCCAGAAGCTTCTGGTAGGAAAGTGGGGAAGGTGAACCAAGTCTCATAAAGGCACATTATTAGGCAAGTTACTACCCTGGGCAACTGAGGCTTCAGTGCCCTGGGACCCCTAGGGGCTATAAAAATTCCTCACAGTTATAACACTTGAAGGGTAAAAGAGCCTGTCACTCACATTCATTATTGTCTGCTGGCTAAAGCCAGTGTTTACTCCCTGGCACTCGCTGCCTTCTCATTTGCTGCCAGCAGGCTCCCTTGCCAGAGGAAGTTCTCTACTGGGAGCCATGGAGTTGGCAATGCCTGGGATGGTGGATGCCCGGAGGATATGGTAGCATACCGACAGCATCTGGTACAGATGGTTTCTTTGTATTCCATTTAAACAGTTACACAAATTCTTTGATTCATGAATTCTATTTATCAGAAACCGTATTTATTGCATATCTAAATGGAAAAAAAGTAAAAGTGAGACTGCCTGTCCCACCATTTTCCAGTTTCCATGTTCCGTATTTTACTGGTTGCAATGAAAAGTCAGAATGTCATAGGGACTATTTGGCAGATGCTCATCAAAGAAGAGACATGAGAAAGCAAACTCCAAACTAATTATCAAGCCCCACTTGGGGAAATTAACAAATACACTGAGAAGCTGTGTGAGGAGCCACTCAGAGCTTGGTAAAGCTGACATGAATAATATCTTTTAAATGCTGACATTGTAGAAGTTTACATTTACAATAAAATGAAATTAGAAATAATCATGCAACTGAACTTTGGTATATCATACTCCAACTTTAAGGCACTATTCACAACAGCCAATAATCTCTTAAATGACATTTAGAACATACTGATAAATTCATCCTTTGGCAAAATTTCATAATTCTTATTCTCCAACAATAGATTTTCAGAACAATGATCCTCCCTCCACTTCATTCCTCAACCATGGTAAGCTAATACACTTCACAAAGTGAGAGCACTCCAGTTTATTCTGAATAAATTAAGATACAGCTACACTGAATATCTACCTGCTGTTAAAAAGAATGAGTTAATTCTAAGTGCAAGGGTCTAAGGAGAAGCTTTGAAATAATAAAAAGCAACATTAAAACACCATGTACCTGTTCTATAAAATTCACATAAATTATTTACTCCTGAAAAAAAGAAAACCTTATGAGGTAGATGATAATATTACACCATTATTAAAAGATAAGAAAATGCAGATACAGAGAGGTTAACTGGTTTACCCAGGGCCACACAACTCATCAGCCAAAAGGCTGGGAGCTGGCTCTGGAGTCTGCACTATTAGCCACTGTGTAACATAGAGGAATGTGCATAGTATAATGCCATTCTTTATTTTAAAGACCCATACATGAACATATACTTCTATGTATTTCTATCAGCATAAAGAACAGTGTGGAAGGAGACACACCTGGGCACCCACATTGACTACCTCAGGAAGTAGAAGCAGAGAAAGATGGGAGACTGGGGTAGACACTAAATTACTATACATGTATATATATATATATATATATATATATATATATATATATATATATACACACACATACATAGTATCTTTGAATTATCATAGATATCACTGAAGATATTGTACATCTTTGTGTATATATATGTATACCTTTGAATTTTTAATGACAAGCTCATATATCTTTGAGTTTTTAAAAATTTCTAATTAACTATCTTTAAAAGGAGAAAATGTCACGGAATCTTTTTTGTTGTTATCATTAATATACAATTACATGAGCAAGATTGTGGTTACTAGATTCCCCCCATTATCAAGTACCCACCACATACCCCATTACAGTCACTGTCCATCAGTGTAGTAAGATGTTATAGAGTCACTACTTGTCTTCTCTGTGCTATATTCCCTTCCCCGTGCCCCCCCAACATTATGTGTGCTAATCATAATGCCCCTTATTCCCCTTATCCCTCCCTCTCCACCAATGCTCCCCAGTCCCTTTCCCTTTGGTAACTGTTAGTCCATTCTTGGGTTCTGTGAGTCTGCCAGTTTTGTTCCTTTAGATTTTCTTTGTTCTTATACTCCACAGATGAGTGAAATTATTTGGTACTTGTCTTTCTCCACCTGGCTTATTTCACTGAGCATAATACCCTCTAGCTCCATCCATGTTGTTGCAAATGGTAGGATTTGTTTTCTTCTTGTGGCTGAATAATATTCCATTGTGTATATGTACCACCTCTTCTTTATCTATTCATCTACTGATGGACACTTAGGTTGCTTCCATATCTTGGCTATTGTAAATAGTGCTGCAATAAACATAGGGGTGCATCTGTCTTTTTGAAACTGGGCTGCTGCATTCTTAGGGTAAATTCCTAGGAGTGGAATTCCTGGGTCAAATGGTATTTCTATTTTAAGTATTTTGAGGAACCTCCATACTGCTTTCCACAATAGTTGAACTCATTTGCATTCCCACCAGCAGTGTAGGAGGGTTCCCCTTTCTCCACATCCTCGTCAACATTTTTTGTTGTTTGTCTTTTGGATGGTGGCCATCCTTACTGGTGTGAGGTTATATCTCATTGTGGTTTTAATTTGCATTTCTCTGATGATTAGCGATGTGGAGCATCTTTTCATGTGCCTGTTGGCCATCTGAAATTCTTCTTTGGAGAAGTGTCTGTTCATATCCTCTGCCCATTTTTTAATTGGATTATTTGCTTTTTGTTTGTTGAGGTGCGTGAGCTCTTTATATATTTTGGATGTCAACCCCTAATCAGATATGTCTTTTATGAATATATTCTCCCATATTGTAGGATGCCTTTTTGTTCTAGTGATGGTGTCCTTTGCTGTACAGAAGTTTTTTAGTTTGATATAGTCCCACTTGTTTATTTTTGTTTTTGTTTCCCTTGCCCAGGTGGATATGTTCATGAAAAAGTTGCTCATCTTTATATTCAAGAGATTTTTGCTTATGTTTTCTTCTAAGAGTTTTATGGTTTCATGACTTACATTCAGGTCTTTGATCCATTTCGAGTTTACTTTTGTGTATGGAGTTAGACAGTAATGCAGTTTCATTTTCTTACATGTAGCTGTCCACTTTTGCCAACATCAGCTGTTGAAAAGGCTGTTATTTCCTGATTGTATATCCATGGCTCCTTTATCGTATATTAATTGACCATATATGCTTGGGTTAATATCTGGACTCTCTATATTCCGTTCCACTGGTCTATGGGTCTGTTCTCGTGCCAGTACCAAACTGTCTTGATTACTGTTGCTTTGTAGTAGAGCTTAAAGTTGGGAAGTGAGGTCCCCCTGCTTTATTCTTCCTTCTCAGGATTGCTTTGGCTATTCTGGATCTTTTGCAGTTCCATATGAATTTTAGAGCTATTTGTTCCAATTCGCTGAAGATTGCTGTTGGTATTTTAATAGGAATTGCATTGACTCTGTAGAATGCTTTAGGCAGGATGGCCATTTGATAATACTAATTCTTCCTACTGAAGAGAATTCGATGAATTTACATTTATTAGTGTCCTCTTTCTCTTAAAAGTGTCTTGTACTTTTCAGAATATAGGTCTTTCACTTCCTTGGTTAGGTTTATTCCTAGGTATTTTATTCTTCTGGATGCAATTGTGAATGGGATGGTTTTCCTGATGTCTCTTTCTGGTAGTTCATCATTAGTGCATAGGAATGCAACAGATTTCTGTGTATTAATTTTGTATCCTGCAACTTTGCTGAATTCAGATGTAAGTTCTAGTAGTTTTGGAGTGGAGTCATTAGGGTTTTTTTTATGTACAATATCATGTCATCTGCAAACAGGGAGTGTTTGACTTCTTCCTTGCCAATCTGGATGCCTTTTATTTCTTTGTGTTGTCTGATTGCTGTGGCTAGGACCTCCAGAACTATACTGAATAAAAGTGGGGAGAGTTGGCATTCCTGTGTTGTTCTTGATCTTAGAGATAAAGCTTTCAGCTTCTCACTGTTAAGTATGATGTTGGCTATGGGTTTGTCATATATGGCCTTTATTATGTTGAGGTACTTACCCTCTATACACATTTTGTTGAGAGCTTTTATCACGAATCGATGTTGAATTTTGTCGAATGCTTTTTCAGCATCTAGGGAGATGATCATGTGGGTTTTGTCCTTCTTTTTGTTGAGGTGGTGGATGACGTTGATGGATTTTCCAAAGTTGTACCATCCTTGCATCCCTGGGAAGAATCCCACTTGATCATGGTGTATGATTCTCTTCATGTATTTTTTAATTCAGTTTGCTATTATTTTGTTAAGTATTTTTGCATCTACATTCATCAAGGATATTGGTCTGTAGTTTTCTTTCTTTCATGGTGTCTTTATCCGGTTTTGGTATTAGAGTGATGCTGGCTTCATAGAATGAGTTTGGAAGTATTCC
The DNA here is from genome assembly GCA_029783875.1 of Phataginus tricuspis. Taxonomy (NCBI): domain Eukaryota; kingdom Metazoa; phylum Chordata; class Mammalia; order Pholidota; family Manidae; genus Phataginus; species Phataginus tricuspis. The sequence continues at coordinate 48,467,969 of JAQQAC010022981.1, read as the reverse complement.
CTCCTCTTCTATTTTTTTGGAAAATGTTAAGGAGGATGGGTATTATGTCTTCTCTAAATGTCTGATAAAATTCAGCAGTGAATCCATCCAGTCCAGGAATTTTGTTCTTAGGTAGTTTTTTGATTACTGATTCAATTTCATTGCTGGTAATTGGTCTGTTTAGATTTTCTGTTTCTTTCTGGGTCAGCCTTGAAAGGTTGTATTTTTCTAGTAAGTTGTCAATTTATTCTAGGTTATCCAGTTTGTTAGCATATAATTTTTCATTGTATTCTCTAATAATTCTTTGTATTTCTGTTGTGTCTGTAGTGATTTTTCCTTTTCATTTCTGATTCTGTTTATGTGTGTAGATTCTATTTTTTTCTTGATAAGTCTGGCTAGGGGTTTATGTATTTTGTTTATTTTTTCAAAGAACCAGCACTTGGTTAGATTAATATTTTCTATTGTTGTATTCTTCTCAGTTTATTTATTTCTTCTCTGATCTTTATTATGTCCCTTCTTCTACTGACTTTGGGCCTCATTTGTTCTTTTTTTTCAGTTTCAATAATTGTGAATTTAGACTTTTCATTTGGGAATGTTCTTCCTTCTTTAAATAGGCCTGGGGTGTTATATACTTTCCTCTTAGAACTGCCTTTGCTGCGTCCCACAGAAGTAGGGGCATTGTGCTGTTGTTTTCATTTGTCTTCATATATTGCTTGATCTCTGTTTTAATTTGGTCACTGATCCATTGATTATTTAGGAGCATGTTGTTAAGTTTCCATGTGTTTGTGAGCCTTTTTGTTTTCTCTGTACAATTAATTTCTAGTTTTACACCTTTGTGATCTGAGAAGTTGGTTGGTAGAATTTAAAACTTTTTGAATATGCTGAGGGTCTTTTTTTAGCCTAGTATGTGGTCTACTCTTGAAAATGTTCCATGTGCACTTGAGAAGAATGTGTATCCTGCTGCTTTGGGATGAAGTGTTCTATAGATGTCTGTTAGGTCCACCTGTTCTAATGTGTTGTTCAGTGCCTCTGTGTCCTTACTTATTTTCCATCTGGTTGATCTGTCCTTTGGAGTGAGTGGTGTGTTGAAGTCTCCTAAATTGAATGCATTGCATTCTATTTCCCCCTTTAATTCTGTTAGTATTTGTTTCACATATGTAGGTGCTCCTGCTTTGGGTGCATAGATATTTATAATGGTTATATCCTCTTGTTGGATTGATCCCTTTATCATTATGTAATGTCCTTCTTTGTCTCTTGTTACTTTCTTTGTTTTGAAGTCTATTTTGTCTGATACAAGTACTGCAACACTTGTTTTCTCCCTATTGTTTGCATGAAATATCTTTTTCCATCCCTTCACTTTTAGTCTGTGTATATCTTTGGGTTTGAAGTGAGTCTTTTGTAGGCAGCATATAGATAGGTCTGGCATTTTTTTCCATTCTACTACTCTGTGTCTTCTGATTGATGTGTTCAGTCCATTTACATTTAGGGTGATTATCGATAGATATGTACTTATTGCCATTGCAGGCTTTGGATTCGTGGTTACCTAAGGTTCAAGGGCAGCTTCGTTACTTTTTAACCATCTAACTTAACTCAGTTATTATGCTATTATAAACAGTCTGATGATTCTTTACTTCTCTCCCTTCTTTTTCTTCCTCCTCCACTCTTATTATGTTAGGTGTTTTATTCTGTACTCTTTGTGTTTCCCTTGACTGATTTTGTGGATAGCTGATTTTATTTTGCATTTGGTTGGTCTAGTTTCTTTGCTGTAATTGGATTTCTTCTGGTGACAGCTATTTAGCCTTAGGCATACTTCCATCTAGAGAAGTCCCTTTAAAATACACTGTAGAGATGGTTTATGGGAGGTAAATTCCCTCAACTTTTGCTTATCTGGGAATTGTTTAATCCTTCCTCCAAATATAAAAGATAATCTTGCTGGACACAGTATTCTTGGTTCAAGGCCCTTCTCTTTCATTGGATTGAATATATCATGCCATTCCCTTCTGGCTTGTAAAGTTTCTGCTGAGATATCTGATGATAGCCTGATGGGTTTTCCTTTGTAAGTGATCTTTTTTCTCTCTCTGGCTGCTTTTAATACTCTGTCCTTGTCTTTGATCTTTGCCATTTTAATTATTATATGTCTTGGTGTTGTCCTCCTTGGGTCCCTTGTGTTGGGGTATCTTTGGGCTTCCATGGTCTGAGAGACTATTTTCTTCCCCAATACGGGGAAGTTTTCAGCAATTATTTCTTCATAGACACTTTCTATCCCTTTTTCTCTCCTTCCTCTTCTGGTACCCCTATAATGTGAATATTGTTCTGTTTGGATTGGTCACACAGTTCTGTTAATATTCTTTCATTCCTAGAGATCCTTTTTTCTCTCTCTGCCTCAGCTTCTCTGTATTCCTGTTCCCTGATTTCTATTCCATTAATGGTCTCTTCCACCTCATCCAGTCTGCTCTTAAATCCTTCCATTGTTTGTTTCATTTCTGTTATCTCCCTCCTGAATTCATCCCTTAGCTCTTGATTATTTCTCTGTATCTCCATCAGCATGCTTATGACTTTTATTTTGAATTCTTTTTCAGGATGATTGGTGATTTCAGTCTCACCAAGCCCTCTTTCTGGTGTTTGAGGGATTTGGGATTGATCAAGGTTCTTCAGCCTTTTCATGGCGATAGGGGTGGTCACCAGCAAGTGGTGTGTGTTTCAGCTGGAGAACAAAGTCCCTTCCTGCTTGCCAGTTGCCTTGCCTGTCTCCGCTGTCTATGCTGGTTAACCACACAAAGGGAGAAGTCTCTGGGTTAATCTCCTAGGCTGCCGTGGGTGGGGCGGCCCTCGAGATTGCCTAGGGCACTGGTGGGGGTTGCAGGCCAGCAGTGCATGTGTCTGCAGCAAGGACAAGGCCCCTTCATACCTCCCAGTCTCCATGCCCCTCTCCACTGTCTGTGCCAGTCACCTGCAGCCTCAGGGTTAATCCCCTGAGCTGCCATGGGCGGGGCATCCCTCTGGATTGTCTAGGGTTCCAGTGGGGGTCGCAAGTGAGTGGAGTGTGTTCTGCCGCAAGTGCAAATCCCTTTCGTGCCTCCCAGTGTCCACGCCCGTCTCCTCTGTCTGTGCCAGTCAACCCCTCACAGGGAGCAGCCTCTGGGTTAATCCTCTAAGCTGCCATGGGCGGGGTGGCCCTTGGGATGGCCTAGGGCACTGGCAGGGGTCGCAGGTGAGCAGCGCATGTTCTGCCATGACAACAAAGCCCCTTCGTGCCTCCCAGTCTCTGTGCCCATGTCCACTGTCTGTTCCAGTCAACCATGTGCAGGAAGAAGCCTCTGTGTTAAGCTGTGTGGTTGCTATAGGAGGGGCTGCTCTCCGGCTGGTCTGCAGCAATGGCGGGGATGGCTGGTTTGCTTGCAGGTGCCAGCAGGGAGGAAGGAATGGCAGGCTGCTTATCGCAGTGACGGGCCTTGGAGCTGCATTGCCAACCAGGGGGATAGGGCATCTGAAGCTCCTTAAAGTTCCCTGCCTGCTGCGCTGAGTGTGCCGGGACGATTTTGTCCACCTGTTAATCCCTTGTTCCTTTAAGACTTTTAAGGCACTTGCTTTTCTTTTGTCCCATGGCAGCCGGCTGTGGGAACCTCTTCGCAGTCTTAGTCTCAGATTTTTCTTTTCTGCTCCTCTCATATCCAGAGCACCATGCAGTGTGTCTGTGCTTCTGGGGCAGATTACTAGGGCTGGTTATTTAGCCGTCCTGTGCTTCCACTACCTCCCTGCCCTGATTCTTTTCCTCCCACCAGAGAGCTGGGGTGGAGGTAGTGCTTGAGTCTCGCCTGGTCACGGCTTTGTACCTTACCCTTTTCCATGAGATGTTGGGTTCTTGCAGATGTAGACTGGTTGGTGTACTGTATCTTCTGGTCACTCTTTTAGGAATAGTTGTATTTACTGTATTTTCAAAATATATATGGTTTGTAGAGGAAATTTCTGCCACCCTACTCACGCCACCATCTTTTCCTCCTCTCACAGAATCTTATAAGAGGGATTCAGGTGGAGCCTCAGTGTCATGTCTGAGTCTGCAGTGATTAGCTCTTCAGTTCTGGTGAACTCAGACGAGGTCTGAATCTGAACAGAAAGTCACAGGGAGGTCAGGGAACACAGAACAGAACACCCCAGGGCTGACTGGGAAAACATTTGCATGTCTGCTTGTGTGTCCATGTATGGATAGATGTTTGTATGTGCTTGCTTAGAACACTATTTTTCTAAAAGTCGGGCTTCTGCTTTGATTGGTTTGTTATGTTTCAGTTTTGAGGCTAATGCAATCAACTTGCAGGCTCTAAAGAAGGCACAGACACCTGCATCAAACTCTGCAAGTAGTGAGCATGTAGAAGTTCTCCCCAAGTGATAGTTGAAATGACTATTTCTAGAAAGACTATAATTCACCACAAACAATCTAATTATCCCTTTTTTTTAAACATGTTCAAAGATGTTCAGGGATTTCTGCTTAAAGGCTAAATTCTAATGGAATGATGACTCTGAGAATCAAATAAGAATTCAGACGATAGTTACAATGTGTGTATAAAACACACCGATTGATATAGATGTTACGTGGGTCTCCTTATTTAATCCTCATGATAACTCTATGAGAAGTTATAAAATCTCTACTTTATAAAAGATGACAAAACTGAGGTCCAGAGAAAAATTTAAGTAACTTTTATTAAGTAAGACAGATAATCAAATGAAGGGCCAAAAGTGAGCCCATGTAGTGTGGCTTGGGAGCCAAGAGTTTTACCTGCTTCAGTGGATCTATACATGATTCAGTGTATCTACAGAGCTACTTTCATTTAAAGATTTTCTCGAGACAGTGCAGTGCCTCAGAAACAGACTCTGCTTCAGTGCAGACCCCTTTCCTGCCATATACAAACTGTATAGCCTTGAGAAAATTACTCAGCCTTCCTAGGCTTCAGTTTTCTCATCTATAAAATGAGAATAATACTGGTATCAACCTCAAACTGGTAGTGATGACTAAATATATATATATATAATTAATATGAAATAAGATAATAAATATAATGTATGTAAAGAACACTCCTGCATATAGTAAACATCCAGTAAATGGGAGTGTTATCTCAGTTAAGCAGAAACACTCCAAGAAATGTCTCAAATTTTCCCATGCGAGGGACATATTGAGGAATGTATCTTCTAGCTTCTGTGTCAGTGCTAAGTATCTTTAAAGGCACTAAAGCAATTCTTAAACTTGGCACTACTATGCAGCTGGAAAATTTTGAGAATACAGACAATATAAACCACGACTTTTAATTTCATATCTTGTTTGGTCTGCAGTTCCATGACATTACTTACTTGATGAATCTGGATTTTGTGGGGAGAATGACTTCTCCATGGACTCAGAGTCTTTTTGCTCCATTTTCCCTGTGGTTGAATACTGCTGCTCTTTCTTTATGTCTCTTTGCTCATTGCATTCCTCATTTTCAGTCTTGTTGGTATGAGTCTGGTCAGATTCTTCCAGCATCAGATCCTTTTTACCTCTGACAGCCCAGTGCATTGACTACATTAGTTAAAGCAGACATATAATATAAAATCAGCATTATGTAGTATTCTATATGTAAAGTTCAATATGTGGTAAACCTAACCTATTATACTGTTGATTAACAGAATGTTAGACTTGACTATTAACCAGATACTAATCAATTAATCCAGATATTAATTAATTAATCCTCACTGATTTGGAAGATTATAATGTTTTAAGGAGAAATCCACATTATGATATAGAGGCAAAAGGACCAGCATCTGAGAGGTTCAAAAATGAGACATTTCCCCATAAAGTTAAACAAGAATTACATGACCCAGCAATTCCATTACTAAGTACATACTCAAAAGAATTGAGAGATTAAAAATGGTGGTGTGAGAGGAGAAACAGAGGCTTCCTCCTAAAACTACATGTAAAACAAAAATATAATTAATACAACTAATCCTGAAAGAGCAACAGGAAAGAGGACTGCACCAGACTGCATACACCTGGAGAAAAGAATAACCTAATGGAACAGTGTAACATACCAAAGCCATGGCCCAGCGGGACCCAAGCCCTTCCCCCACCCCAGATCACCAGTGGGAGGAAGAAAAATGGAGCAGGAAGGGAGTGGAGGCCTGGGACTGCTGACCTAGCTCTAGAGATCTGCTCTGGGAGCACAAACCTACATTACATGGTGCTCTCATGATTACGGGGTTGGAAGGTAAGACAGGCAGAATACCTGGAGAGACTGAGATTCCAGCTGCTTGTGGAAAACAGGGATCCATCTCTGGCTACTCTGGGACAAAAGAAATGTGAGCAGTCTGAGAGACTTCCTAACAGTGAGAGGGCTGCTACAGGGGCAAGGATTCCACAGAGCTTACTGCTCGGGAGAAAGGACAGGTAGACAAAATTGTCCGGGTGCCCAGCAGGTTCAGAACGATCATGATCTTCAGGTGCACCAGCCCCCTGGCTGGCTATGCAGCTCCAAGGCCCCCCTCTGTGATATGCAGCCTGCTGGGCCTTCCTCCCAGCCAGCCCGCACCTGGCTCAAAACCGGCACACCCTACCCTGGCGTTAGGCCAGCCAGAGGGAAGCCACGCCTACAGCAGCTACAAACACAAAGCATAGAGGTATATACCTGTGTGCTTGGCCCACTGGTTATGGCAGTGGAGACAGGCACAGCAGCCGAGAAGGAGGAAACAGTTCTTTCCTCCCCTTAGGCACCAACACCGCTCCCCTGAGACCCCTGATACTGCTCCAGGGGCTGAGCAGCTCCAGAGAGTAGAGCTTCTGGGCACCATAGGGTGCCACATACAAATATGAAACGTCAAAGGAACCTGGTTCAAAGCAAAATTAAAAATACACCAGAGAGAATTCTATTCAAGATGGCAGCATGAGAGGTGACACAGAGAACTCCTCCCAAAACCACAAATAGTACAAAAATATAATTAATACAACTAACCCTAAAACAGCAACAAGAAAGAAGGCTGAACCAGACCGCATACAAATCTCAGGAACAGAGCAGACCTCATGAAACAGGGTAATGTACAAAAGCCTTAATCCGGCGGGACCCAGGCCCTTCCCCCACTGCACCTCACCGACGGGAAGAAGAGAAACCAGCTGGGAACAGGTGGAAGCCTGGGACTGCTGAACACCTAGCCTTGGAGATCTGTTTTGTGAGCAGAAGCCTGTATTGTGTGGTGCTCTGGGCAAAGGGGAGCTCGGATGGGCAGAGTGCTTGGAAGACTGACATTCCGGCATTTGTGGAGGATGGGATCCACACCTGGCCGCTCTATGTCAGAATAATGGTGGGTGGTCTGAGAGGCTTCCTAGCAGCAAGAGGGCTGCTGAAGGGGTGGGGTTTGCACAGAGCTTGCTGCACGGGAGAAAGGAGAGCTGGACAAGGTTGTCTGGGTGTGCTCTGCCCAGCTGGTTGGGAACTTTGAGGGGCTTCAGGTGCTCCCTCCCCTGACTACCTACTCAGCTCCAAGGCCCCCCACTGTGACATACAGCCTACCAAGCCTTCCACCTGGCCTGCAGGCACCTGCTCGCACACCGGCAGTCACTGCACTGGCATCAGGTTGGCCAGAGAGGGGCCCTGCCTACAACAGCCAGAGATGCAAAGCACAGAGGCTTACATGTGTGTGCTTGGCCCACTGGCTCTGACACTGGAGACAGGCACCACATACAGGAATCAGGAAAGAGATCTTTCCTCCCTCAAGGGACCAACTCCGCTCCCCTACAACCCCCAACCTCACTCTAGGGCCTGAGCAGCACCAAAGACTGGAGTTTCTGCGTACTATTGGGCACCACACAGAAATATGAAATGTCAAAACAACATGGTTGAGACCAAAATCTCAGAAACCCCAGAAAAAGGGCCAAATGAAACTGAACTCGCCAATCTTCCTGAAACAGAGTTCAAAATAAAAATTATAAACAGGCTTATGGAGAAACAGAAAAATATTCAAGAACTCAGGAATGAATTTAAGTCAGAGATTCAATCATTAAGAAATTCCATATCTGAAATGAAACATACAATGGAAGGAATTAAAAGCAAATTAGATGTAGTAGAAGAGACAGTAAATGGAATAGAAATTAGAGAAGAGGAATACAAAGAAGCTGAGACACAGAGAGAAAAAATAATCTCTAAGAATGAAAGAATATTGAGAGAACTGTGTGTCCATGCCAAACGGAACAATATTGGCATTATAGAGATACCAGAAGAAAAAGAGAGAGAAAAAGGGATAGAAAGTGTTATTGAGGAGGTAATTGCTGAAAACTTCCCCAATCTGGGGAAGGAGATAGTCTCTCAAGCCATGGACGTACACAGATCTCCCAAGGAAGACAACTTCAAGACAAATAATAATTAAAATGGCAAAGATCAAGGATAAAGACAGACTTTTAAAAGCAGCTAGAGAGAGAAAAAAGATCACATACAAAGGAAAACCTATCAGGCTATCATCAGACTTTTCACAGAAACCTTACAGGCCAGAAGGGAGTGGCATGATATATTTAATGCAATGAAGCAGAAGAGGGTGGAACCAAGAATACTCTACCTGGCAATGTTATCATTTAAATTTGAAGGAGGGATTAAACAATTTTCAGATAAGCAAAAGCTGAGAGAATTTACCTCCCACAAACCACCTCTACAGTGCATTTTGGAGGGACTCCTATAGATGGAAGTATTCCTAACGCTAAATAGATGTCACCCAAGGGCTAGACAAAAAGTACAGAATACGATTCATAACATACAAAGAATGGACAAGGAAGAAAAAGGAGGAGAGAAAAAGAACTTATGGTTGTGTTTGTAATAGCATACAAAGTGAGTTAAATTGGACTATTAGATAGTAAGGGAATTACCCTTGAACTTTTAGTAACCATGAATCTAAAGCCTGCAATGGCAATAAGGACATACCTTTCAATAATCACCCTAAAAGTAAATGGTCTGAATGCACCAATTGGAAGACGTAGAGTCACTGAATGGATAAAACAACAAGAACCATCTATATTCTGCCTACAAGAGACTCACTTCAAAGCCAAAGACATACACAGACTGAAAGTAAAGGGATGGAAAAAGATATTTCATGCAACTAATAGGGAGAAAAAAGCAGAAGTTGCAGTACTTGTATCAGACAAAATAGACTTCAAAACAAAGAAAGTCCCAAAAGACAAAGAAGGACATTACATAATGATAAAAGGGTCAGTCCAACAAGAGGACATAACTATGATAAATATCTATGCACCCAACACAGGATCACCTACATATGTGAAACAAATACTAACAGAATTAAAGAGGGAAATAGAATGCAATGCATTCATTTTAGAATTCAACACACCACTAACTCCAAAGGACAGATCAACCAGACACAAAATAAATAAAGAGACAGAGGCACTGAACAACATATTAGAATAGACAGACCTAATGGACATCTACAGAACACTCCATCCAAAAGCAACAGGATACACAATCTTCTCAAGTGCACATGAACATTTTCAAGAATAGATCATATACTAGGCCACAAAAAGAACCTCAGTAAATTCATAAAGATTGAAATTGTACCAACCAGCTTTTCAGATCTCAAAGGTATGAAACTAGAAACAAATTACACTAAGAAAATGAAAAATCCCACAAACACATGGAGGCTTAATAACATGTTCCTAAATAATCAATGGATCAATGACAAAATAAAAACAGAGATCAAGCAATATATGGAGACAAATGACAACAATAATTCAACACCATAAAATCTGTGGGACACAGCGAAGGCCGTGCTAAGAGGGAAATATATTCCAATACAGGCCTACCTCAGGAAAGAAGAACAATCCCAAATGAACAGTCTAAACTCACAATTAATGAAACTAGGAAAGGAAGAACAAATTAGGCTCAAAGTCAGTAGAACGAGGGACACAATAAAGATTAGAGCAGAAATAAATAAAATTGAGAAGAATAAAACAATAGAAAGAATCAATGAAAGCAGAAGTTCTACAAGAAAACAAACAAAATAGATAAACCCCTAGCCAGACTTATCAAGAAAAAATGAGAGTCTACACACAGAAACGGAATCAGAAATGAGAAAGGAAAAATCACCACAGACACCACAGAAATACAAAGAATTATGACAGAATACTATGAAAAAGTATATGGTAACAAACTGGATAACCTAGAAGAAATGGACAATTTTCTAGAAAAATACAACCTTCCAAGGCTGATGCAGGAGGAAACAGAAAATCTGAATAGACCAATTACCAGCAAAGAAATTGAATTGGTAATCAAAAAACTACCTAAGAAGAAAACTCCTGGACCAGATGGTTTTAATACTGAATTTTATCAAACATTTAGTGAAGACCTAATACCCATCCTCATTAAAGTTTTCCAAAAAGTAGAAGAGGAGGGAATACACCAAACTCATTCTATGAGACCAACATCACTCTAATACCAAAACCAGGCAAAGACACCACAAAAAAGAAAATTACAGACCAATATCCCTGATGAACATAGATGCAAAAATACTCAACAAAATATCAGCAAACAGAATTCAAAAATACATCAAAAAGATCATCCATCATGATCAAGTGGGATACATCCCAGGGATGCAAGGATGGTACAACATTCGAAAATCCATCAACATCATCCACTACATCAACAAAAAAAGGACAAAAACCACATCATCATCTCCATAGATGCTGAAAAAGCATTCGACAAAATTCAACATCCATTCGTGATAAAAACTCTCAACAAAATGGGTATAGAGGGCAAGTACCCCAACATAATAAAAGCCATATATGACAAACCCACAGCCAACATTATACTGAACAGCGAGAAGCTGAAGGCTTTTCCTTTAAGATCAGGAACAAGACAAGGATGCCCCCTCTCCCCACTTATATTCAGCATAGTTCTGGAAGTCCTAGCCACGGCAATCAGACAACACAAAGAAATAAAAGGCATCCAGATTGGTAAGGAAGAAGTCAAACTGTCCCTGTTTGCTGATGACATGATAGTGTACATAAAAAACCCTAAAGAATCCACTCCAAAACTACTAGATCTAATATCTTAATTCAGCAAAACTGCAGGATACAAAATACACAGAAATCTGTTCCATCCTATACACTAACAGTGAACTAGCAGAAAGAGAAATCAGGATAACAGCTCCATTCACAATTCCATCCTAAAAAAATAAAATACCTAGGAATAAACCTAACCAAGGAAATGAAAGACTTATACCCTGAAACTACAAGACACTCTTAAGAGAAAGTAAAGAGGACACTAATAAATGGAAATTCATCCCATGCTCTTAGCTAGGAAGAATTAATATTGTCAAAATGGCCATCCAAACTACAGATGCAATGCAATCCCTATCAAAATACCAACAGCATTCTTCAATGAACTAGAGCAAATAATTCTAAAATTCCTATGGAACCAAAAAAGACCCCGAAGAGCCAAAGCTATCCTAAGAAGGAAAAATAAAGCAGGGGGAATTACGCTCTCTGACTTCAAGCTCTACTACAAAGCCACAGTGATCAAGACAATTCGGTAGTGGCACAAGAACAGACCCATACACCAATGGAACAGAATAGAGAGCCCAGATATAAACTCCACCATGTATGGTCAATTAATATACGATAAAGGAGCCATGGATATACAAAGGGGAAATGACAGCCTCTTCAACAGCTGGTGTTGGCAAAACTGGACAGCTACATGTAAGAGAATGAAACTGGATTACTGTCTAATCCCATACACAAAAGTAAATTCAAAATGGATCAAAGACCTGAATGTAAGTCAAGAAACCATAAAACTCTTAGAAAAAATTATAGGCAAAAATCTCTTGCTCATAAACTTGAGCAACTTCTTCATGAACATATCTCCCCTGGCAAGGGAAACAAAAGCAAAAATGAACAAGTGGGACTATATCAAACTAAAAAGCTTCTGTATGGCAAAGGACACTATCAACAGAACAAAAAGGCATCCTCCTTCCATATGGGAGAATATATTTGTAAACGACATATCTGACAAGGGGTTAACATCCAAAATATATAAAGAACTCAAATGCCTCAACACCCAAAAAGCAAATAACTCAATTAAAAAATGGCTGAAGGATATGAGGAGGCAATTCTTCAAAGAAGAAATTCAGATGGCTTACAGACATGAGAAGATGCTCCACATCACTAATCATCAGGGAAATGAAAATTAAAACCGCAATGAGATATCACCTCATACCAGTAAGGACGGCCAGCATCGAAAAGACCAAGAACAACAAATGCTGGTGAGGATGCGGAGAAAGGGGAACCCTCCTACACTGCTGGTGAGAATGTTAAGCTAGTTTAACCATTGTGGAAAGCAATATGGAGGTTCCTCCAAAAACTAAAAAACGAAATACCATTTGACCCGGAATCCCACTCCTTGGAATTTACCCAAAGAATACAAGTTCTTAGATTCAAAAAGACACATGTACCCCTATGTTTATCGCAGCACTATTTACAATAGCTGAGATATGGAAACAACCTAAGTGTCCATCAGTAGATGAATGGATAAAGAAGAGGTGGTACATATACACAATGAAATACTATTCAACCATAAGAAAGAAACAAATCCTACCATTTGAAACGACATGGATGGAGCTGGAGGATATTATGCTCAGTGAAATAAGCCAGGTGGAGAAAGACAAGTGCCGCATGATTTCCCTCATTTGTGGAGTATAACAACGAGGCAAAACTGAAGGAACAAAACAGGAGCAGACTCACAGACTCCAAGAAGGGACTAGTGGTTACCAAAGGGGCGTCGTGTGGCAGGGCGGGTGGGGATGGAGGGATAAGGGGATTGAGGGATATTGTGTTTAGTACACATGGTGTAAGGGATCACAGGGAAAACAATGTAGCACAGAGAAGGCAAATAGTGAATCTGTGACATCTTACTACACTGATGGACAGTGACTGCATTGGGGTATGGGTGGGGACTTGATAATATTGGTAAATGTAGTAACCACATTGTTTATTCATGTAAAAGCTTCATAAGAATGTATATCAATCATACCTTAATAAAAAATTATAAAACAAAAAAGAATTGAGAATTGAAAAGAGGAGGTCAAAGAGAAACTTAAACATATTTGTTCACAAAACCCAAAGGTGGAAACCAAATATTCATCAACTCATGAATGGATAAACAAAATGTGGTATAGCCATACAATGGAATATTATTTGGCCATAAAAAAGGAAGGAAGTACTACAGTGTGGCTAAACCTTAAACATTATGCTATGTAAAAGAAACCTAAACATAAAATGTCACATATGGTATGATTCCACTTATATGAAATGTCCACAATAGATAATTCCATACAGAGAGGAAGCAGATTAGTGGTTACCAGGAGATGGCGGAGAGAAGAATACAGTGTGATTGCTAACAGGTAGGGGGTTTCCTTTTGGGGTGATAAAAAAGTTCTGGAACCAGGTAGTAATGATGTATGAATAGTATTATGAATGTATGTAATGCCACTGAATTGTTTACCTTAAAGTGAGTAAAATAGTAAGTTTTGTATTTTGCATTTTCCCACCAAAACAAAAACAAATGAGGCTGTGTGCCATGAGCCATGCTAGAGATGAAGCCCACTATTATTCTAACTATTGCAACTATTTAACTAGTATTCCCACAACTACTGTACTACAGTGACCTTCTGTCCAGCCATGATCCATGCAGAGTTGGGAAATATTAGAATTCTGTATTATACATTTTCTCTTTAAGAAAACTCATGGCACAATGCAGAATTCAATCCATATTTACTATGAAATATTTGTTCTAATTTTAAGCGAACATTTTAGTGTGAACTTTTTCAAGTCCAGTTATTCTCAAATAACAGGTTTCCATTTATTTTTTTAAAGGATATTTATGTGTATGTGTACATTGTACGGATAATTTCTGGAAAGAAATACAAGAAACTGCAATGATGGCTTTCAGGAAGAGGGGAGCAGAACTGGGGTAAGGATGGACTTACTTTTTGTTACATATCCTATTGCATTATTTTAATTTTTTTAACAAAGGTGTGTTAGTTTTATTATCTTTTTAATTCACAAATATAAAAACCAGGTACCATCCATCAATAGTGTTGAGCATTGCCAATTGACTTCTGGTATAGCTTTTATATTTTTACACAAACACAGTCCCAAACCCCTGAAAACTCTCTCCAGAAACCTGAGATCCTAGAATTGTGTCCAATATGCTGGATGGTGGTCAATGTTTTAACTGTGTAATTCTGCCGACATAGCTCTGGCTGCTCATGGTGGGAGTGAGGAGAACATCATAAATGGGTCTTCAAAATGGAAGCGTTTGTTAGTCAGGGGGACTGAAGACAAAGATAAGAGAGTTACTTTTCCCCATACTCCCTTTTGTACCTTTTCCAGTTTGTGTCATGTATAAGTATTTCCTATTAAAATGTTTAAAATTGGATAGATAGGTGGATTAATGGAAAGGAAAATAGATGAATATAGATAGACAGGTTGAGTTTGCTGTGTCAGGAATATTTCAAGTAGAATAATTAGCCTGGCATCAACCAAAATAATAACAGAACTGTTTCTTGAACCTTCATCTGGATATATGGACTGCTGTTCCTGAAACACTACTGAGGAGTAACATACTGCCTCTGTTATTCAACAACCCAATGAAAACCCATCAGCCATGTATTTGGGCAAGTTTAAAACCCAAAATAAATTATTTCCCTGATATCAGAGATATTGTTTTCCTGTGCAGAAGAAAAAAACAAAGAACCTAAACCAAACCAAAACATTGGTTTTCTGAAGTCCAAGACTTACTGAGTAAGCTCAGAAGTTGTGACATTTTAAAACTGTGTCAAACCAACATGCCACATATCAGGCGCTGCCCTGTTGTGCACGTGCCCTGTGATGCAAGGGCATCTCCCTTTGCACCTTCAGCGCACTTCTTTCCTGGAAAGTCTGGACTATCTTAAAATACTGGGGTTGCCAACTTCTGCCTGAGCACATCACTGACCAGGTTAAAGAAGCCAACAGAGGGAGGCAGCAGCCGAAAGTCACATGTGATGTGGCCATGTTGGCTCACCCAAGCAAAGGAGGGCAGAAAAGGGGGACTGGTGGTCTTCAGCCCCTGAAAAGAGCTTAGAAAAGCACCACAGTTTCCTACCACCTGCCTCAGAAGCACTAACGCTGGCCTCTCAGGCAGGAGCCAGGAGAAGCACCTCACCAAGAAAGGGAAAGTGCAAAGAGGCAAAATACCTTCTTGGAATCTTTTAAATAAATCTGTTCATCACAATTTCTTAAGAAAATTGGGAAATGTTAATGAATAATGGGCCAAAGTGATGATCTCAACTATATTAAAAGGTAAAGAGATATATCCAAATATAAATATATATGTATATTCATATATAAAATATAGATACAGATATAGACATATAGACAGACTGAAGGCCTTGAACATACCCTAAATCCATATGTACATTCAAGCCTTCTGCCTTAATCCTACAGGAGAAGTCATTTCTTTCCACCTTCCCCAGGTGCAAAGAAGCATCACCCTGAATCCTCTTCCCCAAATATAATCAGCCCACTCGCCCCAAGTTCCAAGACCACCCCCTAAAGCATTTCCTGCCACCATTCTATGAAATTGGCTCTCACGCTGGCAAATGAAGGAGCAGAAACAATGGAAGGAAATGCACAAAAATGTTAATGAGGTTATCTTTGCATGGCAGGATTATGAAGTTATTTTTCCTTTTTTTTTTTTCTTGGTGCCTTCTAACTTTTCTATGACAAGGTTATGTTTATGTTCATTTAGAAAAAGATCAGATTTAAAAAATCAGATGCAGTTATGATTGCCAAAATATATAAGGGGGAACTTCTGGGTGTTAGTAGTATGTGGGCAGGGGATGGTTATGGAGTATACACTTCACAACTGTTTGCTAAATTGTAAATGCAGTGTTATACATTTTTCTACAGGTTTTATTTCAAAATTTGAAATGTTAAGTTTAAGAAGGAGAAAAGGCCTCAGCTGGTATGAAAGGTAATCTGCTTTGGGTTTGGTAGGTTTGGGTCTGTTTTGTTGTTTTGGTCGGTTGGTTTCTTGGGATTTTTGCATGTGAACAGAATAGAAGAGGCTGACATGGCTTCCTCTGTGGAGGGGAAATTATATGGGGAATGTCAGTGTAAGAAATCAGGAATTCAGGGCGCAGAGAGCTGAAATGTGAGCTGTGAGCATCGCAGGCCAGCAAGGTGGCCTGTACACAGTGTGTTGACTCTTGTGTCTCAGAACTTTTCTCTTGGAATGAAAGTGCCTGCAGTCTGCTGTAGATGGGTGGTGAGAGTTAATGACTCACCTTCAGTAAATGCTTTGACAGCCCTCAAAGACATTCTGAGATAGTAGTCTTACTCATCCATCCCCTTTATGAGTAAATCAGAAGAAAGTATTTTATTATCAGATCCCAGTATCTGCTGATCCCAATTAAAGAAATACACAGGGAAAAAATCCAAACTGTATCTAACCTATCTACAGGCGCCTCTCATGCTTTGTAGTTCAAAGGACTAACGTAAGAGTGATGGTAAGTGGCCTGGTTTGCTGGGACACAATTAGATCACTCATATCTGTTCACAAAGTGTATTTCTCAGCTCTACCTGGGTATCAGATGGGCAGAACAACATTTAACATCAAGCTAGCTTATTGTGGAGTGACTCAGTTGAACAGAATGAGCATCAGTAAAAATATCAAATGATAGTAGTTGATAGAGACAAAGAGGGAGACTAGGAAGGGGAGAGTCTGTGCAGCAAATAATGAACTGCACCAAAGAGAAAATCCCTGTGTGCATGCAGCAAACGAGCACTAACCAGACGCCGAGCCTGGGTGCAGAGGCCACTGCCCTACAGTCTGTGAAATCGGTATGCTGTTAGTCTGCCTTCTTGATTAACTTATTTACCAGCTTTCCTTATGTTTTTTTTTTCCTTAGGAAGTCATTTTCTTAAATTCTGGACCTTGATCAACACTGGAATATAAAAAAATTGTGTCTACATGCAAGTAAACATTAAGACAAAAAGAAAAAAAATCAATTGACTGAGATGAGCCATGTATCGGCTAAATAACTATTCAAAATTGACTGGTTATTTTTATCCTGGATTACCAGGAGTGAATTTTGTACTTGCCTGGTTGACTTCGGACCTGCTTTTTAAGTAACAGCCAATCAGGACAGATTGCTTTCTGAACAGGCCCAGAAGGTGTTGAATTGCACACTGTTTCCCATCTGGCTGGAGATAGTGTGGCCATACACACATAGTAGGAAGCTTCCCTGGTAGTCTGTAGCCAAGTACACCTCATCCAGCCCAGGAACCCAGAAACAATCAATGGACAAATAGATCCATGTGAGGGTGACTGACAGCCCCAACAAGCCCTCCTGGAAGCAATCGATTCACCAAAAACGTGTTTCTATTAACTCCTTATAAAATTTATAGCAATTGATATAACATAACATTTATAACAACTTTCTCTCAGTGCTTTATTTTGATAGTGGCTTTGCTGCAACCATTTTCCCAAAGCCATCCTAAGGCCATTCTGCCATATATTTTGGAGCCAGAGGGAGAAGCCATTCATACCGTCAATCCCTTGGGGTGAAACCATTTAGCATGACATGGATAAATTTCCCTAAGATTCTTTGAACTAGAAAGGTCGCTGTTTTCAAGTTATCCTAAAGTCCCAAAGGCTGTGGATTTACTAAAGCACTCACCCCATATTTCTTTTTTAAATTGTCATATATCTAAATTTAAATTTCTAATAAATGCATTGACCTAAATGAATTCTTAAAATATTTTTACAAATTAAACTACCAGGAGGAAATTCTAGAAAGGAAAAGAAAAAGAGGTAGTAAAGTAACAAGGACTTGGTATGGAGGAAAAAAATACCAGTTACAGTTTCATCATTCTTGGATGATAGAAATGTGTCACCCCTGAAGCTGGGCTCATTTGAGGAATTATCCCAAAGAAGATCCCCAGCACATGAACTGTGTGAGATGCTGCAAAAGTGCACTGTGATTTGTCCTGCTTGCAGGTACTGGGACTAATACTACTCCTACCAGTGCTTTCCCTTCCAGAGGGATTGTATTGCTGAAATAAAAAACAGAAACACAGGGTTGATGATGTAAGGTGTAGGGGTTTTATAAGATTTAACAATCTGTAAATGTGAAGGGTAAGCAAACACGCAGATGTATTTTAGATGAAGTCACCTGAGATTCCAATCCTAAATTATAACCATTTTATTGTCAGAATAGCATATGTAACCCACCTAACCCAAACACCCTAATGGTGATGTTTACCTACAAAAGAATATACAGTGATCTATTAGATGATGAACAAATGAAATGCACACACACACAGAAAGTAATGACTGAGACGTATGGAGAGAGGTGAGGCTTTCACAAGAAGAAGTCACCATGAGGATTGGGACAGAAAGGAATGAGAGGACATTTACAGAAAGTCTACCAAATGAAGAATAAACACTCAAAACTTGGTATGAGGGATTCAAAGTCCACCGAGGAAGGGAAACAGAAACAAGTCAGAAACAACAAAGTTTGACCCAAGGAAGTCTGCATGAAATATCGCTGCTAACATAAAGTAGAAAGATAGGTATCTCATCATTTCTCTACCAATAAAAATAAATCCCAAACCCAATGCTCACCCAGCATACGACCTCAATTTTGTGGACAAGATAAATGATGCAGCTGTTAAGATCTAAAATGTAATTATTGTAAGACCTCAAACAGTTCACAGTTAAGCTAAATTCAAAGCAGAAATAATGTGTTTGGAGACAGGAAATTAGTATTTAGTGGACAGATATCAGCAATATAAATTACAGCAAGGACTTGGAGAACAGTTTTTGAAAAATCCACAGCTAACTTGAATTAGCAGTTGAAATTAAGTAACAGAGTTCAGTGGATCATCAAGAAAAAAATGAACTATAAATCAAAAGACATCAGAATAGCAAGGGTCACTAATTCAGTTACAGTTACAGTGTGTCACATTCAGGAAAATGGAAATATTGTCAGGCAGAGGTGGTAGAACAATGTTTATTTAGCCAGTGTCAACAAGGATTTTTGGATATACACAATGTACAAGAAAAAATCTTATTTTAAAATGATATATGAAGTTACTATTTTTTAAAGATTCTAGTTATTCTGTGCATATATTCAATAATTGTATGGTTAGTCCTTCATAAATAACTCACTTCAAATAAATCACATGAAAAAGTACTTCATTCCAAAATGAGATGAAGAAACAATTCACATTTAATGTAGAGTGGCTTGAACTATATACTTTAAGAGCTTTGTATCATTCTTCCCCATTACTTCAAAGACCATTCCTCACTATTACAGGTCTTTCATCAGAGAAAAAACAATTTGCTCAAGTGTTCTGAAAATAAAAACTATTAAGAAGGTAGTCTAAATGCATCCCTGAAGGGATATAATTTAAGAGATGTGAATCACTCATAGGCTAAATTCTGACTAGTGTCCCAGAAGACTCGCCTATAAGGTAACCACTGTATTCTAAGTCTCATCTCATAAAGAAGTGTCCCTGCAGAGATACATCATGCCTAACAATGTGGAAACCTTTAAAATTACATTTTCTCTATAATATATAAAGGTCAATGTAAGGAGAAAATAAATATATAATAGTAACTATAGTGATTATTTTGACATTTAGTTTTTTAATGGCTTGAAAAAAAAAACATGATAGCTTAAAATTTCTGGCTGCATCTATCCAACAGTTCTCTCACCAGAATTTATAAAAAAAATAATTTACAAATAATTTACAGCTTTCTTTAATCAGACCCTGTCTTTTATTGAATTTAGAAGCCCCAATAAAAGGCTGATATGAACTAAAAAGATAGTAGAGATGAATCTGAAATGGTCCAAAATTCAGCAGTATTATATGAATAACTTGAGAAGCAGTTATAAGAATATATAAAATGATAAATGATAATGAGGAACCTAGGAATAAACCTAATGAAGGAAGTGAAACACCTGTACTCTGAAAACTACAAGACACTCCTAAGAGAAATTAAAGAGGACACTAACAAATGGAAATGCATCCTATGCTCTTGGCTAGGAAGAATAAATATTGTCAAAATGGCTATACTACCTAAAGCAATCTACAGATTCAACACAATCCCTATCAAATTACCAACAGATTTCTTCAATGAACTGGAACAAATAATTCTAAAATTCATATAGAACCAGAAAAGACCCCGAATAGCCAAAGCAATCCTGAGAAGGAGGAATCAAACAGGGGGAATTAGGCTCCCTGACTTCAAGCTCTACTACAAAGCCACAGTAATCAAGACAATTTGGTATTGGTACAAAAACAGACCCACAGACCAGTGGTACAGAATAGAAAATCCAAACATTAACCCAAACATTTACAGTCAATTAATATTTGATAAAGGAGCCTTGGATATACAATGGGGAGATGACAACCTCTTCAGCAGCTGGTGTTGGCAAAACTGGACAGCTACATGTAAGAGAATGAAACTGGACTATTGTCTAGCTCCATACACAAAGGTATACTCAAGGTGGATCAAAGACCTGAATGTAAGTCATGAAACCATAAAACTCATAGAAAAAAACATAGGCAAAAATGTCTTAGACATAAACATGAGCAACTTCTTCATGAACATATCTCCCCGGGCAAGGGAAACAAAAGCAAAAATGAACAGGTGGGACTATCAAGCTGAAAAGCTTCTGTACAGCAAAGGACACAATCAGTAGAACAAAAAGACATCCTACACTATGGGAAAATATATTCATAAATGATGTATCTGATAAGGGGTTGACATCCAAAATATATAAAGAACTCACGCACCTTAACAAACAAAAAGCAAATAATCCAATTAAGAAATGGGCAGAGGACATGAATAGACACTTCCCCAAAGAAGAAATTCAGATGGCCAACAGGCACATGAAAAAATGTTCCACATCGCTAATCATCAGAGAAATGCAGATTAAAACCACAATGAGATATCACCTCACACCAGTGAGGATGGCCAACATCCAAAACACAAACAACAACAAATGTTGGCAAGGATGTGGAGAAAAGGGAACCCTCCTACACTGCTGGTGGGAATGCAAATTAGTTCAACCATTGTGGAAAGCAGTATGGAGGTTCCTCAAAAAACTCAAAATAGAAATACCATTTGACCCAGGAATCCCACTCCTGGGAATTTACCCTAAGAATGCAGCAGCCCAGTTTGAAAAAGACAGATGCACCCCTATGTTTATTGCAGCACTATTTACAATAGCCAAGAAATGGAACCAACCTAAGTGTCCATCAGTACATGAATGGATTAAGAAGATGTGGTACATATACACAATGGAATATTATTCAGCCATAAGAAGAAAACAAATCCTACCATTTGCAACAACATGGATGGAGCTAGAGGGTATTATGCTCAGTGAAATAAGCCAAGCCGAAAAAGACAAGTATCAAATGATTTCACTCATATGTGGAGTATAAGAACAAAGAAAAAAAAAACTGAAAGAACAAAACATCAGCAGACTCACAGAACCCAAGAACGGACTAATAGTTAC
The DNA here is from genome assembly GCA_029783875.1 of Phataginus tricuspis. Taxonomy (NCBI): domain Eukaryota; kingdom Metazoa; phylum Chordata; class Mammalia; order Pholidota; family Manidae; genus Phataginus; species Phataginus tricuspis. Next base: position 48,446,408 of record JAQQAC010022981.1, on the reverse strand, counting down.
CAAAGGGAAAGGAACCGGGGAAGATGGGTGGGAAGGGAGGGATAAGAGGGTAAAAGGGGCATTACGATTAGCAGACGTAATGTAGGGGGGGCACAGGGAGGGCTGTACAACTCAGAGAAGACAAGTAGTGATTCTATAGCATCTCACTACGCTGATGGACAGTGACTGTAATGGGGTAAGTGGGGGGGGACCTGATGAAGGGGGTAGTTTAACCACCATAATATTGCACATGTAACTGTAGATTAATGATACCAAAATAAATTATTTTAAAAAATGATAATGAGGAGTGTATATATTGAATCGAATGATCAACGAGACTAACAAATGTAGTCATCGGCAAAGAAGGAATATACGTGGCCAAAGGTGCACAAAAAGATGCTTCACATCACTAATCATCAGGAAAATGCAAATGAAAACTACAATGAGGTATCACTTCACACCAGTCAGAATGGCCACTATCCAAACAAGAAATAACAAGTGTTGTTGAGGATGTGGAGAAAAGGGAGCCCTCCTACACTGTTGGTGGGAATGTCAATTGGTGAGCCACTGTGGAAAGCAGTGTGGAGGCTCCTTAAAAACTAAGAACAGAAATACCATTTGACGCAGTAATTCTACTCCTAGGAACTTACCTGAACAAAACAAATCGCTGATCTGAAAAAGATATATGCACCCCTATGTTTATTGCCAAATTATTTACAATAGCCAAGATATGGAAGTAACCTAAGTGCCATCAATAAATAGAGTGGATGAAGAAGATGTGGTACATATACACAATAGAATATTATTTATCAATAAAAAGGAAAGAAATCCTCTCATTTGCAAAAACATGGATGGACCTAGAGGGTATTATATGCTAAGTGAAATAAGCCAGGTGGAGAAAGACAAATACCATATGATTTACCTTATTTGTGGAATCTAAAAACAAAGCAAAACAGAATGAACAAAACAGCAGTAGACTTACAGACACTGAGAAGCGACTGGTAGTTACCATGGTGGAGAGCTTGGGGTGGGTGGGTGGGGAGGGTGAGGAGGATAAAAGGGCACAAAAATTCTCCGTTAAGTTGGTCATGGGGATGGTAGTACAGCACGGAGAATACAGCCAATGATTCTGTAACATCTTCCTATGTTGACAGATAATAACTGACCTAGTGGGGGTGAGGATTTAATAATATGGGTAACTATTGAACCATTGTGTTGTATATTTGAAACCAATAGAAGATTGTATATCAACTATACTTCAGTAAAAAAAAAAAAAAAAGGACAAACATTCCACACCTACAAAAAATATATGTAGTCACGGGCTCTTCAGACACTGATTCATTAAACTTCCCTTCACAGGATTTTGTGGACACTGTTATATCCAGATTTTACCAGCTTCTTGGGCTTCTCCCTCTTATTGCCTATTGACTCTAAGGTGCTACATGAATCTAATCCATGGGTAGCCTGAGCTTCATAAATTAATTTCATCCCAGAGGGAAACCTACCGTTTTCACTGAGTCGCTCAAGGCTTCCCACTGCTGGAACGGCATCGACATCTGGCTCCTGCGCCAGTGGTCATAGCGGGCTCGACTCTCTGCATTGGTCAGAATCTCCTTTGCCTTCTGCAGTTTCTGAAAAATCTCCACTGGAAAACAAGTCAACAGATGAGCACTTTTCTCTTGGAGGAGTTATTTTAAACTCCCAAACAACCAAACTGATCTCACTGAACTATGTCTTTGCTGCTTACTAGCTATGTGACCTTGGGTCAGTTTACCTAGTAAAGCTTTAATTTCCTCATTTGTAAAGCATATCATAAGGACAAATAAGATCATGCGCCTGGCTCACAGTCTATCTGCTCTCTTTACAGAACCCCAGTGATGTGCCAGGTACTGTTCGGGTGCTGATGACACAGGTGTGAACAACAGATGTGATCTATTTAGTGAGACAGACATTTATAAAAATTGGAAAAATTACAATTTTGCCCACTAGGAAGAAAATTGCCTTTTCTAATGGTAGTTGTGAGGGTAGGTAATGACCAGGCTACAGGAACAGTGTGAGTGAAGACTCAAAGGCAGGAAGAAGCTTGATGATTTAGAGGAAGTAAAGTATGCCATTATGGCTGGAGGACACGGAGCCAAGGGAAAAACAATGAGGAATGGGGCTATAGTGTAGGCAAGGGCCCAGTCATCCAGGACCTGAGTGGTCACGCTATAAGGATTCTGGGCTGTTTTTTGTTGTAAAAGCCATGGGAAGCTTTGGGAGGTTTTAAGTATAGGCTATAACATGACCAGTGGTTAATAAATGGTAATTTTGTCACTAATATATTTCAGCAGATGGCATATAATAGAAACCTTTTATGGCCCTATTGGAAACACTTCCAATGTCTCTTCTACTCCTCAGTGACATTAAGACTTTCTAGAAAGTAGGATACAAGATCAAATACAAAAATCAATTGTGTTTCTATACATTAGCAATGGGCATTGTGAAAATAAAATTAAGGAAACAACTGCATTTATAATAGTATAAAAAAAGAACAAAATACTTAGGAAAAATGTTATCAAGAAAAGTACAAAACTCATATACTGAAAACTATAAACCATTATTGAAATTAAATATTTAAATAAATGGAAAAACATCCATATTCACGGATCAGAAGACCTAATATTGCTAAGATAGTAACACTCCTTACACTGATCTACAGATTCAATACAATCTCTATTAAAATCCTAGCTGCTTCTGGCAAGAAATGACAAGCTGATCCTAAAATCCACGTGCAAATACAAGGGACCCAGAAGAGTAAAAACAATCTTGAGAAATTAGAACAAAGTTGGAAGAATTCACACTTCCCAATTTAAAACTTTCTACAAGGCAACACTAATGAAAACAATGTGTAACTGGCATAAGGATAAACATAAATAAATGACACATTGGGAGCCCTGAAATAAACCCACACATTTTCAATCAATAAGTTTTCTCTAAGAGTATGAAGACCATTCAACTGGGAAAGAAGACCAATAGCCTAGTCTAAAAATTGGCAAAGAATTTGAATAGACATTTATCGAAAGAAGATATACAAATGGCTAATAAGTGAATGAGAAGATACCTAACATCATTAGTCATGGGGAAATGCATATCAAACCACAAGGAGATACCACTTCACCCCACTAGAATGACTGAAATAAAACAATAGATAATAATAATTGTGAGGATGTGAAGAAATCAGAAGCCTCACACACTGCAGGTGAGATTGTAAAACAGTGTAGCTGCTTTGAAAAAGTTTAGGAGCTCCTCAAAATGTTAAACATGGAGTTACCATGTGACCCAAGAATCCCGACCCTATTTATACACTCAAAAGAGAACTGAAAAGACATACAAAAACTTACATAGGAATGTACATAGCAGCACTATTGATAGCCAAAAAGTAGAAACAACTTCCAATGCCCATCAACTGATAAATGAAAAGACAAAATGTGGTATCTCAAAATAATGGAATTATCACTCAGCCACAAAAAGGAATGAAGGACTGATACATGTCACAACATGGACAAGCCTTGAGAATTTTGTTAAATGAAAGAATCCAGTCACAAAAGGCCACATATTGTAAAACTCCATTTATATGGAACATCCAGAATACACAAATCTATAAAGACAGTAAACAGATTTGGGGTTGTCAGGGGCTAGACAGGGAAATGGGAAGTACCTGCTAAAGAGTACAGGGTTTTTTTTTCACAACCACATTATGAGGTGGATATTATTGCTGTTGTTATTCCCATTTTACAGACTCTAGGGCTGAAAGAGTTTAGTTAGCAGTGTAACTTGCCCAAAGTCCCAAAGCTGCAAATAATGGAGACACAATTCAAACCCAAGACTGCCAGACTCCCAGCTGGTGCCTTCCTGCCCCTTCGAATTTCTTGCAGTGCATATTACCCTCTAATCCCCACCTTCTCCTCTACCTCCAGGGATAATAAAAACATCATCATTCATCAATTCATCAGGCTGTACCCTTGAGAAGCTCATGGTCTAGTAAGAAAGCAGACATAAAAACAATTACTTAACTACAATGTGATAAATAGAAATATAGAGGCAACCCTGGTTCTGCTTGGGAGTCAGGAAATATTTAATTAGTTTTCTATATGCTTGATGTCATCCGTGAATCTTCTCTCTCACATCTCACTTCTGATCCATAGGCAAACAGCATTGGCTCTACTTATAAAATACACTCAAGATCTGACCTCGTCACCACCTCTACTGCCACTGCTCTGGTCCAAGCCACCATCTCTTGGCTGGATTACCATAGTGGATTCTCAACTGATCTTCCTGCCTTTCTGTGGTCCATTTTCTACACAGCAGTCAGAGCAATCTTTTAAAAAAATAAGTCACATAGAGTCCTAGCCACGGCAATCAGACAACACAAAGAAATAAAAGGCATCCAGATTGGCAAGGAAGAAGTTAAACTGTCCGTGCTTACAGATGACATGATATTGTATATAAAAAACCCTAAAGAATCTACTCCAAAACTACTAGATCTAATACCTGAATTCAGCAAAGTTGCGGGATACAAAATTAATGTGCAGAAATCTATGGCATTCCTATACACTAACAATGACCTAGCAGAGAGAGAAATCAGGAAAACAATTCCATTCAAAGTTGCATCAAAAAGAATAAAATACCTAGAAGTAAACCTAACCAAGGAAGTGAAAGACCTATACTCTGAAAACTACAAGACACTCATGAGAGAAATTAAGATACCAATAAATGCAAACACATCCAGTGCTCATGGATACGAAGAATTAATATTGTCAAAATGGAGATCCTGCCTAAAGCCATCTACAGATTCAATGCAATTCCTATCGAAATACCAACAGCATTTTTCGACAAACTAGAGAAAATCATTCTAAAATTCATATGGAACCACAAAAGACCTCGAATAGCCAAAGCAATCCTGAGAAGGAAGAATAAAGCTGGGGGGGGGTAATGCTCCCCAACTTCAAGCTTTACTACAAAGCCACAGTACTCAAGACAATTTGGTACTGGCACAAGAAAAGACCCATAGACCAATGGAACAGACTAGAGAGCCCTGATATAAACCCAACTATATATGGTCAATTAATATATGATAAAGGCGCCATGGACACACAATGGGGAAATGACAGCCTCTTCAACAGCTGCTGTTGGGAAAACTGGACAGTTACATGCAAGAGAATGAAACTGGATTATTGTTTAACCTCATACACAAAAGTAAACTCGAAATGGATCAAGGACCTGAATGTGAGTCCTGAAACCATAAAACTCTTAGAAAACAACATAGGCAAAATCTCCTGAATATAAACATGAGCAACTTCTTCCTGAACGCATCTCCTCGAGCAAGGGAAACAAAAGCAAAAATGAACTCACGGGACTACATCAAACTAAAAAGTTTCTGTACAGCAAAGGACACCATCAACAAAACAAAAAGGCATCTTATGGTATGGGAATATATATTTGTAAATGACATATCTGACAAGGGGTTAACATCCAAAATATATAAAGAACTTACACACCTCTACACGCAAAAAGCAAATAACCCAATTAAAAAATGGGTGGAGGATATGAATAGACAGTTCTCCAAAGAAGAAATTCATATGGCCAACAGACACATGAAAAGATGCTCCACATCACTAATCATCAGGGAAACACAAATTAAAACCACAATGAGATATCACCTCACACCAGTAAGGATGGCCACCATCCAAAAGACTAAGAACAACAAATGCTGATGAGGATGTGGAGAAAGGGGAACCCTCCTAAACCACTGGGGGAATGTAAGCTAGTTCAACCATTGTGGAAAGCAATATGGAGGTTCCTCAAAAAACTAAAAATACAAATACCATTTGACCCTGGAATCCCACTCCTTGGAATTTACCCAAAGAATACAACTTCTCAGATGAAAAAGACATATGCACCCCTATGTTTATCACAGCACTTTTTACAATAGCCAAGATACAGAAGCAACCAAAGTGTCCATCAGTAGATGAATGGGTAAAGAAGATGTGGTACATATACACAACGGAATACTATTCAGCCATAAGAAGGAAACAAATCCTGCCATTTGCAACAACATGGATGGAGCTGGAGGATATTATGCTCAGTGAAATAAGCCAGGCAGAAAAAGAGAAGTGCCAAATGATTTCCCTCATTTGTGGAGTATAACAATGAAGCAAAACTGAAGGAACAAAATAGTAGCAGACCCAGAGACTCCAAGTGGTTACCAAAGGGGACGGGTGTGGGAGGGTAGGTGGGAGGTTGGGAGAAGGGGATTGTGGGGTATTATGTTTAGTACACATGGTGTGGGGAATCACGGGGAAAACAGTGTAGCACAGAGAAGGCAAACAGTGAATCTGTGTCATCTTACTATACTGATGGACAGTGACTTAATTGGGGTATGAGTGGGGACTTGATAATATGGGTAAATGTAGTAACCACATTGTTTTTTCATGTGAAACCTTCACAAGAGTGAATATCAATAATACCTTAATAAAAAAATGTATATATACGTCAGATCAAAAAAAATCACATGGAAAACGAGATTTAAGATGGCGGTGTAAGAGGTGAGACAGAGAAACCATATATAGTGTGAAAATATAGTTAATAAAACTAGCCCTAAGACAGCAACAGGAAAGGAGGTTGCACCAGACTGTATAGAGACCTCACGAACAGAGCAGACCTCACTAACAGGGTAATGTACGAAAGCCTGATGGGGCAGGACAAGCCCTTACCCCACCTCAGCTCACTGGCGGGAGAAAGAGAAACGGAGCAGGAGGGGGTGGAAGCCTAAGACTGCTGAATACCCAGCCCTGGAGGTCAGCTTTGGAGCACAAACCTACATTGTGTGGTGCTCTGGAGGTTGATGGGGTTGGGGAGCTGGGACAGGCAGAGTGCTTGAGAGACTGAGATTCTGGCCATTTGTGAAAGATAGGGATCCACATCCAGCCTCTCTGGCATAAAGTAAACATGGGTGGTCTGAGAGGCTTCCTAGCAGCGAGAGGGCCTGAAGGGATGGGGGTTGCACGGAACTTCCTGCACGGGAGAAGGAATAGATGGACAAGGTTGTCTGGGCGCACTCTGCCAGGCAGGTTGGGAACTTTGAGGAGCTTCAGGTGCTCCATCCCCCTGGATGCCTGCTCAGCTCCGAGGCCCCCCACTGTGTCACCCAGCCTGCTGCATCTCCCTTCTGGCCTGCCAGCACTTGGTCAAAAACTGGGAGTCACTGCGCTGGCATCAGGCCAGCCAGAGGGAGGCCGAGCCTACACCAGCTAGAGACACCAAGCATGGAGGCTTACACCTGTGTGCTCAGCCCACTGGCCCTGATACTGTAGACAGACACTGCAGCCTGGAATCAGGAAACAGCCTTTCTTCCCCCCAGGCACCAGCACCGTTCCCCTATGACCCCCAACCTCACTCTAGGGGCTAAGCAGCTCCAGACACTAGAGCTCTGGGCACTACAGGGCACCACATATAATTACTAAATGTCAAAGGAAACTGATTCAGACCAAAATCTCACAAATCCCAGAAAAAGGACCAAATGAAACTGACTCACCAATCTTCCTAAAAGAGAGTTAAAAATAAAAATCATAAACATGCTCATGGAGGTACAGAAAAATATTTGAGAACTCAGGGATAAATTTAAGTTCGAGATTCAATCATTAAAAAATTTCATATCTGAAATGAAACATACAATGTCGGGATTTAAAAGCAGATTAGATGTAGTAGAAGAGAAAGTAAATGGAATAGAAATTAGAGAAGAGGAATACAAAGAAGCTGAGGCACAGACAGAAAAAAGAATCTCTAAGAATGAAAGAATGTTGAGAGAACTGAGTGACCAATCCAAATGGAACAATATCCACATTATAGGGGTACCAGAGGGAGAAGAGAGAGAAAAAGGGATAGAAAGTGTTATTGAGGAGGTAATTTCTGAAAACTTCCCCAATCTGGGGAAGGAGATAGTTTCTCAAGCCATGGAGGTACACAGATCTCCCAACACAAGGGACCCAAGGAAGACAACATCAAGACATATTATAATTAAAATGGCAAAGGTCAAGGATAAAGACAGACTTTTAAAAGCAGCTGGAGAGAGAAAAAAGATCACGTACAAAGGAAAACCCATCAGGCTATCATCAGATTACTAAACAGAAACCTTACAGGCCAGAAGGAAGTGGCATGATATATTTAATGCAATGAAGCAGAAGGGCCTCAAACGAAGAATACTCTACCCAGCAAGGTTATCATTTAAATGTGAAGGAGGGATTAAACAATTTTCAGATAAGCAAAAGCTGAGAGAATTTGCCTCCCACAAACCACCTCTACAGTGCATTTTGGAGGGACTCCTATAGATGGAAGTATTCCTAAGGCTAAATAGATGTCACCCAAAGGCTAGACAAACAGTACAGAATATGATCCATAACATACAAAGAATGGACAAGGAAGAAAAAGGAGGAGAAAAAAAGAACCTTTAGATTTTGTTTGTAATAGCATATTAAGAGAGTTAAGTTAGACTGTTAGATAGTAAGGAAGTTAACCTTGAACCTTTGGTAACCACAAATCTAAAGCCTCCAATGACAATAAGTACATACCTATCAATAATCACCCTAAATGCAAATGGTCTGAATGCACCACTCAAAAGACATAGAGTCACTGAATGGATAAAAAAACAAGAACCGTCTACATGCTGCCTACAAGAGACTCATTTCAAACCCAAAGACACACACACACTGAAGTAAACGGATGGAAAATGATATTTCATGCAACTAATAGGGATTAAAAAGCAGGAGTTGCAGTACTTGTATAAGACAAAATAGACTTCAAAACAAAAAAAAGTCACAAGAGACAAAGAAGGACGTTGCATAATGATAAAGGGGTCAGTGAAACAAGAGGATATAACTATTATAAATATCTATGCACCCAACATGGATTCACCTACATATGTGAAACAAATACTAACAGAATTAAATGAGGAAATAGAATGCAATGCATTCATTTTAGGAGACTTCAACACACCACTCATTCCAAAGGACAGATCAACTAGACAGAAAATAAGTAAGGAGACAGAGGCACTGAACAAAACATTAGAACTTATGGACCTAACAGACATCTACAAAACTCTACACTCAAAAGCATCTTCTCAAATGCACAGTGGAACATTTTCAAATATGCATCATACACTAGGTCACAAAAACAACTTCGGTAAATTCAAAAAGACTGAAATTGTACCAACCAATTTCTCAGACCACAAAAGTATGGAACTAGAAATAAATTATGCAAAGGAAATGAAAAATCCCACAAAAACATGGAGGCTTCACAACATGCTCATAAATAACCAGTGGTTCAATAACCAAATAAAAACAGAGATCAAGCAATATATGGAGAAAAATTACAACAGCAATTCAAAACCGCAAAATCTGTGGGATGCAGCAAAGGCTGTGCTACGAGGAAAGTATATTGCAATACAGGCCTACCTCAGGAAAGAACAATCCCAAATGAACAGTCTAAACTCACAATTACGAAACTAGAAAAAGAAGAACAAATGAGGTCCAAAGTCAGTAGAGGAAGGACATAATAAAGATTAGAGTAGAAATAAATAAAATCGAGCATAAAACAACAGAAAGAATCAAATGAAAGCAAGAGCTGGTTCTTCGAGAAACTAAACAGAACAGATAAACCCCTAGACAGACGTATCAAGAAAAAATGAGAGTCTACACACAGAAACAGAATCAGAAATGAGAAAGGAAAAATCACCAGAGACACCACAGAAATACAAAGAATTATGAGAGAATACTATGAAAAATTATATGGTAACAAACTGGATAACCTAGAAGAAATGGACAACTTTTACAAAAATACAACCTTCCAAGGCTCACCCAGGAAGCAACAGAAAATCTGAATAGACCAATTATCAGCAAAGAAATTGAACTGGTAATCAAAAAACTACCTAAGAACAAACTCCTGGACCACATGGTTTCACTGCTGAATTTTATCAAACATTTAGTGAAGACCTAATACCCATCCTCCTTAAAGTTTTCCAAAAAGTAGAAGAGGAGGGAATACTCCCAAACTCATTCTACGAGGCCAACATCACCCTAATACCAAAACCAGGTAAAGACACCACAAAAAAAGAATATTATAGACCAATATCCCGGATGAACATAGATGCAAAAATACTCAACAAAATATTAGCAAACCAAATTCAAAATACATCAAAAAGATCATCCATCATGATGAAGAAGGATTCATCCCAGGGATGAAAGGATGGTAAAACATTCAAAAATCTATCATCATCATCCACCACATCAACAAAAAGAAGGACAAAAATCACATCATTATGTCCATAGACGCTGAAAAACCTTTAAACAAAATTCAACATCCATTCATGATAAAAACTCTCAACAAAATGGTTATAGAGGGCAAGTATCTCAACATAATAAAGGTCATATATGACAAACCCACAGCCAACATTATACTTAACAGTGAGGGGCTGAAAGCTTTGGAAGAAGTCAAACTGTCCCTGTTTGCAGATGACATGATAGTGTACATAAAAACCCTAAAGAATCCTCTCCAAAACTACTAGATCTAATATCGGAATTCAGCAAAGTTGCAGGATACAAAATTAATACACAGAAATCAGTGGCATTCCTATACCTAATGAACTAGCAGAAAGAGAAATCAGGAAAACAATTCCATTTACAAGTGCATCCAAAAGAATAAAATACCTAGGAATAAACCTAACCAAGGAAATGAAAGATCTATACTCTGAAAACTGTAAGACACTAATGAGAGAAATTAAAGAAGATACCAATAAATAGAAACTCATCCCATGCTCATGGATAGGAAGAATTAATATTGTCAAAATGGTCTTCCTGCCTAAAGCAATCTACAGATTCAATGCAATCCCTATCAAAAAACCAACAGCATTCTTCAATGAACTAGAACAAATAGTTCTAAAATTCATATGGAACCACAAAAGACCCCGAATAGCCAAAGCAATCCTGAGACGGAAGAATACAGTGGGGGGAATTACACTTCCTGACTTCAATCTCTACTACAAAGCCACAGTAATCAAGATAATTTGGTACTGGCACAAGGATGGACCCATAGACCAATGGAAATGACTAGAGAACCCAGATATAAACCCAAGCATATATGGTCAATTAATATATGATAAAGGAGCCACGGATATATATAATGAGGAAATGATAGCCTCTTCAACAGCTGGTGTTGGCAAAACTGGAGAGCTACATGCAAGAGAATGAAACTGGACTACTGTCCAACCCCATAAACAAAAGTAAACTCAAAATGGATCAAAGATCCGAATGTAATTCATGAAGCCATAAAACTCTTAGAAAAAAACATAGGCAAAAATCTCTTGGACATAAACACGAGTAACTTCTTCATGAACATATCTCCCTGGGCAAGGGAAACAAAAGCAAAAATGAACAAGTGGGACTATATCAAAATAAAAAGCTTCTGTACAGCAAAGGACATCATCAGTAGAACAAAACGACATCCTACAGTATGGGAGAGTATATTCATAAATGACATATCCAATAAGGGTTGACATCCAAATTATATAAAGAGCTCATGCACCTCAACAAAAAAATAGCAAACAAGCCAATTAAAAAATGGGTAGAGGAGCTGAACAGACACTTCTCCAAAGAAGAAATTCAGATGGCCAACAGGCACATGAAAAGATGCTCCACATCGCTAATCATCAGAGAAATGCAAATTAAAACCACAATGAGATATAACCTCACACCAGTTAGGATGGCCGCCATCCAAAAGACAAACAAAAACAAATGTTGGCAAGGATGTGGAGAAAGGAGAACCCTCCTATACTGCTGTGGGAATGTAAACTAGTTCAACCAGTGTGGAAAGCAGTATGGAGGTTCCTCAAAAAACTCAAAATAGAAATACCGTTTGACCCAGGAATTTCACTCCTAGGAATTTACCCTAAGAATGCAGGAGCTCAGTTTCAAAAAGACATATGCACCCTTATGTTTATCGCAGCACTATTTACAATAGCCAAGAAATGGAAGCAACCTAAGTGCCCATCAGTAGATGAATAGATAAAGAAGATGTGGTATATATACACAATAGAATATTATTCAGCCATAAGAAGAAGACAAATCCTTCCATTTGCAACAACATGGATGGAGCTAGAGGGTATTATGCTCAGTGAAATAAGCCAGGCAAAGAAAGACAAGTATCAAATGATTTCACTCATCTGTGGAGTATAAGAACAAAGAAAAAAGTGAAGGGTCCCAACAGCAGCAGACTCACAGAACCCAAGAATGGACTGACAGTTACCAAAGGGAAAGGGATTGGAAAGGATGCGTGGGAAGGGAGGGATAAGGGGGAAAAGGGGACATTATGATTAGCATGTATAATGTAAGAGGGGGGACACTGGGAAGGCAGTATAACACACAGAAGACAAGTAGTGATTTTATAGCATCTTACTATGCTGATGGACAGTGACTGTAATGGGGTATGTGGTGGGGACTTGATAATAGAGGGAGTCTAGTAACCATAATGTTGTTCGTGTAACTGTACATTAATAACAGCAAAATTAAAAATTAAAAAATTTTTTTAAATTAAAAAAAAAGGTCACACAATATCACTCCTTTGTTCAAAATGGCTTCCAATGACTTCCCATTTCTCTTAGAATTGAAAATTCTTACCATGGCTAGTAGGCCTGACATGCTCTGCTTGCCCTCTACCTCATTTTCTTCTACTTTCCCCTTGCTGTAACCACTGGTGCCTCCCCAGTGTTCTGTGAACACACCTAACACACTCCAGCCCCAGAGGAGCTTGGCACCTGCTGTCCTTTCTACCAAGAACACTTTTACTCCAGGCACTCACACAGCTCACTTCTTTCAGGTGTCAGTTCAGATGCTGTCTTGTCAATGGGGTATTCTCTGACCATACCATATAAAATGGCTGCCCAACCCATCAGCCACATTCCTTTATTTCCCTTGCCCTACTTAACTTTTCTTCATATTACTTAGTCCTCACAGTATATAGTTATTTGCATACTGATCTGTCTCTTCAACTAGAATACAAATTCCATGAGAGCAGAGACTCTGTTTTGTTTTGTGCTGCATCCCTTGCACTGGACCAGTGTAGCAGCTGATCAAAAAGTATCTGTTCAATGAATGAATGCTTCCTATTTTGAATGTAAATATAAATATATTCATATAGTGCTATTCCCTGAGCTCTAAGCACCAAAGAAATGACATGCTATCCTTAAAACATTTCATGAATTAGAAATATTTTAATGAGAAAAATAATTTAAATTATTTTCATTATTATAAATTAAATGATAGTGCTTTAAAATATCTCATAGGGCCTCAACATCAAAAAAACAAATAACCCAATAAAAAAATGGGCAGAGGACCTGAACAGACATTTTTCCAAAGAAAAAATACAGTGGCCAATAGGCACAGGAAAAGGTGCTCCACATCACTAATCAGGAACATGCAAATCAAAACCAAAATGAGATATCACCTCACACCAGTCAGAATGGCCACTATCCAAAAGACAAGAAATAACAACTGTTGGCAAGGATGTGGAGAAAAGGGAACCCTCCTACACTGTTGGTGGGAATGTCAATTGATGCAGCCACTGGGGAAAGCAGAGTGGAGGTTCCTCAGAAAACTACAAATAGAAATACCATGCAACCCAGTAGTTCCACTTCTGGAATTTATCTGACAAAAATAAAATCCCTAATTTGAAAAGACATATGCATCTATGTTTATCACTGCATTATATACAATATAATGATGTGGAAGCAACCAAAGTGTCCATTAATAGATAAATGGATAAAGATGTGGTACATACACACAATGGAATATTATTCAGCCATAAGAAGAAAAGAAATCCTCCCATTTGCATCAACATGGATGGATCTAGAAGGTATTATGCTCAGTGAAATAAGCTAGGTGGAGAAAGACAAATACCACATAATTTTACCTATTTGTGGAGTATAAAAACAAAGCAAGATGGAAGGAACAAAATAGCAGTAGACTCATGGACACCAAGAAGGGACTGCTGGTTAACAAGGGAGAAGGACTGGAGCAGGTGTGGGGGGGAGGGTTAAGGGGATAAAAGGGCAAAATAATTTGCAATCACTATATAAGTTGGTCACAGGGATGGTAGTACAGCATGGAGAATACAGTCAATATTCCTGTAATATCTCTCTACTTTGATAGTAACTGCACTAGAGTGGGTGAGGATTTAATAATATGGGTAACTTTTGAACCACTGTGTTGTATATTTGAATCCAATATAAGATTGTATATCAAAGATACTTTTATATATATATGTATATATGTACATATATGTATATATATAAACAAACAAAAATGAATATGTGGTACATTACACAATGGAATATTATTCAGCCATTTAAAAAAAAGAAATTCTGCCACTTGCAACAACATGGATGGACCTAGAGGGTATTATGCTAAGTGAAATAAGCCCGATGGAGAAAGATTAATATCATATGATTTCAGTTATTTCTGGAATCTAAAAACAAAACAAAATAAGGTGAACAAAATAGCAGTAGACTCATAGACACCGAGAAGTAGCTGGTGTTTTACCATGGGGGAGGGTTTCAGATGGGTAGAGGCAGGACAGTAGGGGGCATAAAGGGGCACAAAAATTCTCAATCATAATATAAGTTGGTCATAGGGATGGTAGTATAGTATGGAGAATATAGTCAATGATTCTGTAACATCTTTCTGTGTTGATAGATAGTAACTGCCTCAGTGGGGAGGAGGATTTAATAATATGGGTAACTGTCAAACTTGATACACATTGTTGTATACTTGAAACCAATATAAGATTGTATATCAGTGATACTTCAATGAAAAAAAAAAACCTCATAGGAAGTAGTTAAGCTCCTCTCAAACAGGTGTTAGGTCAAATGTGCAGTTAATACTGACGGTACCTCCATACCAATTGTGAAAATACTGAAATGTTTCTGCCCATAGTTGTTAAAGACTTCTGTTCCTGAGCCCCCATCCCCCAACACCCCCACTTCAAGCATCCCCCCAGCAACCAGAAATATGCCTGCTCCATCAGGCACCTCTAGGACCCTGCTCCGAAGCTGTTCAGTAGGGGTAACTAACAGGCCATTAACTAATAATCATCACTGGAAGCAGCAGCAATTAATGGGTTAAAGGGAAGACCCTGGAGATGGGACTGTTGACAGCAGTAACAACTGCTACTGAAACAAATTAAAAAAAAAAAAAGCATCTGCCATAGCAGCTCACTCCAGTGAGCAATCCTTCCTATTATTGACAACACTGTAAATGTCTCTCTGTATAAATGAGATGTCACTTTTTCCAACAGATATAAAAAGCCATTAAATTATCACCACAGATACACATGCCAGTTACTAGTAGGGCAGTGGTTGTAAAGAGTTATATACTTATCTGTGAGTCACTGCTTCTTTGTACAGTACTGTTGGAAATATTTCCAGAGTTTCCAGAATGAAAGATGTCTGCTTGGAATTACTCTGATATCAATCTCTCAACAACTGATAAGCAGAAAGCAAAAGAGCCTTACCTTTCCTATTAGGTGGTCTATTCTTTGTTCCATCACCCTCAAAACATTTAATAAAAATAAGCTTGGAAATAAATTACGCACAGAAAACAAAAAGCCCACAAACACATGGAGGTTTAACAACATGCTCCTAAATAACCAATGGATCAATGACCAAATAAAAAGAGATCAAGCAATATATGGAGACAAAGGACAACAATAATTGAACACTGAAAAATCTGTGGGACGCAGCGAAGGCCGTGCTAAGAGGGAAATATATTGCAATACAGACCTACCTCAGGAAAGAACAATCCCATATGAACAGTCTACACTCACAATAAACAAAACTAGAAAAGGAAGAACAAATGAGGCCCAAAGTCACTAGAAGGAGGGCTATAATAAAAATTAGAGCAGAAATAAATAAAATTTAGAAGAATAAAACAATAGAAAGAATCAATGAAATCAGGAGCAGGTTCTTTGAGAAAATAAACAGAACAGATAAACCCCTAGCCAGACTTATGAAGAAAAAAAGAGAGTCTACACACATAAAAAGAATCAGAAATGAGAAAGGAAAAATCACTATGGACACCATAGAAATACAAAGAATTATGAGAGAATACTATGAAAAATTATATGCTAACAAACTGGATAACCTAGAAGACATGGACAACTTTCTAGAAAAATACAACCTTCAAAGCTGACCCAGGAAGAACCAGAAAATCTGAACAGACCAATTACCAGCAAAGAAATTGAATTGGTAATCAAAAAACTACCTAAGAACAAAACTCCTGGACCACATGGCTTCACCACTGAATGTTATCAAACATTTATTGAAGACCTAATACCCATCCACCTTAAAGTTTTCCAAAAAGTAGAAGACAGAATACTTCCAAACTCATTCTATGAGGCCAGCATAACCCTAATACCAAAACCAGGCAGAGACACCACAAAAAAAGAAAATTACAGACCAATATCCCTGATGAACATAGATGCAAAAATACTCAACAAAATATTAGCAAACCAAATTCAAAAATACATCAAAAAGATCATCCATCATGATCAAGCAGGATTTATTCCAGGGATGCAAGGATGGTACAATATTAGAAAATCCATCAACATCATCCACCACATCAACAAAAAGAAGAACAAAAACCACATGATTATCTCCATAGATGCTGAAAAGCATTCAACAAAATTTAACATCCATTTATGAAAAACCTCTCAACAAAACGCATATAGAGGGCAAGTACCTCAACATAAGAAAGGCCATATATGACAAACCCACAGCCAACATCATACTTAACAGCGAGAAGCTGAAACCCTTTCCTTTAAAATCAGGAACAAGACAAGGATGCCCACTCCCCCCACTTTTATTCAACAAAGTTCTGGAGGTCCTCGCCATGGCAATCAGAAAACACAAAGAAAAAAAAGGCATCTAGATTGGTAAGAAGTTAAACTGTCACTGTTTGTAGATGACATGATATTGTACATAAAAAACCCTAAAGAATCCACTCCAAAACTACTAGAACTAATATCTGAATTCAGCAAAGTTGCAGGATACAAAATTAATACACAGAAGTCTGTTGCATTCCTACGCACTAATGATGAACTAGCAGAAAGAGAAATCAGGAAAACCATTCCATTCACAATTGCATCCAAAAGAATAAAATACCTAGGAATAAACCTAACCAAGGAAGTGAAAGACCTATATTCTGAAAAGTACAAGACACTTTTAAGAGAAAGAGGACACTAATAAATGTAAATTCATCCAATTCTCTTCAGTATGAAGAATTAATATTGTCAAATGGCCATCCTGCTGAAAGCAATCTACAGATTCAATGCAATTCCTATCAAAATACCAACAGCATTCTTCAATGAACCAGAGCAAATAGTTCTAAAATTCATATGGAACCACAAAAGATCCCGATAGCCAAAGCAATCCTGAGAAGGAAGAATAAAGTGGGGGTGATTACGCTCCCTGACTTCAAGTTCTACTACAAAGCTACAGTAATCAAGACAATTTGGTACTGGCACAAGAACAGACCCATAGACCAATGGAACAGACTAGAGAGCCCAGATATAAACCCAAGCATATATGGTCAATTAATGTATGATAAAGGAGCCATGGACATACTATGGGGAAATGACAGCCTCTTCAACAACTGGTGTTGGCAAAACTGGACAGACAGCTAGCTACATGCAAGAGAATGAAACTGGATTATTGTCTAACCCCATACACAAAAGTAAACTCAAAATGGATCAAAGACCTGAATGTAAGTCATGAAAACATAAAACTCTTAGAAGACAACATGGGCAAAAATCTCCTGAATATAAACATGAGCAACTCTTTCCTGAATGTACTTCCTTGGGCAAGGGAAAGAAAAGCTAAAATGAATACATGGGACTACATCAAACTAAAAAGCTTCTGTACAGCAAAGAACACCATCAACAGAACAAAAAGGCATACTACAGTATGGGAGAATATATTTGTTAATGACATATCCAACAAGGGGTTAACATCCAAAATATATAAAGAACTCACATGCCTCAGCAACCAAAAAGAAATAACCCAATTAAAAAATGAGTGGAGGATATGAACAGACAATTCTCCAAAGAAGAAATTCAGAAACAGGCACATGAAAAGATGCTCCACATTGCTAATTATCAGAGATATGCAAATAAAAACCACAGTAAGATATCACCTCACACAAGTTAGGATGGCCAGTATCAAAAAAACTTAAGAACAACAAATGCTGGCAAGGATGCGGAGAAAGGGGAACCCTCCTACACTGCTGGTGGGAATGTAAGCTAGCTCAGCCATTGTGGAAAGCAATATGGAGGTTCCTCAAAAAACAAAAAATAGAAATACTATTTGACCTGGGAATTCCACTCCTAGGAATTTATCGAAAGAATATAATTTCTCAGATTCAAAAAGACATATGCACTCCTATGTTTATAGCAGCACTTTTTACAATAGCCAAGATATGGAAGCAACCTAAGTGTCCACCAGTAGATGAATGTGTGAAGAAGAGGTGGTAGATATACACAATGGAATACTATTCTTCCATAAGAAAGAAACAAATCCTACCATTTGCAGCAACATGGATGGAGCTGGAGGATACTATGCTCAGTGAAATAAGCCAGGCGGAGAAAGACAAGTGCCAAATGATTTCCCTCATTTGTGGAGTATAAGAACAAAGCAAAACTGAAGGAACAAAACAGCAACAGACTCACAGACTCCAAGAAAGGACTAGAGGTTACCAAAGGGGAGGGGTGGGGAAGGGCGGGTTGGGAGGGAGGGAGAAAGGGTATTATGATTGGCACACAATGGTATGTGGGGATCATGGGAAAGACAGTGTAGCACAAGGAAGGCAAATAGTGACCCTGTGGCATCTTACTATACTGATGGGCAGTGACTGCAATGGGGTATGGGGGGGACATGATAATATGGGTGAATGTAGTAGCCACATTGTTTTTTCATGTGAAACCTTCATAGGAGTGTATATCAATAATACCTTAATTAAAAAATGTTAAAAAATAATAATAATTAGCTTGGATTTATATTTGTCCTGTAATATACCAGCTAATCAAATAAATCCCACAAGATAAACATTATTCTTGGGAAGAGGGACTTTATTTTATAAGCTTACATGGGCAAATGATGCTGGAAACTTTGAAGAGATGTTCTAATTCCTAGGTCTACTTTGAAAATACAGAGATTCTCTTAAATTCGTATTTCACAACAGAATTTCTATTATTAGAGCCACATTTTAAATGTAGGCTGCTTACAGACACTGGTAATTGTAATTAAGAAATAATAATGATTATTATATGACATCAGAACATGCTTTGGAAAAAAAGTCCAGAGGAAAATAAATCTGTTAATAAACGTTCTCTGGCAGGAAGAGATAAGGGCAGAATTTTGCTTTCCACATTATTTGTTACTGTATGTTATTTTTATTCTAAGGGGAAAAAAAAGAGTAAGGTGGGAAAACATTGGGATACTGAAAGATAACAGCTAGGGACAAAGATTCCCCTTCTTCAAATAGTCAAATCTCTTTGAAGCCTGTAAATCAATAACCAAAATGCCATTTCAAGGGTTTTTGATTTAGTCTCAAACCCCTTTCTTCAGAGTCAAAGATAAGTTAATGAAGCACTGGCCTGCAACAGTTACTGTGTCTCATACACATGGGACTGGCATGAGCCCCAGCCAGGAGTTTTTTGAGCTCAGTGACAATTTCTAAAGTAGAAACACCTAGAGAGGAAAAGGGATTTCTAAAAGCTTTAGATTTAGGATTTTTTTTAATGTAAATGAGAAAGATCTAATGTTTACCTCCCAAAAAGAAAACTATTCCATTTTGTTACATTTTTAACTTAGACTGCTACAAAAAACAAAAGAAGTCCACTGAATCATAATTAGCAAGATTCATTTAGCTCTTCCTGCATGCAGGACACCTCATTTAATCTTCACAGCAGATGCATGAAGCAATACACTATTAGCCCACTCATTTTACCTATGAGAGTGCTGAGGCTCAGAGAGGTTGCCTGAAGTCAACTAGGTTGTAAGTGGGAGCTAGGGGCAATCCAGACAGAAAAAGCTGTGTTCATATGTACTACTCTGTATGCTAACAAATCAGTAATTTCAATGGCAATGGTTGAGACTACGTTTAGTGAGACAAGAAGGTTTAATTTCCTCTTTAATTTCCTCTTTAAGTTCTTTTACCCCCAATTGCCTTACAGGCTTTCACTTTAATGAAATATGTTTCTGAATCTGTCTAATGTATTCTGGACTTCTGTCATGTTAAAACTCAACATCTGGTTGAATTTTTGTTTAACATTTTAGAATATGTTTATCAGTAACCTTAATCCTTCTCCAAGTACGTGAAGAACCACTTAAATTTTCAAAGTCATGTGAATCCAAATTGAGTAAATGGTTGCTTAAACAGAGTTGGAAACAGTTTCTATCCAGTGAATCCAAATTGAGTAAATGGTTGCTTAAACAGAGTTGGAAACAGTTTCTATCCAAAGGCTGAATCATCTGTGAACTGCAACCCTGACAAGGGAAGGTATTGATGTCTGTGTACCTTTTCATTTTGAACAGTATTTACACAGTCCAGCGTGTCTCCAAACAAGAAGCCCTGAAGTAGCCCATATGTAAAACACCCAACACTATGGCAACTGGAAACGACAATGACTGCACAGTGATTGATCACGTTACCAAATAGAAATTATTTGCCAGGGACAGAGAAACAACTCAAAACCACACCTTACTGGAAAACAACCCAATTAAAGAATAACCTGTGGTTGTGGTTGTTTTAAGTGTTTGTCAAATTTTTATACTTTTATGTTAAGACATCTATCTTCATATTAACTCCAGAGAGGTAATTAATATGGCTCCTAAAGAAATGTTCATGAATTCATTCATTCACCTATTCGAGAGATTATTTGCTTAAAGTAGGTGTCCTTCCATGGTAGGTACTATGCCAAATGCAGAGCATAGCACTATGAACAAGACAAGCAGCGAGCATGCCTCACCGAGCTTCCAGTACATGAATAAGCAAATGGGCAACAAAGAGATGGTGAGATACAGTTTGCTGCCTGACTGTAAGGTGCTCTTGGTAGCTTGGGCACACAGGACTTCCCAGAGGAAGTGATGGCTAAGCTGAGGCCTGATGCAGGTGCATGAACTAGCTTATCAAAGCAGGGAAGGGAGGTATGCGGCCTCAGAGGGGAGTTCCAAGCAGAGGAATCAGCAGGTACAAAGGTCTCGAGGACAGAACACAGGGCATGTTAAGGAACCAAGGTAGTTCTGTGTGGCTGAAACATGTAGTTATAGGCGTGGTGGTGGATGGAAAGAGGACTGGCAAGATGGGGAGGAAGGAGGCACAAGATGAAGGAGCCTGTACCTAAAGGACCAGCAATGACAAAGAATGAACTCTTGCTGCACGTACACTATGGGTAAATATCACAGACGTAATGTAAAGTAAAAGAAGCCACCATAAAAGAGGGCATGCTATATGATTCCATTTGTATTAAATTCAAAACTAGACAAAACTGATCAGTGATGATAGAGATCCAAAAATGCGGGAGGGTGCTCACTTTGAACAGGACATGAAAACGGGTGCTGGAAGTGTTCTATATCTTCATCTGGGCTGTGGTTAAACTGATTATACATAGACACAAATTTATCAAGTTTACACTTATGATGGGTGCATGTTGCCTTAAGAAAGTTATGCCTTAATAAAAAGGGAAAAAATCAAATAAGCAAAATTAATACCTAAGTATCTAACAAAAAAATGACTTCACATATTAGAAAATGATCTCTTTATATAAATCAAAATGATCAATAATTTCTAAATAAAATGTGCAATGTGGAGTTATAGACAAGCCTTAATTATATTGTCCTTATAGAAAAACCATATACATGCACATACTATATGTATATACTTATAGTATATACATATAGTAAGCATAATCATCAAACATAAGATAGTATAACCTATCCTGAGGATAAAATCAGAGAAGGAATACACAAGAGACTTCAACTGCATTGGTAAAGTCTTAAGCTGGGTGAACATACATGGGTATTCATTCTAGTATTCTATGTATCTTTTAGTACCTATTCAATCTTTTGTTTTTTCCATAATTAAAAAAAAAACCACTGCTATCTGCAGGTGGAAAGCAATTAAAGGAGTGCTGTTGGAATCTAGGCATGAAATGATGGCAGCTTACCTACTAGAGTGGCTGTAAGGATGGAGAGAAGAGGACCTACAGCAAGGAGAGAGATGTGGAAGGTAAGTCACTAGCATTTGGTAATCCTGAAATGCAGACATGAGGGAGAGGACAGAGACAAGGTTTCTGCTTGGCCAACTGAATGGATGCTGGTGCCATTTATTGAAATGGGGAAACAGAAATATGAGTGAGATTTTAGAGAGGGTGAGAGAATAATGAGTCCACTTTTTGACAGAGTGACTTTGAAATGTCTCCAAATGGAGATTTCCAAGAAGCAGTTGAAACTACAGTCTGAAGATGAAGAATAAAAACTGAGCTAAGGATAGATTTGTGAGCCATCAACAAAGAGCTGATGATTTAAACCACAGACTTGGACAAAACTCTCATAAAGTAGAGTAAGCCTAGAAGAGAGTTTAGGAGGGAATCTTAGGGCTGCAGAGAGGAGTCACAATAGAGACAGAAAGATCAGCCCAAGAGATTGGAGGAAAACCATGAGTGCATATCTGGTAGTGAGAAGAAAAGTGTTTCAAGGAGAGCATGGTTAACAGTGCCAAGTTCAGATGCAAGTTCAGGGAAGATAAGAACCAAAAAGTAGCTATTGGATTTGGCAGCTAGGTAGTCCTTAGTGATTATCAGTAGAGCTGTTTCCAAGAAAGGTGGGGAGGAATTCAGCCTGGGTAAATTGAAAACTGGATAGAAGGGAATAGAGATATAAACTGTGAACTTTTTTTTTTTTTCAGGAAATTTGGCCCTAAAGGGAAAGAGAGGAATAGCAAAGGAGCAGGAAAGAGGCTGGATAAGGCAGGATAATTGGTTTGCATTTTTTCAAGCTGAGGTACACATCAAATTTAAATCTAAATTTGTGATCATGGAATTTAAGTTATGATAAAGGAAAAAGAATGAATATATTATCATATATTTTATACAGACATATTGAAAATGAAGCAAACACAGCAAGGTGCTGATCAAGACAACCCCTGTTTACAAATATACTTAAGTCATGTGAGCATTCAAGAGCTGTGAAATAAAGCATAAGCTGGACAAATTTGAAACCATGAAGCAGCACATTATAGCTGAAAGAAAAATGGATGTTAAATGACTACTGTTAGAAAAAAGGCCCTACACAGTTCCCTCCCCTCCTGCATGCACTAGTACAAAAAACATTCTTTGGCATTGAATGAAAGAATGAGTTTGAGCCTAATAGATAAAATAAAATTAAGTTAATGGCCTTTTAGTTTCATATGCTTTTCAACCATTATTAAATACTTACCAGCTTTGGAGTTTTCAGGATGCTTATCAGGGTGACATTCCAGGGCTCTGACCTTAAATTCTGCCAGGATTTGTTCAACCTAAAGCAAACATACTATTTAGCATGAAGGAAGAAGATGGGCATCAGTCATTCCCAACAAGCCATGATCAAACCCAACTCTTTATATTTGTATTTTTATTTTTTATTCTAATAAATAATTTCCTCATTAATGAAATTCAGAAAACATGTATTAAAGGCTCCTATTCAAACAGTGGTCTGTGATAGTTTAACTTGCTACGATATTTAGATGATGGCACCTACAAGCTCAATATATTTAAATGCCAAAAAATGGTCAGATAGGTTTATCCTAAGAATATGTAAAAGATGTGTTCACACAACTGAGTTCTTCAAAAGATGCTTACCACCATTCATTATTCAGGGAGGACTGATCAATTTATAAATTATCTATTACAAAGCTCCTTCTTCCTGCCTTTTAGCCCTTGTCTTTTTTATTAAGAATTTCACAATTTTTAGAAGAAGACATAATTTCACAGGGATGATAGTACAACATGGAGAATATAGCCAGTGATTCTGTAACATCTTCCTATGTTGACAGATAATAACTGCACTAGCACTAGTGGGGGTGAGGATTTAATAATATGGGTAGCTGTTGAACCACTGTGTTGTATACTTGAAACCAATATAAGATTGTATTATCAATGAAACTTTAATAAAAAAAAGACATAATTCAAGCCTGATAATTTTGTTACCAATTAATAGCTTGGTTAGAGATTTTGACTGGGAAAACAAACTTCAGCCCAAGTAAAATGAGGTTTGAGGGCTGTCTATGATTTGATTTGATTTCACTCACCCATCTAATCCTTATTATCATCATTTATCAAGACTTGCCTTTATTAATCATAACTGCAATAACAGAAGCAGGAGATAACAGAGGATTCCTGACTCTTGGAATCTGATTGTTTCATTTTAAAATCCCAGTTCTGTCCTGAGACTTTAGGCAAGTTATGTATCATTACATTACATGAATAATGTAAGTAGAGCACTTAACACAAAGTCTGATCATAGTAATAACTCAATAACAGTAGCTATTTTTTTTATTAAATGTCAGTGGTTAAGTAACTTGTCTGAAGTCATTTAGCTAGTTACTAAAAAAGCTAAGTTTTTTTGTTAACTAAGTAGTTGGACTTCAAATCCAATAATCTTAGCCACTGTTTTATGTGACCAAAATTTTCAGGCTTAGGGACCTTTAACAACTTCCATATGTACTATACACTAATCAGTGAAAGAAAATTACCCCGTGTTTGAGAAATGAACTCTCAAGAAGCTCAGCTCAATGTTGCTGTAAGATTCATGGCAGAAAAAAAGATTCATGGGAGCAAGACATTTTTAAGATCTCTGTCACCCTTAATCAATTCTCATAAAAAATTTCTTTATTTTTATAATCAAAGTCAGGCTGTATTAAATATGCATGTGCATAAAGTTCAGGCAGCCTGGGCTTTGTATATATGCATATTTACTGAGAACCCCTTGGATAACAGGAAGAGTCAGACTCCTTGTTACAAACTGTAATTAATTGTGTTCCCTCTCCCTGGGTGCTCTCCTTAACCTCAGTCACTGTAACTGCCTATAAAATAAAGAAAATTGAGAATTATTTTTAAATTTTAAGCTGCTTAATACTCTAAAGAGTCTAGTAGTAGTAAGAATTTTTAATTAACAAGTAATTTATGAATATTCACAAATTGTCTTTGAAAATTTTTCTATCAATACAGAATAAAAAGGAAAAGCCTCTTTACCCTTCTTCTCCCAAGATAACAGGTTACATCCTTCAAGATATATTTTTTACACATTTATATACTTATTTATACACACACACACACACACACACACACACACACAGAGGTTTTAATAATAAATAGATATAATTACCCCTATCTAAGAAAGGCAGAAATTTTGGGTTTTTGTTGTTTTTTAATTCATATCCCATTAGGAAATATTAATATTAGCCCATGGAAACAAATGTGTCAAAATGGTTAATTCTCAATAGCACTGGCATGTGTGATTGCTAGTTTCTCCTTTATATTTTCTGTATTATGCAAATTTATTATTTAAAAAATATGGACTATATCTGTCTCCCATTACTTTTCATAGTTTGTCACAAAGTTTATCTCAAATCTCTGGCTGAAGGCTGGTTCTGGGAAAACTAACCAGTAAAGTGAGTTAGTTTGTCTTGGGCATGTTCTATTTATCTCCTGGAATCCCCAGCCTATGTGCCCAATGCCCAGTGCCATTACAATAATAATAATGATCATAGCTAAGATTTATTGAGATTTGCTCTGTGCCAGGCATTGTTCTAGGCACTTTGCATATAGCATCTCATTTAATTTCCACAACTTTATGAGGTGGGTACTCTTATTATTCACATTTTGCAGATGAGGAAACCTTTTTTGTCGTAAGACACAGAAGTTACATATTTTTCCCAAGATCACACAGCTAGTAAATGGCACATTTGAACTCAGGCAGTCTGACTCTGAATACCTATAAAAATAGTTACACATATATGCACGTACTTATTTCATAATACGTAAATATAGCATTTATGCATGCATAATTGGCATGCATATGTCATACTCCCAAATATTAAACATTAAGTTTAACATCTTAACATTAGATGTCAACATATAACATTCCTTTAACATTAAGATCTCTTCATACTCTACATTTCTTTATTGAATATATATTAATTTTAGAGATTAAATTTTAAATTTAAAAATTTACCTTTTCCATATCCTCTTAGTACAATATTTTGACCTATGCCAGGAAATACTCTAGTGTGAAATAGGAACTAATCTGATTTCCACTTGGATGGACCTTCTCCAGCTTTCCCTGGCCACACAAATGCCCCCTGTCTCTCCCTCCATGCACTTAAATTTTGACAGAGTAAGATCATTTCAAGCACCATCTCTTTTCTGAAGTTTTTCAGATAGTCTTTCTTTAATTCCTTCTGGACTTATACACAGAACCATGTAGCACAGGACTTACTTGTTTTCAAATTGTTTCCTGTGTATTAGCTTTGGCTCCTCAACTAGATGCCAAATCTTTAGATGCTCACACCATGGCTCGCCTTTTTGTTTTGTTTTGTTTTCCCTCATCACTTCAAGTACTGGCCTGATGCTAAGTGTTGAATATGTTGAATAAATACTTGATGACAGACTGACAGATGTTCTTCAAATAACACAGCTGTAGTGTAATAAGAGCTTTCTGAAAATTTGACTTATTCATTAAAAGAACGAACTAATTCTAGTGATGGAAATTTACATGCTGTAGAATTTATTGCAGAAAAGAGAAGACTCATGTTAATAAATGGGTTAATTAGCACCCATCATTTCAATTCACTTTGTTTGAAGCTGAATTTTTCCCACAAAACTCCAGATATTACAATATCTCTGAAATAAATTCCATGAGATCATCAGACATCATCCTAATCAAAGGATAATTAATTAAAACATGAGCTGTAGAAACAATTTGAACTAAAATATATAATGGTAGTATTGGGTTATAATCACAAAATATAATAACTACCTATTAATCCATAGAGACAAAAATAGTTGAATAAATAAATAAATGTGAGAGAAGGGATACCTTTTCTTTACAGAAAATTCCAAGAAATAAATGTAAAATCAATGAGGAAAACAGAAAGTTATCATTAGGCAAATACTATAGTAGTAACTATTACAGGTAAGATCCACCAAAGGGGCTAAAATTAGCGGTGAAAGTCTGAGGAGATATGCTATAGTCCCAAAGAATCTTCACCAAGATATTTGTTAATTTGTTAATTATGAAAAGGAAAATAGTAACCACAGTGAAAAAACCTGACATAAGAAAATTTAACAGACACAACCTTAACCAAGTGATCAAGGTCAGTAAGACATGTCAACATCATGAACCCTGACAGGATATACTGAGAAAGGCACAACATCACTTTTAGGTATTCCTTCCAAGAACCACATCCCAGTCTAATCATAAGAAAACATCAAACAAATCAGAAATAAAGGACATAATACAAAATAATTTACCATTAACCTTCAGAGTGTCCAGGTCATGAAAGATAAGGAAGATGTGAGAAATTGTCATTTTGGAGGAAACAGGGAACAGGACAACTGAGTGTAAAGGCTCCTGTCTTCAATCTTGGAAGAAAAAAAGGACATTCCTAGAAAAATTGATGAAATTAGAATGAGACCTACACTTTAGATCAGGTGTTGACTAACTCTGGCCCACAGGTCAAACCTGGACTGCCACCTGTTTTTTAAATAGTTTTTTTGGAAGACAGCCATGGTCATTTAGTTACATATTATCTATGGCTACTTTCTCCTAATGGCAGAGCTGAGTTGTTGTGAAAGAGACCATAAGTCCTGTAAAGTCTAGGGTATTTGTTATCACAAGGTCAGCACAGGGTGTGATGAGCAGAATGCCTAAGTTCAAAGAGGCACTCGCTCTATCAGGCTGCTGTGCTTGCCCAACACTGAGAATTAGTGCCTCCTTAGATTTTGCGTCCTAAGAGCTCTGCCTGCCTCATCCTAGTCCTTACCTGTCTATCTGGTCCTTTACAGAAAATGCTTGCTGGCTCCGTTGAGTTAATACTATTGTACCAATGTTAGTTTTCTGATATTGATCATTGTACTTGGCCTGATAATTGTAAATATAATATTAACATTAAGGGAAGTTGGGTGGAATGCATAAGGAACTCTCTGTATTATTTTTGCCAATTTTCTGTAAGTCAAAAAATATTCCAAAAAGTGGAGCATAGATGATTTTTAAAGCCATGAAACTACTCTGTATGATACTGTAATTGTTTATAATGATATTATCATTGTACCTGTGTCCAAATCCATAGAATGTACAAGCCCAAGGGTAAACCATAATGTAAACTACTGACTTTGGGCAATTATGATGCATCAGTGTAGGTTCATCAGTTGTAACAAGTGTACTACTCTGGTGGAAGTTGGTAATGGGGAAGGCATGTGTGGGGGAAAGAGGTATATGGGAAATCACTGTACCTCCCACTCAATTTTGCTGTGAACCAAAAACTGCTGTTTTAAAAATCATTTCAAAATAAAACTTTTTAAAAAATACATGAATCATAGGATAGGGTAAATTAGCAATATTCTGAGGGCACAGTATTACTGTGAGACCAAAACAACACCCACAACCACAACCACAACTTACTATGTGCCAGGCACTGTTTTAAGCACTTTATGTATCATGTCTCATTTAATCTCCACAACAACTCTACGAGGTGGGTACTACCATTATCCCCATTTGCAGATTAGGAAACCGAGGCATAGAATAGTTAAGTAATTTAAACCCAGGTGGTCTGAAGTTAATTAGAAAGAGAATCAGAAAAAATATAAAGGTTTCCATTTATGCAATTTATGCTCAATTTTCAAGTCCATGAAATCTTGACATCAGGAACTCTTCTTATCATTACTACTGAAATGGTGACCAAATATTAAAACACCAAATAAGATCCACACTAGAGAGGATACCTTACACCACTAATATGTGTTGTATGCATCAGTAAGGACTTTAGAGGATTTTATAACCTGTGTCCTTCATGTAAACTCTGATGTAGGGGAAAAAGCTGACTGACTTGGAATCAAACTTCAGTAAATGTTTTTGAAATGAGGAGTATGTTGTTTTCTACTCAACAGCATGGAAATCCTTCCATGGTTTATACTTGTCATTTAATTAATTTCCAACACCAGCTTTAAATTTTAAGAACTGTATACTAAAGCAAAAGAATTGTGTGTGTGTCTCAACTGTTATAAGTAGAATCAAAATATCAAGTTGCTTTGAAATTCTAACTGCTAAATTGCTTTGGGATATGAACAGTACTGGTCCAATCTTTTAAAGCATAAAATCAAGGAATATCTGAGATAAAGGAAATCTTTCTAATATAAATCAAGTAAAGTTTATGTCACACTAAGTACCCAAAAATGGCATTAAAAAATTTTCAAATGTGAAGGATACATATAAAAAGAAGAGGGGAAAGATATACATAAAAGGAATTGACAAAATTGTGACAGGCCATTTCATTTTACATAAATGATTGTTATCTACACATACTATGCCATTGACAGAATCAGTAAAATACAACAGAAGAAGGAATGTCAAGACAATACTTTTAGTCTCCTTTTAATATATGCCTCAGTATGTATGTAGCATACATATGTATATGTGTGTGTGTGTGTGTGTGTGTGTGTGTGTGTATACACAGAAAAGTATGAGTATAACTGGTAACCAGGAAATGAAACTGTTATACTCATTATAAATAACAGGATCATTTTTTGTAGTCTATTCAAAACTAATCCTCCTCCTTTGGAAGGAAAGACAATAACATAAGTACAAAAGACCAGTTAAATGGATCAAGAGATTTATTAAAGGGATATAATGACCTTTACTTTATAACCTATTATGACAATATTTTTTAATCTAAATAGATCCTTCAAAAGTTACTTGTCAATAAGGGCATAAAAATCTCAGACATAATGTAAGGTGCTCATGGGGATGGCAGTGCAGCATGGGGAATATAGCCAATGGTTCTGTAACATCTTCTTATGTTGACAGATAGTAACCACACTAGTTGAGTGAGGATTTAATAATGTGTGCAATTGTTGAACCACTGTGTTGCATACTTAAAATCGATAAAATATTGTGTATCAACTATACTTCAATAAAAAAATTACTCAGCAACCTAAGTGTCCATCAGTAGATGAATGGATAAAGAATTTGTGGTACATATATATAATGGAATATTATTCAGCCATAAAGAGAAAATAATTCCTCCCATTTGCAAGAACATGGACTGAGCTAGAGGGTGTTATGCTCAGTGAAATAAGCCAGGAAGAGAAAGACAAATACCAAATGATTTCACCTATTTGTGGAGTATAAAAACAAAGCAAAACAGAAGGAACAAACAGCAGTAGACTCATAGACACCAAGAAGGGACTAGTAGTTACCAAAGAGGTGGGGTTGTGGAGGGTGGTAGTGGGGGGAAGGCGAAGGGGATTAAGGGGCACAATAATTTGCTATCACAATATAGGTTGTTCACAAGGCAGTAGTACAGCACAGAGAACACAGTTAATGACTCTGTAACATCTTACAATGTTGATGGGCAGTGACCACACTGGAGAGGATGAGGACTTGATAATTTGTACGAATGCTGAACTACTGTGTTGTGTATCTGAAACCATCATAAGATTGTATATCAATGATATTGCTTGGGAATAGTATCATCCAAAGTGTTAATAACACATATGGTAAAAATGGCAATAAGCTTTCTCAATTGCTACAAGCAAATCACCACCAAAATGAACGAGAGTACATATCACCCCAAAGAAGAAATGTGCAACTAAAAGACTATTATAACCTGTTCTGTGTGTGTGTGTGTGTGTGTGTGCACGTGTGTGTTTAACTACAAGGTACATAAGATACTTCCTCAGCCTGAACATAGATATTTTAATCCTTTGTACACAATATTGCATTCTATTCTGCAAACAGAATGAAGTGCACTTTATTACTAAACATCAGCCTTATGAAACAGAGATAAGTAAATACTTGGCCTTAAAATATTTTAATATTAATATCTATATTTCAGTCAAATAAAACTATTTAATAATTATTATATAAAATATAAATATGAATACATTTAATAATATAGTTGAAATATATTTCATATTCATCTTAACAGCATTTAAAATACTGAAAAACTGGAAATAAAGGAAATATTTAATAATAAGAGAATAGTCAACTGTTGTACAACAATAAAATGTAAGAAGCAATTAATAAAATGTGTATGAAGAGTGTTTAATAGCATGGAGAAATCCCTGTTATAATGTTAATGGGTAAAAAGCAGAAATCAGCAAGCATATATAATATCCTCCCAAACAGATCTTCAAAATATATATATGAAAAAGACTAGAGGTTAATATACCAAGCATTAATAGTATTACCCTTAGGTGGTAGAATTATAAACAAATTTTACATAATTTAAGAAGCTTTTATAACCTTAAATTGTCTATGTGGCCCTTTAAAAACATAATTCCATTATAGATCAGGTGAACAGCTACAGAATTTTCACATGTTTTGTTTCAGAAGCCACCCTTTTAAGAAGTAATTTCTGTCACACTATTTGAAATATTAACATGGAAAGATGTCTCTTGGTTTATATAATTTAACTGCTACATAAAAGTACATATTTCAATAAAACACTTAAAATCACTAATTACTAGAAAACTACATTTCATTTCAACTACCGTGTAAATTACCATAATAAAGAGTTAGCTTATATATACTATGAAACACTGCCAACAGCACTACAATAAAATTCCAAATATATATTTTTGGTATATTTGGAATAGAGTCTCTGGCCATGTGCTGGAAAACACATATTCAGTCAGAAGTGTCCATAAAATCACAAGAGGACACTATGCAATAAAGACCCACACACATTTAAATCCTTGACTTTTTCTGAGCCAAAAGTGCTTTAAAACAATACAAGATTAGATGTTTAAGCAACTTGACTAAAAGTTCAAAGTTAAAACCTTAAACAAAAACTTGAAACACTTGTGAAAAAGAAGAGCATTAGCCACTGTCTTACCGAAGACAATTCATCACATCCCAGTAAGGTGTAGTAATCTTCAGTATCTTCCAAGTTGTAATTCAGTATGGAGTCCATTTAGATTACTAAATCAGTTTTTATTCCCTCTGAAACAAGAGGCACAATGACCTACAAATTAACAGGAAAAGCCTTTTTAAATCAAGTATAATGCAGTTCGTTCCAAACAGCAATAACTAGATTTAAGGCTGGCCACAGTCAATACACTAGACGTCATCCTAGACCTTTGTAAACTCTACCTTTCATTGGCTGTTCACAGAAGAGAGAAGAATAGACCATGCGCCTAACTGTTGCAGTGCTGTCTGGGAACTGTAGTTGGAGTTCATGTAAGGGAGGCCGATGAATCGTAAGTCTCGTGGGTTAACAAAGACTGTCCATCTTTACATACTCCCCAAATTAGCCATCTCTCCATGTCCTCTATATTTTTTTATCTTTTTCCCTTTTTTTTAAGGGATAGCAGAGAATTTGAAACAAGACGTTTAAATCTTAGAATGTGTTAAGTATGAGTAACAGGTGCTTTTCTGAGTGTTTAGAATATTTTATAATTTTCTAAATAGGTTAGGAGTAGAAATAGACTAGGAAAGCAAATTTTCATTCATTTGATAAGTTGTTAATTCAACAAATATTCATTGAGGACCTATTCTGTGCCCAGTACAGCTGCAGGAAAAGGTGTGGTAAACAAGTCTCAGTTCATAAGGAGCTTACATTCTGATGAAAGGAAACAGACAAGAAACATGCAAACAAATAAGGTCATTTAAAAAAGTGATTTGTGCTATGAGGGAAATAAAATAGGACAGTGAGGAGAACTGTATGATGACCACGGTCAGATCACTCTGCCTTTTCTATTGAGTTGGCTCTCTCCAGATCCAGGAGTATGTGTGACCTAAGGTGGGTCCAGGGAGTCTGTGTTTTAGCTCACTGTGGCCCTAGGAAATGCAGGTCAGGTCTAGGATTTAAAGAATGTGAGTGGTCAGGGATACAATATTTTAATTGCCTTT
The DNA here is from genome assembly GCA_029783875.1 of Phataginus tricuspis. Taxonomy (NCBI): domain Eukaryota; kingdom Metazoa; phylum Chordata; class Mammalia; order Pholidota; family Manidae; genus Phataginus; species Phataginus tricuspis. The sequence goes on along the minus strand of JAQQAC010022981.1, from coordinate 48,413,182 downwards.
AAATGACCTCATCAATTACCACCTTGAAAAAAGATACTTCTTCATTGAGCTCACCTATATATATCCTTTTTAAGATGTATTTCTCAAGAGAAATAAGGCATCAAAACATCATTTTACTAGTCCTTCATTATATGCCCTCTCTTACTAAAAGTTCTGTATGTAATCTTTAAAAAAGTACAATTAAATTTGGGGGGGGAGGGGAAATTTCACGTCCCTTGAGGTATTTGGAAGCCTACTTGGGTTTCACAAAACCCTGACCAGAATAACTGACAAATGGCCTTAAAATGATGTGAAGTCGCTGCTATGGAAAAGCATGGCAATTCTCAAAAAATTAAATATAGAATTACCATAAGTTTCAGCAATCCCATGCCTAGGTAGATACCCAAGAGAACTGAAAGCAAGGACTTGAACAGGTATTTGCACACCCATGTTCATAGATCATTATTCACAATTACAAAACGGTAGAATCACCCCAAGTATCCAACAACAGAGGAATAGAAAAACTAAATGTGGTACAAACATGCAATGGGTATTATTTATCCTTAAAAAGGAAAGATATTCCAACAGATGCTACAACATGGATGAGCCTTGAAGACATTATGTTAAATGAAATAATCCAATCACAAAAAGACACATTCTGTATGATTTCACTTATATAAGATCCCTAGAGTAGTCAAAAGTCATGCAGACAGAAAGAATAATGGAGGTTACCAAAGGCTGGTGGAAGGGGTAAATGGGGAATTATTGTTTAATGGGAATGGAGTGTCAGTTTTGGAAGATGAAAAAGTTCTGGAGATGGATGGTGGTGATAGTTGCCCAACAATGTGAATGTACCTTAATGCCACAGAACTACACACTTAAAATGGTTAAAATGGTATATTTTATGTTATATATATTTTACCACAATTAAAAAGAAAAATGTGAAGTCCCTCAAACACTAGACAATCTTGACTAGAAAAAAAGAGTATTGCCTCTTTACTCTCCATCCTGAGAACAATCAAGACAATGCTTTGGCACTGTTCTGAAGAAAAAAAAGATGATTATGAAAGGAATATTGGTAAAGCATTCTCTCATGTTTTATTAAATACAACTCTAAGGCTCTTTTTCCTAAACCACCATGTTCTCACATTCTGCATATTAAAGTTAGTAGAATCCTAGACACACTCCACATCTGCTGGCAGCAGAAGAAATTGGTACATACTTTCTGAAACAGAAATTGGCATAACAAAAATCAGATTTAAAATAAATACTATCTAAGCAGTACCATACCTAGTACTGTCTCCAACGATTATTATCAAGAGTGTGTACAAATATATAGCAATGATGTAAGTTATCTTTACCAAAACAGAGTTATAATAATGAAAATAATTTTTAAAAATTAAATGTTAGCTGGGGAAAAAATGAAATACGCAACAATCATATAAGCAATGGTCCCCATACAATAGTATACCATTCAGTCATTTAAAATTATGCAGAAACATATTTAATACCTGAGAAATGTTCACACTTTCATTGTTAGTGAAAAATGATTACGAAACAGTATGGACTATGTAAAAATTCACTACAACCTATGCACATTACTGGGTATAAGTTACATCTCAATTTAAAAAGTAAAGCTATAAAATTTAAATTTAAAAGTATGTATGTTATTATCCCAGTTTATAAATATATATGGTAAATATATATGTAAAACATCTAAAGAAGTATATACACCAAAAGAAACCAGTTGTCACTAGATAATGGGATCTCAGATGGTTTGTATTTTATTATTTTTACTGATCTTTTTTTGCTAAGAAGGACATATATTTTTATTCTTGAAATAAGAAAAAAGAAGCAATAACAGCAAATTAGTAAAAACTGCAAAATGCCAAACATCACACAGCTATTTACGGACTTAATACATATGAGAATTCAGAGAGCCTATTCGAGAATTTGTTCCTCAGGTGTTTCGGTTCAGTTTGGTCTGGTGCACAATCCACTGTGCCTTTGTATTAGCCAGTTTACTCATCCTTTGAAGCTAACACTGTGTTGTGGGGTTGATGAAGAAAAATTAAATCAATCCTTCCAAAATAGAGCTCCCCCTCTCACAGGTGTCTTGACAACTGTCGACCCTGACTGGAAGGTCTAATTGTTATATCTTCTGAATGGTCCCTAGCTTACAGGAATCATAATACAATGGAAACACCACTGAACTCTGCTCCTCATGAATAAGACTATACTTTAATCACCAAACCTCATATATCAGCAAATTAATTCAGCTGAGAACATATGATTAATTTGAATGAAACTTGAGCACATTACATAATCCAATGCTAAATTGTGTGATTTTGGGGAAAAGTTTAACAGGAGTTCATAGAAGCATTCACAAAATAGATGGAAAATAAGATGGAAGCGGCAAAAACACATCAGCTGTCATAGAGAGATGGAAATGTCCCTAGCATGTTCAAGGCAAAGGTGAGGAAAATGACTTTATAGCAAAGTGTGTTGGAGATAAAAGCCTTTAAGACTGAAGAGAAGACCTGGGCCAGGATGTGGAGAGCCTTGATGACCAGGCAGAGGATACTGAGCCAGCGTAGAGGCCAACAAGGAACTGCTATAGCTTCTTGAGCTTGTGAGTAATGTTAAAAGTGGTGTTTTAAGAAGATGAATAGGGTAGCTATGTGCACTTAGAGGAAGGAAGAGTTGGAAAACAATGACAAATATGGTTTAACCATTACTTTGGAAATTTGGCCCACTTTATTCCAAATTTCATTTATTTTCTTGAATGGGCACTACATGCACATAGTACAGAATTTTAAAGGTACAAAAAAACAGGCATGAAAGGTAAGTGCCCCTTCAGCCTTGGTCTTCCCTAGAGGTAACTATTGGTAACAGTGTCTTAATGTTTGCAGTCATTTTATGCATTTACAAATGTATACATACATATTTTTAAAGTCCCTTAGGGCCAGATATTTCCAATTTTCAACAATCTTGAACTGAATATTCTTGTTCTTAGATTCTTTCACTCATTCTGGCACATTTTTTAAGAAAAGAAAGTTAACTAAAAAGAAAGTAACTTTTGAACCACTGTGTTGTATATTTGAAACCAAAATAAGATTGTGTATCAATGACACTTCAGTTAAAAAAAAAAGAAAGTTAACAGATACAGGTCAGTAAGGATTTACGGAGCACCTATTGGCTATGCATAGGCACAGTACCTGTAATTTTTGCTTCCTTTTTTAAAGAGCTCCATAATAATTTCTTTTGCTCCCCCTACACCCTGTAACTGAGTTTTACCAAAATTATTATTCCATGTAAGCATAATGTACATGACAGAATAAAATCAACTAAGGGTTTTCATACCTTTCCTTAATAACCCTAAAATTAGGCAATTCTTGAGAAAAGGCTACACCTGCATCATATTATCTATCATATTCTTTACCAAACTGTGGCCTACATTTCTGAACCCTTGGCCCTGAAGGCTACTCCCTCCTAAATGCCTGCCCACTCTCAATCCCTTTTGGGCAAGAAGAATTAAAGAGAAATAGCTCATATAACAGAATGAAATGAGGCAGTTTGAAAACTTGCCATTTGAACTTGCCTGAAAATGCTTTAAGATGTGTGTGCAAACTACACACACATTTCAACACTAATATGCTTACAGGATATGTCAAATGTATTTCTGGTCCTTAAAGGTATTTTAATAAGCACTCAGTTGAAGGTGTTCTTTATGTTATGATGTTACAGGTTTGTACACTATTACTGTTTATTTTCCTCATTTTGATATCTCCACATTTTTCACTGTCAGAATCCAGTAAAAAAGTTCTTTCCCATCTTATACTAAGCCTTGCTTTTTTGTTATTTTTTAATAGTACTACTGACTCAGTTATGAGATCACATCTCAAAATAAAAATGTTGAGTTTGATCAGGCCCTTGATGAATATGCTTGCAGTGTGATTTTTTATAATCAGGGAAAAAAGAAAATCTTGAAAGGAAGTGCCCAGACAGTCCTCATATTTTTTTTTTACCAAACCTCACATTCCTGTTTTCAAACTAATTTTTATTGACATCAATATTATACATCTTCATAAGCTGGGGGTGGTTCTTTTTTAGGACATAGAATTCTAAGCTTTATAGCAAAAAAGTGAAAAACTTGCCTCACATATCCCTCTGCCCAGAGGCAAATGCTGTGAAACATTTTAGCTATTTTCTTCTTGTATTTTTTACCATTGTTCTAAATGATGTTTATACTTCAGAACTTCTTTTAAGTGTAAAGTATTAAACTGCTGTATCCACACTAAGGTATTGATCAAACAATAGCAAAATGGCAAGAATATACACAACATGCCTGACTATAAGCAAACTCTAAATTTCACTGATGAGACAAACCAAAAGAATATATAATGGACGTATGAAAATAGTGTATATATTATCTATAAATAGTCAAATGCCTACATATAAAACTTAAATTTCAATAATTAGTTATATATAAAATGATCAACTGACCTCTTACAATTTAACTGTCTCAATTTACTTAAACATATATACTTTAAATTATATATTATGAATAATTTTATTAATTTAGGAATAGTGCTATTCTTCCATTGTATCAGAACCTTTATAAGGTTACAAGTATAAGGTATCTTTTCTTCTAAAGGATGATTTTGGGAAAAACCTGGCCACACATTTGAACACACATAATGTTTTCTCAACTTGAGAATTCTACCTCAATCATTCTTAGGCTTTAAAATCACTTTCATAAATTTTTTCTCTTTTTAAGTTATATATTCATTAGAAAAGATTTGTTACTCCTTTAATAAATATTAGCAACCTTTTTTGGGTAATGTTTATAAAAACAATAGTACACGATAAGCAGATGTTTTGAGAAAAGCTGGAGTGCCATTTACTTATTTCTTTTCGCTGCCCCAAAACTAACCTTCAAATCTGCTGCAGCATCTCATGGTAGTGTATAATGTTCACTGGGTTTTTCTCCCTAATTATAAAGGTAAAAAAAAATCATGTTGGAACCACTGGCTAATATTTTAGAGAAACTGTAAACAATAAAGCTAAAGCCATTCTTCCTTATGCCAAAATAAATTATGGATCATCAAATTATACGAATATAACCCAGAAGCTATAAAAATTTTAAAACATGACTAAATAAAAATTAAGCACATTTGTGTGCAAAAAAATACAAAAGCAAAATCAGAATGTAAATGATGTACAAAGAAAAAAATTTTACAATTCCCAAATTTACTCTGTAGATTTACCCCAAAATATGTTCAAGGTGATCACTGCAACACTCTTTGCAACAGTAAAAAATTGAAACCAAAATGTCCCTCCATGGGGTACAGATAAAGAGGGCCATGAAAGAATAAACTGTGGTATTTGTGGAATAAACTACTACGTAGCCATTAAAAAGAGCTATAACTGGCATAGTCAGTGTAGTTTAGGAAGAGGGACAGGCCCTGGGTAAGTCAAGAAAAGCCTGAGCCCAGTTCATGTGGCCAGCTAGCAAAATGCGTTAAGTGAAAACAAACCAGCTGGATTCTAGATGGGGGAAAAAATGACCCACAGTTACCCCTAAGTTCATTGTACTAAAAATCACATATTAAAAAAATCACACCCCTTGGTACCATGAGTTTTGAGGCTGACCGTATTAGGACAAAAAGAGTGCAGACCCTAACCCTCCCCATGTCGAGAAAACACCACCTACCCTGATGAATATTCCATCGAACCCCCACCCAACAATAAACTAAACCTTTTATGAGAATTCAGAGACACTCCAGCGTTGCTCACCTCTGGAACATGCCTGCACTCTCCTTAAGTGTGTACTTTCTCTTTAGTAAATTACCCTTTGCTGGCACCTGCTTGTAAATTTTTTCTAGATAGGAATCAAGAACCCTCTCCTGGGTTGAGGTCTCACCCCCCTGGATTGGATTTCCCCACAACATAACTACTATATCATCATTAAAAAGACACTATAACTATTACATAGCCATTAAAAACAGAGCTTCTTTTGTACAACTATGGAAAGATCTCTAAGATTATCACATGAAAAAGAAAGGTTGTGAGGAGCATTATAGCATTATCTCTTTTGTGTACTTTTCAATAATATGTACATTTGCACCTACAATTTTTTCCTTAAAAAATATGTGTTCTCCTTTTAAGGAAGGTAGCCTCTCAAAAGAGAGGCTTTTGGTTTCAGTTTATGTCTTTCTGAACTGTTTGTATGAAGATGATACAGTCATCTCACCACTTTTCCTTCTTTATGCTTTTTAATACTTTAAAAAGGCAAATATCATTTATGTAAATATAATCATTCAAGAAAACCTAAAAAAAAATACGGTACAAAAAATACAGTAGAAGCCACGTAGAACTTTTTAGCAGAGTTAAAACTCACACTTGAAAACGCGGCGCGTCACACACCCAACCTCAGGACCAACCAGACCAGAAAACCGCCCCCGAATCCTCCCTGGGACTACAACTCCCACATGGCACTGCGGGAACGACGCGAAGGGGAGAACTGGGACGTCCCAACTACTTCCGGCCTCCAAGAAACGTCCCTCCGGAAGTGCTTTTTTTTTTTCCCTGATCTTTAAGTGGGAATTTAAAAAACCACTAAAATTTAATTTAAACGTAAAGGAGAAAGGGTTGGAGCTAAGTCACTACCATACGTGGTAGGTAGGCGCCGGTGGCCCCAGAGTCATTCTCAGACATGCCGTTCTCAAGCCTCTCCCTTCTTCTTACAGCCTCGCACCCAATTTCTGTCATGTGACGTAAAATCGGCGCCCTTCGCTTGTAGGTTCCCAAGGCAATAAATCCAAGTGCGAGAGGCCGCCTGCAGCCATTGTTCTGATTTCCCACAACACAGTCCCCGACATCCGTGCCGCTCAGGCTGGATCCCGGACGTCAGTTGTAAACTGTAATAAAAAGACCTCTATTCTGACTTAGCTGCTGGTTCTCAAAGGCTGCTCCTCAGAATCTACTGCTCCGTTCCAGCATAAGATCCAGTGGAAATAAAATGGAGCCTGCCAGGACCTTACCCTCACTATGCCTAAGTCCCTCCGTAAAACAGCCTAATAAAAATCCCTCCCTGGCTGCCAGAGCAAAACAACATTCTGAGACAACAGTATATGTTTATCATGAGCTAGGAAGATACAATATTTGACCTCAAATTACTACTTCTGGGAATCTTTCCAAAAGAAAAGTTACACGCATAAAGTTGTGCTACTTGTATTGGCAATTAAACTTCATTCTCTACCATAGTTGAAGAGGTTAAAAAATGGTGGTGCCTCCAGTCATCGGACCAAATGTCATCATCGATAGCTATGTAGCAACACAGAAATGCAAGGGATTATCTGGACATAAAATTATAATTTTTATATTTCTATCTCAGCATTTTAAATAATTCTAACATTTAAAAAAATAAGATATTTTTTAAGAGTGTTCCTGTTCAGTCAGACATGGAGTAAATTTGTAAATGATTCCTTAAATGCTGTTGAAACATTGCTTTGAAGTTTTAAGTGTGTTAAACAGAAAACCATAGGCCCAATATGGAGTCATTCTGCTGGATCAGGTTACCAAACTGGGGCTTAATTCCTTACCTAATTGTAGTTGCAATCTTCCCCAGAAATATAGTAACTCAGGAATTTTCTGGCCAGCATCAATGAAGTAATCTGTCACAACCCCAAAGGAAAGTGACCTCACCCAAGAGAGTTCTTTTGTCCTGCCTCTAAAAGACTCTCCATTTCTATAGCCCTTTGGAGCACCCTCTATTTGCGAGATGGAATGGCTGCCAAGTTCATGAATCGTTAATAAAGCCAAATAATCTTCAAATTTCCTTGAATTTTTTTTTAACATATTTGGTGGCAGTGATGGGACCTGAAGCAAACCTCCTATGGCATGCAGGGACAATGAGAAACACAGATATAGTGCCCTGTCAATCCTTTTGAGTTCATTGTCTTTCTCACCATTTCTGGGGGCCGTTGGTGAATTGCTCTCAGAACTCTGCTCTTGTTTTGCATTGAATTCTTCATCTATTTGTTTTTCCTTTACAGGGCAGGTCAGCTTGAGCTGGTAGATGGTACTGCCTGAAGCCCAATTGAGCTACCAGAAAGGTCTGCCTAGAGGCTAACCAAGCTGGTAGTTTTGCCCAGAGTTCAACTGAGCAGGCAGAAGGATCTGCCCAGACCCCAGTTGAACTGGCAATTTTGCCTGGAATTCAACTGTGCTGGCAGAAAGGTCTGCCTAGAGCCAATTGCCTAGCCTTTCAGACAATTCCCCAGGTGGAAAACTTCAGCCAAGATTCCATAAGGAATTGGTGGTGGTGCACACAGGACAGGACACAGTAACATCTTTTGGTTAGTGCTGGTGTGTCGAGGTGCACATTTGTCTTGTTTTATTTAAATGCTATTGCTAGGGGGAATCTTTGAGATCAAAAAAGCCACAAAAATTGGTGGGCACTGATTGAGACTTTAAAAGCTGTTAGAGGTTCAATCTAGAGCATGAGGAAAAGACTAAAAAGATTGGATTGAAGGAAAAGAAAAGAAAAGCCATGTTTTGAAGACTTGTATTACAGGTACTTCATCAGTTTGTAGGACATAAGTCTGAAATAGCTAGCAGCTTGGTTCTTGAAAGATCTCTGAATAATGTGCAATTACTTGGGAAGGTGGGCCAGGACCCTGTCATGAGACAGGTGGAATGAAAACAACAAGTGAGATGTAGCCATTAGGTGAAAGTGAAGCATACCAAATGGGTGATGTCAGTCAAAAGATAATATTGCACAGAATTTCAGCATTCCTGACCAGGCCTCAGAGATGTGGCATATCAGTATGTGAAAAGAGGGTCCCAAATTTATGTGGAAGGGAAAGTAGACTACAATGATTGCATAGTTAAAAATAATGTGAGATGACAAGCAACAGTAATCATAGCTAGTAACATTATATTTCTGAGTAACCAGGTAAAAGAGAAGATGTAGAGTGGATGATTCTTCTTTGGCCATTTAATGGTAAAGCCTCATTTCCAAAATATACATGTCTTTATAGTTTTTAAGGAAAAGAACTAAACTATATTTTATATTAAATAAAAAGTCAAAGGCTTCCATATTACAATAAGTTGCTCACAGAACAGTTAGACTGACAGAAGGTCACCTGCCGACCTCAAGAAAATTTCCATGTGAGATACACTGTAAAACACACACAATCCCCAACCTTGTGGCACATCCCTTTTAGGTATTAGTTGGGCTCCAAGAAACTCAAAGGCTTTATCTAATTGGATCCTTAAATTCTAGAGTCAAGTGTGCCACCTTCTGGCACACTGCTTATTTTATATCTAAGAACTATAGTCCTGGGAGGTGTAGGTATCTAACAAAAATGGCAAAACCTTAATAAAATTGTTTTGTGTCCTGAAAACTTGGCTTAATAATCGTCAGGTTGGGGACCCTATGGCTGGACAGAAATGTGCATTACCAAACTACTGCCAGCCCTCAGGAAGTACAACCTAGAATAACTATGGCCATGTGAAGAATTTTATCTATTATCAATTAGATAAAATCACTTAAGAGTTGTACTTAAAAGGGAAGTCTCCAAAATGCCAGAATATCTTCATTAAAAGCTTTGTTTCAAAAAGTTCATGACAAATTAAAGATACGAGGTACCTAAAACAAAAGACCACACCACCAACAGAACTCCTATTGCTCCCTGTCCTCCTTTGAGTACTCATTCTAGTTATCCTCTGAATTGGATTTCTACTCTGAGACTACACGACTGTAAACAAAAGTCCACCAAGTTCATGGCCTTAGATGCTACCATATGGACCCCTCCCAGAGTTGGTGAAATAGTAGAATTTTCTAGTAAACAACCACATTATTCCTTTAAAAAACTAAATGGAAACTGGTAGGTACCAGAGCCTATCGAGGGGAATCCTAGAAAAACTAGCAGAAGCCAGCAAAAGGATGACAATTCTTACCAGAATCAGTTTCAGCTTTTCCAAATTTCTGTACTGCTCAGTTGAGGAAGGAGAATAAAATTTCACACAATCCCTTCCTTTCCAAATCCAGACCCATTGGTTATTGATCCTTTCTTTCCCAGTGATAGCTGCTGCCTTCTTGTTTATCTTGTTTTATGTCCTAAAAACTGGGCTTGGATTTCTGCCTGCATGGGACATACAGATTATTGGTATTTTTGTTTGTTTGTTTTTTGTTTGTTTGGTTGCTTGGTTTTTGGCTATCTTTGGGAGTGGTTCTGAATCTTGAGAAGGTAGTCTCCTTTGTATCCTCTTTGGGACCCATCTTATACCCAAGGGGTGTTATTCAGTACTACCAAAAATATTTAATGTTTGTCCTGGCTGAAAACTGACAAGATATTTAAAAGAATTTTTAGTAGCTCTGTAGTCAGCAGTGACCATGTTGGAAACTGGTATTTAAAACCTGATAGGAATTTTTTAAAGGCCTTCTTCCTTAAGGTAAAATTAGAACTATGTACCCAGAGGGAAGGAAGCAAATTGAGGATAATGTAATTGAATAGGTGGATCAATCTATGATATCATTTAAGTTACAACCCAAGTCTTGGAGAGATTGAGAGCAACTGTTTATCTTACATATCTTTGCAAAACCAGAAATACAACTTGAGAGACAGGTCAAAGCCCACCTGTAACTCTTATCTAAATCATCCTCAATTCCTGAGACTGAAAAAAAAAATGGGGAAGAGGTTTTTTAAAGATACAAATGGCTATAGGAGCACTTTCAGTCAAAATCTAGCCCACAGCTTCCATAAAGGTCTTTGTCAAGGACAAATACAAATCTTAAGCTTCACAAATATTAGTAGAAAAATCTTTAGCCATCTGAGCAGGTAACCTTAACTTACTCCATTTGCCAGAACAAACAGGATCCAACCATTCCTTTATAAACTAATTAAGTTTCACATTATCATTCTGTCTCATGGTTAAGAATTTTAAACAATAACTCTGAAGTCTGTATTTGCATCTGTCTGTATGTTCATGTGTTGTAGCTGTGTGATATTTTCTACCTCCAGATGGTATTGCCAAAGGGCTCTATTTAATTGATTTAAAAATAAACACTTAAAACTAAGCATTTCTAAATCTCTGAAATATAATAGAAACCAAACCAAATGCCTTTCAAGTTCATATGATCTAGGATAACTTTCAGTAAATAAAAGCTAGCTTGGGTTTGCTGGCTTAATAAAAATAGACATTTCTCTAGAGTTATCAAAATTAAATATACTTGTATTTCACCTAGGTTTAATAAGAATAAAATTACGTTGCCTCTATTACAAAATTTACCAAGAAAATTGCTGACTTTATCTAATGTTTACCAGAGATGTTAGTAATAAGATAAAAAGTTTTTAAGTAAACTTTTAAAATAGTTTCCCCAAATCTTTTTGGTAACCTAAAACCTTAAAATTTTGCTAAATTAAATGGTGAGTTAAGTTAAATTCATTATCTAGACAGTTTCCAAATAAGATAAAATACTGAAACATTAATTGCTAAACAAGTCTATCTACTCTTGTTTTCTTATTACAGAGAAACCAAAGATAAATTTGGGTCTGTTGATAAACATGTTTTGTACTTTATTGAAAGACTGTACTATGAAAAGTTTGTGTTTCTAAAATTATGAATTGTATTCATAACTTTGCAAATCTAAAGAATGCTGGTATAACAGACAGTTCACAATCACTTATTATTTAGTTTTCACTAGAAACCAAGGTTTCTAAAAAATAAAAATTCTAATGTAATTAAAACCATTAGAAATAAGGAAAATACCTCTACATGCAAGAAAAGTAGAGGTGTGCTCTTGATAAGAGCAAATATGAGGAAAGAATATGCATTTATGTTGATGGAAAAGAAAGTTCTTTTCTCCTAAAGTAAAACTGCTTATGGGAAAACTTACACAAAATTTAAATATAAAAAGGGAATTGTAGAAACTTGTGGAAAAGGAACTCTTTTTTTTAACCGAGTTAATAAGTTCAGTTAATGTTAATGTATTTTTCTGTTAGTGAGTATTCACTTGATTTTTTTTTTTGGTATCATTAATCAACAGTTGCATGTACAACATTATGGTTCTTAAACTCCCCACTTGGTCAGGTCCCACCCAACAACACCATTACAGTCACTGTCCATAAGTGTAGTGAGATGCTGTAGAATCACTACTTGTCTTCTCTGAGTTGTACAGCCCTCCCCTTCCCCCCCCAACATTGTGTCTACTAATCATAATTCCCTTTTTTCCCCCATGTCCCTCCCTTCCCACCCATCCTCCCCAGTCCCTTTCCCTTTGGCAACTGTTAGTCCATTCTTGGGTTCTGTGAGTCTGCTGCTGTTTGGTTCTTTCAGGTTTTTTTTCTTTGCGCTTATGTTCCACATATGAGTGAAATCATTTGGCACTTGTCGTTTTCCGCTTGGCTTATTTCACTGAGCATAATACCCTCTAGCTCCATCCATGTTGTTGCAAATGGTAGGATTTGTTTTCTTCTTATGGCTGAATAATATTCAATTAGGTATATGTACCACCTCTTCTTTATCCATTCATCTACTGATGGACACTTACGTTGCTTCCATTTCTTGGCTATTGTAAATAGTGTTGCGATAAACATAGGGGTGCATCTGTCTTTTTCAAACTGGGCTGCTGCATTCTTAGGGTAAATTCCAGGAGTGGAATTCCTGGATCAAATGGTATTTCTATGTTGAGTTTTTTGAGGAACCTCCATACTGCTTTCCACAATGGTTGAACTAATTTGCATTCCCACCAGCAGTGTAGGAGGGTTCCCCTTTCTCCACATCCTTGTCAACATTTGTTGTTGTTTGTGTTTTGGATGTTGGCCATCCTTACTGGTGTGAGGTGATATCTCATTGTGGTTTTAATCTGCATTTCTCTGATGATTAGAGATGTGGAGCATCTTTTCATGTGCCTGTTGGCCAACTGAATTTCTTCTTTGGAGAAGTTTCTATTCATATCCTCAGCCCATTTCTTAATTGGATTATATACTTTTTGTTTGTTGAGGTGCGTGAGTTCTTTATATATTTTGGATGTCAACCCCTTATCTACCATGTTTTTATGAATATATTTTCCCAAACTGTAGGATGTCTTTTTGTTCTACTGATGGTGTCCTTTACTGTACAGAAGCATTGCAGCTTGATATAGTCCCACTTGTTAATTTTTGCTTTTGTTTCCCTTGCCTGGGAGATATGTTCATGAAGAAGTCGCTCATGTTTATGTCCAATAGATTTTTGCCTATGTTTTTTTCTAAGAGTTTTATGGTTTCATGACTTACATTCAGGTCATGGATCCATTTTGAGTTTACTTTTGTGTATGAGATTAGAGAGTAGTCCAGTTTCATTCTCTTACATGTAGCTGTCCAGTTTTGCGAACACCAGCTGCTAAAGAGGCTGTCCTCTCCCCATTGTATATCCAAGGCTCCTTTATCATATATTAATTGACCATATATGTGTCAATTTTCTATTCTGTTCTACTGGTCTGTGGGTCTGTTCTTGTGCCAACACCAAATTGTCTTAATTACTGTTGCTTTGTAGTAGAGCTTGAAGTCAGGGAGTAATTGCCCCTGTTTTGCTGCTCCTTCTCAGGATTGCTTTCGCTATTCGGGGTCTTTTGTGGTTCCATATGAATTTTAGAACTATTTGTTCCACCTCACTGAAGAATGCTATTGCTATTTTGATAGGGATTCCGTTGAATCTGTAGATTGCTTTAGGTAGTATAGCCATTTTGACAATATTTATTCTTCCTAGCCAAGATCATGGGATGAATTTCTATTTGTTAGTGTCCTCTTTAATTTCTCTTAGGAGTGTCTTGTAGTTTTCAGGGTATAGGTCTTTCACTTCCTTGATTAGGTTTATTCATAGGTATTTCATTCTTTGAATGCAATTGTGAATGGAATTGTTTTCCTGATTTCTCTTTCTGTTAGCTCATCATTAGTGTATAGGAAAGCAACCGATTTCTGTGTGTTAATTCTGTGTCCTGCAACTTTGCTGAATTCAGATATTAGTTCTAGTAGTTTTGGAGTGGCATCTTTAGGGTTTTTTATGTACAATATCATGTCATCTGCAAATAGTGACAATTTGACTTCTTCCTTACTAATCTGGATGCCTTGTATTTCTTTGTTTTCTCTGATTGCCGTGGCTAGGACCTCCAGTACTATGTTGAATAACAGTGGAGAGAGTGGGCATCCCTATCTTGTTCCCAATCTTTGATAAAAGGCTTTCAGCTTCTTGCTGTTAAGTATGATGTTAGCTGTGGGTTTGTCATGTATAGCCTTTATGATGTTGAGGTACTTGCCCTCTATACCCATTTTGTTGAGAGTTTTTATCATGAATGGATGTTGAATTTTGTCAAATGCTTTTTCAGCATCTATGGAGATGATCATGTGGTTTTTATTCTTTTTGTTGATGTGGTGGATGATGCTGATGAATTTTCGAATGTTGTACCATCCTTGCATCCCTGGGATGAATCCCACTTGATCATGGTGTATGATCCTCTTGATGTATTTTTGAATTCGGTTTGCTAATATCTTGTTGAGTATTTTTGCATCTATGTTCATCAGAGATATTGGTCTGTAATTTTCTTTTTGGTGAGGTCTTTGCCCGGTTTTGGTATTAGAGTGATGCTGGCTTCATAGAATGAGTTTGGAAGTATTCCCTCCTCTTCTATTTTTTGGAAAACTTTAAGGAGAATGGTTATTATTTCTTCTCTATATGTCTGTTAAAATTCAGAGGTGAATCCATCTAGCCCGGGGGTTTTGTTCTTGAGTAGTTCTTTGATTACCGATTCAATTTTGTTGCTGGTGATTGGTCTGTTTAGGTTTTCTGTTTCTTGCTTGGTCATTCTTGAAAGGTTATATTTTTCAAAGAAGTTTTCCATTTTTTCTAGGTTTTCCAGCTTCTTAGCATATAGATTTTAATAGTATTCTCTTATAATTCTTTGTATTTCTGTGGGGTCCGTAGTGACTTTTCCTTTCTCATTTCTGAATCTGTTTATGTGTATAGATTCTCTTTTTCTCTTAATAAGTCTGGCTAGGGGTTTATCTATTTTATTTTTTCAAAGAACCAGCTCTTGGTTTCATTGATTTTTCCTATTGTTTTATTCTTCTCAATCTTATTTATTTATTCTCTCATCTTTATTATGTCCCTCCTTTTGTTGACTTTGGGCCTCATTTGTTCTTCTTTTTCCAATTTTATAATAATTGTGTCTATAGACTATTCATTTGGGATTGTTATTCCTTCTTTAAATAGGCCTGGATTGCAATATAGTTTCCTCTTAGAACTGCCTTCGCTGCGTCCCACAGAAGTTGCGGCTTTGTGTTATTGTTGTCATTAGTCTCCATGTATTGTTTGATCTCGCTTTTAATTTGGTTATTTATCCATTGATTATTTAGGAGCATGTTGTTAAGTCTCCGTGTATTTGTGAGCCTTTTTGTTTTCTCTGTACAATTTATTTCTAGCCTTATACCTTTGTGATCTGAGAAGTTGCTTGGTAGAATTTCAATACTTTTGAATTTACTGAGGTTCATTTTGTGGCCTAGTATGTGGTCTATTCTGGAAAATGTTCCATGTGCACTTGAGAAGATTGTGTATCCTGTTGCTTTTGCATGTAGAGTTCTGTAGATGTCTGCCACGTCCATCTGTTCTAGTGTGTTGTTCAGTGTCTCTGTTTCTTTACTTATTTTCTATCTGGTTGATCTGCCCTTTGGAGTGAGTGGTGTGTTGAAGTCTCCTAAAATGAATGCATTGCTTTCTATTTCCTCCTTTAATTCTGTTAGTATTTGTTTCACATATGTCGGCGCTCCTGTGTTGGGTGCATATATATTTTAAATGGTTATATCCTCTTGTTGGACTGACCTCTTTATCATTATGTAATGTCCTTCTTTATCTCTTGCTACTTTCTTCATTTTGAAGTCTATTTTGTCTGATACAAGTCTTTCTCCTTGTTGTTTGCATGAAATATCTTTTTCCATCCCTTCACCTTTAGTCTGTGTATATCTTTGAGTTTGAGGTGAGTCTCTTGTAAGCAGCGTATAGATGCATCTTGCTTTTATATCCACTCTGTTACTCTGTGTCTTTTGATTGGTGCATTCAGTCCATTTACATTTAGGGTGATTATCGATAGATATGTATTTATTGCCGTTGCTGGCTTTAGATTTGTGGTTACCAAAGGTTCAAGGGTAGCTTCTTTACTATCTAACAGTCTAACTTAACTTTCTTGTTAAGTTATTGTAAACACAGTCTGATGATTCTTTATTTCTCTCCCTTCTTATTCTTCCTCCTCCATTCTTTATATATTGGATGTTTTTTTCTGTACTCTTTTACATTTCCTTTGACTGTTTTGGTGGATGGTTGATTTTACTTTTTGCCTTTATAGTTAGTATTTGGATGGTCTGCTTTCTTTTCTATGATTTTATTTTCTCTGGTGACATCTTTTTAGCCTTAAGAGTGCTTCCATCTAGAGCAGTCCCTTTAAGATATCCTGTAGAGGTGGTTTATAGGAGGCAAACTCCCTCAGCTTTCACTTGTCTGGGAATTGTTTAATCCCTCCATAAAATGTAAATGATAATCGTGCTGGAGACAATATTCTTGGTTCAAGGCCCTTCTTTTTCATTACATTAAATATGTCATGCCATTCTCTTCTGGCCTGTAAGGTTTCTGTTGAGAAGTCTGATGATAGATTGATGGGTTTTCCTTTGTAGGTGATCTTTTTTTTTCTCTCTAGCTGCCTTTAATACTCTGTCCTTATCTTTGATCTTTGCCATTTTAATTATTATGTGTCTTGGTGTTGTCTTCCTTGGGTCCCTTGTGTTGGAGATCTGTGGCCTTTCATGGTCTGAGAAACTATTTCCTTCCCCAACTTGGGGAAGTTTTTGGCAATTATTTCTTGAAAGACACTTTCTATCCCTTTTTCTCTCTCTTCTTCCTCTGGTACTCCTATAATGCGAATATTGTTCCATTTGGATTGGTCACATAGTTCTCTTAATATTCTTTCATTCCTAGAGATCCTTTATCTCTCTCTGCCTCAGCTTCCCTGTATTCTGGTTCTCTGATTTCTATTCCATTAACAGTCTCTTGCACCTTGCCCAATCTGCTCCTAAGCCCATCGATCACTTGTCTGATGTCTGCATTGTGTTTCCTCACTTCCTCCCTTGGCTCTTGCATATTTCTCTGTAGATCCATCAGCATGGTTATGACTTTTATTCTGAATTCTTTTTCAGGAAGATTATATAAGTCTATCCCATCAGGCCCCTTCTCTGAGGTTGTCTGGCTAATATTTGTCTTTACCATATTCTTCTGTCTTTTCATGGCGATAGAAGTGGTCACTGGTAGGCTCCATGTGTGTCAGCTGGGAGAACAAAGTCCCTTCCTGCTTGTTGTTCTCCTAACCCTTCTCAGGGGCCTGAGCTGTTTTCCTGCACACCAGGTGGCAGACTCTGGGATAATCCCCTAAGCTGTCTGTGTGCAGGCCACCTCAGCTTAGCCCATAGTACTGCAGGGGTCTGCAATCTCGTTGTGTGCGTTCTGGTCCCCTTGGTGCCTTGTGAACCTGGTTCTGGGGCTCTTCCTGCTTAGCTGCACGCCAGCCGGGAGGTGATTCTGTGAGGTTGCTGTGGGCAGGGCCACTCCTCTGCTGTTCCTCAGCAGCAGCGGCTCCACCAGACCCTTTGCAGGGAAGAACAAATGGCAGGCTGCTGATCTCTGTGGGAAGCCTCGGCGCAGCTGCTTTGCCCCGCCGCCAGCCAGGGGGTCGAAAATTCCTCAAGACTCCCAGCCTGCTGGGCTGAGTGCGCTGGGATGATTTTGTTCTGGTGTTGTGCCCTTGTCTTTTTAAGACTTTTCAAAAAGCACGCGCTTTTATTTTGTCCTGGGGGGCCAGCTGAGGGGGCCCACTTGCAGTTTCCATCTCGGATCCTGCCCTTCCGTTTCTCTAATCTCTGATACACCACGTGATGTGTGTCAGTGCTCCCGGCGCAGATCACCAGGGCTGGTTATTTGGCTCTTCTCCCTGCTCTGATTCTTTTCCTCCTGCCAGTGCGCTGGGGTGAGGGAGTGCTCAGGTCCCGCCGGGTTGCAGCTTTATATCTTACATGCTTCATGAGGCGATGAGTTCTCGCAGATGTAGCTGTAGCCTGGCTGTTGTACTGTGTCTTCTGGTCTCTCTTTTAGGAATAGTTGTATTTGTTGTATTTTCACAAATATATATGGTTTGGGGAGGAGATTTCGCCACCCTGCTCACGCCGCCATCTTCCCAGAAGTCCGTTTATTTTTTAACTTATTTTATTAAGGTACATACAATGCACAAATCGTAGTGTGTGGCTCAATGAATTTTGACATGTGTATACACTCATGTAGCCATCACCCAAATCAAGATATCAAACATTCTCATTATTTTTCCCCTTCACCTATTTTATCATCCCTCCACCCCTCTACAGCAACCACAAATCTGTTTTCTATGTTTAAATCTATTTCTATTTTGCTTATTTGTTCATTTGTTTTGTTTTTTAGATATATAAGTGAAATCATACGGTATTTTTCTTTCTTTTTTCTCTTAGCATAATACCCTCTAGGACTGTCCATGTCGCAAATGGTGAGATTTCATTCTTTTTTATGACTGAGTACTAGTCCATGTATATTTGTAATGTGTCTTCTTTATTCATTCATCTATCAATAGGCACTTAGATTGCTGGAAAACGAATCTTTAAAAAGGAATTTTAATGTGTGGTTAAGCTGCCTAAGAATGAGTCTTAGTATCAAAAGTATACTAGTGCAATATTAGTATTTGATTTTTCATTCTATTAAAAGGACAAGTTTTCTTGGATTATTGATCTGTTCTTAATAAGAAATTGTAAACATAGGTAGGGATTAAAGATGGCAGCGTGTGAGGTAAGACAGAGGCTTCCTCCTAAAACTGCATATAAAACAAAAATATAATTAATACAATGAATCCTGAAAGAGCAACAGGAAAGAGGACTGTACCAAACTGCATACACCTGGAGAAAAGAATAAACCTAATGGAACAGGGTAACAAGCCAAGCTGTGGCTGAACAGGACCCAAGCCCTTTACTCCCACCCAGCTCACCAGTGGGAGGAAGAGAAATGGAGTGGTGAGGGAGTGGAAGCCTGGGACTGCTGAATACCTAACTCCAGAGATCTGCTCTGGGAGCACAAACCTACATTTCACAGTGCTTGCATGTTTCTCTCATGATTAGGAGATTAGAAAGCTAAGACAGGCAGAATTCCTGGAGAGACAGACATCCCAGCCACTTGTGGAAAGCAGGGATCCAGATGCTGCTCTGGGACAAAGGAAAGGTGGTCAGTCTGAGAGACTTCCTAACAGCAAGAGGGCTGCTAAAGGGCAAGGATTGCACAGAGCTTACTGCTCAGGAGAAAGGACAGGTAGACAAAATTGTATGGAAGCACTCTGCCCAGCAGGTTGGTAGCTTTCATGATCTTCAGGCGCTCTAGCTCCCTGGCTGGTTAAACAGCTCCAAGTACCCCCTCTGTAATACGCAGCCTACTGCGCCTTTCTTCTGGCCAGCTCCACCTAGCTCGCAAACCGTCAAACCCTACCCTGGCATTAGGCCACCCAGAGGGAAGACCTGTCTACAGCAACTACAAATGCAAAGCATACTGGCTTATACCTGTGTGCTTGGCCCACTAGTTCAGGCAGTGGAGACAGGCATAGCAGCCAGGAAGCAGGAAACAGCTCTTTCCTCCGCCAGGCACCAATACCACTCTCCTGTGACCCCTGACATTTCTTCAGGGGCTGAGCAGCTCCAGAGAGTAGAGCTTCTGGGCACTAGAGGGCTCCATATACAAATATGAAACACCAAAGGAACCTGGTTCAAAGTAAAATTATGAATACAACTCCTGAGAAATATTTAAATGACATAGACCTCATGAATCTTCCTGAAAGGGATTTCAAAATAAAAATCATTAACATGCTGATGAACGTACAGAAAAATATTCAAGAACTCAGGAATGAATTCTGGTTGGAGATCCAATCGTTGAAGAGCACAATGAAGGGTATTAAAAGCAGAATGGATATGGTGGAGGAGATGATAAATGAAAAAGAAACTACAGAAGAGGAATACAAAGAAGCTGAGGCACAGAGAGAAAAAAGGATCTTTAAGAATGGAAGAATATTGAGAGAACTGTGTGACCCATGCAAACGGAACAATATTCGCATTATAGGAGTACCAGAAGAAGAAGAGAGAAAAAGGGATAGAAAGTGTCTCTGAGGAGGTAAATGCTAAAAAAATTCCTCAGTCTGGGGAAGGAGATAGTCTCTCAGGCTATGGAGGTACACAGATCTTCCAACACAAGGGACCCAAGGAAGACAACACCAAGACATATAGTAATTTAAATGGCAAAGATCAAGGATAAGGAGAGACTATTAAAAGCAGCCAGAGAGAGAAATAAGATCACATACAAAGGACAGCCCATCAGGCAATCATCAGACTTCTCAGAAGAAACCTTACAGGCCAGAAGGGAGTGGCATGATGTATTTAATGCAATGAAACAGAAGGGACTTGAACCAAGAACACTTTATCCAGCAAGATTATCATTTAAATTTGAAGGAGGGATTCAACAATTCCCACATAAGCAAAAGCTTAGGGAATTTACCTCCACAAACCATCTCTACAGTGTATTTTGGAGGGACTGCTATAGATGGAAGTGTTCCTAAGATTTAATAGCTGTCACCAGAGGTAATAAAACTACAGTAAACAAAGTAGAACAGTTAATTACTAAGCAAATGCAAAATTAAATTAACTATTCCCAAAGTCAATCAAAGGATAGACAAAGAGTACAGAATATGGTACCTAAGATATAAAGAATGGAGGAGGAAGAAAAAGGAGGAGAAAAAAAGAACTTTTAGAGTGTGTTTGTAATAGCATATTGAGTCAAGTTAGACTCGTAGATAGTAAGGAAGCTAACCTTAAACCTTTCGTAACCACAAATCTAAAGCCTGCAATGGCAAGAAGTACATACCTATCAATATTCACCCTAAATGTAAATTGACTGAACGCTCCAATCAAAAGACATAAAGTCACTGAATGGATAAAAAAACAAGATCCATCTATATGCTGTCTACAAGAGACTCACTATAAACCCAAAGACATACACAGACTAAAAGTGAAGGGATGGAAAAAGATATTTCATGCAACTAATAGGGAAAAAAGCAGGAGTTGCAGTACTTGTATCAGACAAAATAGACTTCAAAACAAAGAAACTCACAAGAGACAAAGAAGGACATTACATAATGATAAACGGATCAATCAAACAAGAAGATATAACCATTATAAATATCTATGCACCCAACACAGGAGCACCTATATATGTGAAACAAATACAGAATTAAAAAAGGAAATAGAATGCAATGTGTTCATTCTAGGAGACTTCAACACTCGACTCACTCCAAAGGACAGATCAACCACACAGAAAATAAGTAAAGAGACAGAGGCACTGAACAACACATTAGAACAGATGGACCTAACAGACATCTACAGAACTCTACACCCAAAAGCATCAGAATACACATTCTTCTCAAGTGCACATGGAACATTTTCAAGAATAGATCATATACTAGGCCACAACAAGAGCCTTGGTAAATTCAAAAAGATTGAAATTGTACCAACCAGTTTCTCAGACCGCAAAGGTTTGAAACTATAAATAAATTACACAAAGAAAATGAAAAATCCCACAAACACATGAGGCTTCACAACAGGCTCCTAAATAACCGATGTATCAATGACCAAATAAAAACAGAGATCAAACAATATATGGAGACAAATGACAACAATAATTCAACACCGCAAAAATCTGTGGGACGCAGTGAAGGCCATGCAAAGAGGAAAGTATACTGCAATACAGGCCTACCTCAGGAAAGAAGAACAATCCCATATGAGCAGTCTAAACTCACAATTAAAGAAACTAGAAAAGAAGAACAAATGAGGTCCAAAGTCAGTAGAAGGAGGGACATAATAAAGATTAGAGCAGAAATAAATAAAATCGAGAAAAATAAAACAATAGAAAGAATCAGTGAAAGGAAGAGCTGGTTCTTTGAGAAAATAAAATAGATAAACCCCTAGCTAGACTTATCAAGAGAAAAAGAGAGTCTAATCACATAAACAGAATGAGAAATGAGAAAGGAAAAATCACTACAGACACCACAGAAATTCAAAGAATTATGATAGAATACTATAAAAATTATATGCTAACAAACTGGATAACCTAGAAGAAATGGACAACTTTCTAGAAAAATAAACCTTCCAAGGCTGACCCAGAAAGAAACAGAAAATCTGAAAAACCAATTACCAGCAACAAAATTGAATTGGTAATCAAAAACCTACATAAGAACAAAACCCGTGGACCAGATGGCTTCATCGCGGAATTTTATCAAACATTTCATGAAGACTTCCTCCTTAAAGTTTTCCAAAGAGTAGAAGAAGAGGGAGTACTTCCAGACTGGTTCTATGAGGCCAGCATCACTCTAATACCAAAACCAGGCAAAGACGCCACAAAAAAAGAAAATTACAGACCAATATCCCTGATGAACATAGATGCAAAATTCTCAACAAAATATTAGCACACCAAATTCAAAAACATCATCCATCATGATCAAGTAGGATTTATTCCAGGGATGCAAGGATGGTACAACATTCGAAAATCCATCAACATCATCCACCACATCAACAAAAAGAAGAACAAAAACCACATGATCATCTCCATAGATGCTGAAAAATTATTTGACAAAATTCAACATCCATTCATGATAAAAACTCTCAACAAAATGGGTATAGAAGGCAAGTACCTCAACATAATAAAGGCCATATATGACAAACCCATAGCCAATATTATACTTAACAGCGAGAAGCTGAAAGCTTTTCCTTTAAGATCAGGAACAAGACAAGGATGCCCACCCTCCCCACTTTTATTCAACATAGTACTGGAGGTCCTAGCCACGGCAATCAGACAACTCAAAGAAATAAAAGGCATCCAGATTGGCAAGGAAGAAGTTAAACTGTCCCTGTTTGCTGATGACATGATATTGCACATAAAAAACCCTAAAGAATCCACTCCAAAACTACGAGATCTAATATCTGAATTCAGCAAAGTTGTGGGATACAAAATTAATACACAGAAATCTGTGGTATTCCTATACACTAACGATGAACTAGGAGAAAGAGAAATCAGGAAAACAATTCCATTCACAGTTGCATCAAAAAGAATAAAATACCTAGGAATAAACCTAACCAAGGAAGTGAAAGACCTATACTCTGAAAACTACAAGACACTCATGAGAGAAATTAAAGATGATACCAATAAATGGTAACACATCCTGTGCTCATAGATAGGAAGAATTAATATTGTCAAAATGGCCATCCTGCCTAAAGCAATCTACAGATTCAGTGCAATTCCTATCAAAATACCAACAGCATTCTTCAACAAACTAGAGAAAATCATTCTAAAATTCATATAGAACCACAAAAGACCCCAAATAGCCAAAGGAATCCTGAGAAGGAAGAATAAACCTCGGGGGATTTTGCTCCCCAACTTCAAGCTCTACTACAAAGCCACAGTAATCAGGACAATTTGGTACTGGCACAAGAACAGACCCATAGACCAATGGAACAGACTAGAGAACCCTGATATAAACCCAACCATATATAGTCAATTAATATATGATAAAGGAGCCATGGACATACAATGGGGAAATGACAGCCTCTTCAACAACTGGTGTTGGCAAAACTGGACAGCTACATGCAAGAGAATGAAACTGGATTATTGTTTAATCCCATACACAAAAGTCAACTCAAAATGGATCAAAGACCTGAATGTAAGTCATGAAACCATAAAACTCTTAGAAGACAACATAAGCAAAAATCTCCTGAATATAAGCATGAGCAACTTTTTCCTGAATGCATCTCCTCAAGCAAGGGAAACAAAACCAAAAATGAACTCATGGGACTATATCAAACTAAAAATTTTCTGTACAGCAAAGGACACCATCAACAGAACAAAAAGGCATCCTACAGTATGGGAGAATATATTTGTAAATGACATAAAGAACAAGGGGCTAACATCCAAAATATATAAAGAAATCACATGCCTCAACACGCAAAAAGCAAATAACCCAATCAAAAAATGGGCAGAGGATATGAAGAGACAGTTCTCCAAAGAAGAAATTCAGATGG
Source organism: Phataginus tricuspis (assembly GCA_029783875.1). Lineage (NCBI taxonomy): Eukaryota > Metazoa > Chordata > Mammalia > Pholidota > Manidae > Phataginus > Phataginus tricuspis. Next base: position 48,388,994 of record JAQQAC010022981.1, on the reverse strand, counting down.
CCTACAGAGATATGAAAAGATGCTCCACATCACTAATGATCAGGGAAATGCAAATTAAAACCACAATGAGATATCACCTCACACCAGTATGGATGGCCACCATCCAAAAGACAAAGAACAACAAATGCCCGTGAGGATGTGGAGAAAGGGGAACCCTCCTACACTGCAGGTGGGAATGTAAGCTAGTTCAACCATTGTGGAAAGCAATATGGAGTTTCCTCAAAAAACTAAAAATAGAAATACCATTTGACCCCGGAATCCCACTCCTTGGAATTTACCCAAAGAATACAACGTCTCAGATTCAAAAAGACATATGCACCCCTATGTTTATCGCAGCTCTATTTACAATAGCCAAGATATGGAAGCAACCTAAGTGTCCATCAGTAGATGAATGGATAAAGAAGGTGTGGTACATATACACAATGGAATACTATTCAGCCACAAGAAAGAAACAAATCCTACCATCTGCAACAACATAGATGAAACTGGAGGATATTATGCTCAGTGAAATAAGCCAGGTGGAGAAAGACAAGTGCCAAATGATTTCCCTCATTTGTGGAGTATAACAACGAAGAAAACTGAAGGAACAAAATAGCAGCAGACTCACAGACTCCAAGAAGGGACTAGTGGCTACCAAAGGGGAGGGGTGTGGAAAGGCAGGTGGAGAGAACGGGAGAAGGGGATTGAGGGGGTATTATGTTTAGTACACATGGTGTGGGGGATCATGGGGAAAACAGTGTAGCACAGAGAAGGCTAACAATCTGTGGCATCTTACTACACTGATGGACAGTGACTGCACTGGGGTATGGGTGGGGACTTGATAATGTGGGTAAATGTAGTAACCACATGGTTTTTTCATGAGAGTGTATATCAATAATACCTTAATAAGAAAAATTTTTTTAATTGTAAACAAAGTTTTTTCTCCATCTTTAATCTGTTGTAAGAAAAACAAGAGTTTATGTTTTATCTGTTTCAGGTCTTTGATTTCTTAAGAAAACTGAATCTTTTCAATACTAAAAGAGCTAAGTTTTGCTAGCAACTATTTAACCTTCTGCACTGGCCTGTGAAATCTTTATCACTTTGGTTAAATAGATAGCTAAGTATTGTTTCATAGTGACCTATGATCCCATTTGACCAAGTGTTTAAAACTTTTTTGTTTTGAAAACTTCCCAAATTGAAATTCTAAATAAAACCTTTTTGACCTAGAATATGCCAAAGGATTTGTTAAACTAATTAGGCTTATTTGATATATGAAATTACATGAGAAACACTGTTGAATAAAAAGTAATGGTAAGCTTTTTTCATGTGGTATTTGTATAGATATTTGTGTATTCTAGAAATTATGTGAAATTCTCTTACCTAATGAAATTGCTGTTACCAAAATTGAGGCTCATGCTAAAGAGATGAAGGCTGACCTCAGGGAACGCCCCAGCTGGCTTTCATGCAAAGGCAACACACACAGACTATATAGATTGTGGTGTGTGTGGATGACGTCCATTCTGCTTCTGAAAAAAATGGCTCCTTCCCAGACTTTTGCCATCCTGATACCCTTATAACATGGCAACAGTCTGCTCCTGAATCAGAGAAATTAAGGTGGGAAATAATGTTATAAATTAAATGGTCAGGGCTATGGGAAACCCAAGACAGCTGCTTGGTTCTTTCTGGCTCCCTGGAAAACTCCATTTCTGGTTTTTGCATTCCTTTACCCACCATTGTGAATTTAAGAAAAACCCTTTTCATCCCCAGAGGCCTCAGATCTCCTGTCTCTCGACCGTTTGAACATCTGCAGCTGGACTTCATTCAGCTACTAAATATGAATTGTCAAAATGTCCTTGTTATTGTGGGATGTTTTCTAGGTGGGTTGAAATCTTCCCTTGATGCAAGGCTGACGGCCTTACAGTTGCAAAGAAATTGTTAGAAAACATGTTTCCCACTTGGGACCATGGCTCTGAAGTGCACTCCAAACACTGGGAATTATACTGTTTATAATAAACATAATGATCTCCCTAGTGCATTATATCCTCTCAAAAGCTTTAAATCCATGTAAAATGCATTTAAAAACAGATTATCTTCTGTAATCTCCAGTGGTTGAGGCACCCACTTCACTGGGCAAATCACACAAGCCTTAATGGAAGCCTCAAACTTAAAATTCCTAAGCTTGTCAAAACTGTTGGACTTCCCTGGCCTAAGGCATTATTGCCTTTGGTCTGGCTGACTATTCACAATACCCGTTTCATAATCACACTCCACATGAGATAGGTGCCAGCAGACCAATGTCTATTGGTATACAGCCTTCTGCTGATTTCTTGTCTCATCCTAGTCTGTGAGTTTTTAATGTCTGTGCTAAAGCCTATAGCAACAGGTGAAAGAAGCCTTCTGAAATCCCATTTCAAAGGACTAGTTGGTCACACTCTAGAGCCTGGTAACTGGGTATTCTGGAAACATCAGAGGAAGACAGCTCTTGAGCCCCATTGGAAGGGAACTTACCAAGTATTCCTGACCACTGACCCTGCTACAAAATTAAAAGGCATTGAGCCTTGGATACACATCTCACAACTGAAGATGGCTCCAGCTGACATCTGGTCTTGTACAGACAGAGGAAACCTCCGAATCAGATTAATGAGGAAGTGTAGTAGCTGACATCAAGGTGTAGACTGCTTCTACCCATGATGATGGATAGACTTCATACTAAATATGAAACTCTTTGTTCTTTTCCTTTCCTTTACACTGGCATTGGCCTGGAAAGATAACACCCTCATCTGTATCTCCCAGGCCATTGATAAGGGGGATTACCTCTGGAACTTAGAACAACCTTTTATTTCAGGCTAGGAGAAAATCTTAACTGTGCCCCTAACTTTTCAAACAAAATAAGACATCTCATTGGTTAACTTCCCTAAATTTACACCTTTAAGTTTGAAAGAACATACCAGGACGCTTTTATGATTCCTTTTGGCAAGTCTCACTTCCATGGTTAGGGATAAATGTAGATGAGACTGTGATTAGGAACTTCTCCTTAATTTGAAGTTATTGCACAATGTGCTGCTGAAGCAAAGAGCTGCCTGAGAAAGATCGTTAGACTCTGGCCATAGTTGTTGTTGATAATAAGTAGCCCTTGATTATCTTTTAGCTGAGCAAGAGGCTGTCTATACCATGGCCAATGCTGCCTGCTCTACCTAGGTAACACTTCTGGTGAGGTTGAAACTCAGTTACATAAGATCACTGAGCAGCCATTTGGCCTGAATGGGTAACTACTTATTTTATTTGTTTAGGTTTTGGGGACCATGGCTCTGAAGGACACTCCAAACATTGTGAATTATCCTATTTATAATCATCATAATAATCTCCTTAGTATATCATATTCTCTCAAAAGCTGTAAATGCATGTACACAGCTAAGTACCAAGAAGATGACCTCCTTGAGACTGGAACTTCAGAGGAGAATTGAAAAGAATGACCAACATAAGGATAATGAGCCTGAAGTCATGATTTGAGAGTATCAGATAAAGCAAGAATGCCAGGACCCATGGACACCACACAAAAGGAACAACAAAAGCAGTTAGAACTTTAGAGCAGTAGCTGAGAGTGGTGCAAATGCCTTAAAGTTTTTTTTTATTGAAGTACCATTGATATACAATCATATTGGTTTCAAGTATACAACACAGTGGTTCAACAGTTACCCATATTGAATCCTCACCCTACCTAGTGCAGTTACTATCTGTCAACATAGGAAGATGTTACAGAATCACTGGCTGTGTTCCCTGTGCTGTATTACTGTCCCTGTGACCAAATTATTATTGAGAATGTTTGTGTCCCTTTATCTCCCTCTCCTTCCCCATTCCCCCACATTAACATCCCCCCAACAATGTTAACCACCAGTCACTTCTCAGTATATGAGTCTAGTGCTATTTTGTTCATTTTGTTTTGTTTTTAGATTTCACAAGTGAAATCATATGGTATTTGTCTCTCTGCCTGGCTTATTTCACTTAGTATAATACCCTCTAGGTCCATCATTGTTGTTGTAAATATGCGGATTTCTTTTTTATGGCTGACTAATAGTCCATTTTGTATATGCACAACATCTTCTTTATCCATTCATCTATTGATGGACACTTAGGTTGCTTCCATAACTTGGCTATTGTAAATAATGCAGTGATATACACAGAGGTGCATTTATCTTTCAAATCAGGGATATTTTGTTTTCTTTGGGTAAATTCCTAGGAGTGGAGTTACTGGGTCATATGGTGTTTCTAGCAAATGCCTTAAATTCTGATTACACCTCAGTTAAGCCAAGAGTCTGATCAAAAGTGGGGATTTGTTAAACAGACAACCAGAGGCCCACATGGAGTCATTTCTGCTAGGCCAGGTTACCAAACTGGGGCTTAATTCCTTACCTAACTGTGGTTTCAACCTCCCCCAGAAATGTAGTCAATCAGGAATTTTCTGGCGCTGCATCAATGAGGTAATCTGTCACATGTATCCTCTCCAACCCCCAAAGGTAAGTGACCTCACCCAAAAGAGTCCTTTTTTCTATGACTTCCTTGTCCTGCCTTTAAAAACCTTTCCCTTTCTATAGCCCTTTGGAGCATCTCTCTTAAATAGAATTGCAGTGGAGTATATTAGTAATATAGTAGTCAAATCAGATACAATGATAGTTTTAGGAAAATAGTGGCTTAAAGATATGAAACTGGACCAAATCATTCATGAGATAATTTCTGGCAGTTCAGATCTGTGATTCTCTGGTCTTATGAGTCCTGATTCCCAGAACCTAGATCAGTGATCCTCTGTCTAGCTACACATTAGGAACCTCCTGTAGACCAAATAGAATGGAGTCTCTGAGGGTGCAGCATAGGTATTTTTTTTTAAAGCTTCACTCAGCGATTTTAACATGCAGCAATGTATGACCTAGACCAAGTATATTAATCTAATACTCAGAAATATTAATGGAATAAATACAAACATTTAATCAATACTTTCTATGACCTAGGCCCCATCCAATTTGGTAAATTCTGACAATCCATTTGATTCAGTGATAAACTCACAGATACCATATGATTCTGTGAAAGCCTAAGCTTGCCAAATGACTATTTCCCTAAAGGAATTGAAATCTAAATATAGAATAATACTCTTGAGTATCTTCATTGATCAGCACAATTCTCTGAGCATAAGATACGTGCCTAGCACTATGGGAGATTATTAAAAAGAATCTATAATAGCAGTTCCTCACAAGGTATTTACATTGAAATTAAAGAGACAAGATTGAACTTGCAACCCACAGAGTATGATGTTGGCTATGGCTTTGTACATGGCCTTTATTATGTTAAGATATGTTCCCTTTATATCCACTTTCTTTCTTGTTTCCTGTTTTTATCAAACACTGAAAAACAATAGAGCAAGAAAGCCCCTATTTCAAGAAAAACAAGAAAGGACATATTTCTTGGAGAAAATAAAAACTATTATGTCAAGTTCTCTACACTTACATCCTGGCCCCTGTACATCTGAACTTATGACTCCATGATTTACACTAATTAAAATGCATATTCAATATTTATCCAAATAAAAAAAACAATACATTCAAGTATACATTACTGGTTAAATGCATGTGGTCTAGAATCAGACAGGGATTAAATTCCAAGCTACCATTTACCAGCCATAATCCTACTTTGTGGTCCTATGTCTTGGGCTGCCTTTCTCCACTTGTACAAGGGAAGAGATAACAGCACAGGATTGATCTGAGGATTGAACAAGGTAACATGAATTAATATGGTATGTGGTACCCAGTGACTGTTCCCTAAATGTCAGCTATTTTATCCTGCTCAGAAAGTGCTAAGAGATGAGTTAAGGAAAGGACAAAGTGAGTTCTGGGGGAAGCTCTCCAGAAGGAGAGAGCTGACCAAGATGGGAGGAAGACATGGCTTGTTCAGATGGAGAGAAGACAGAGCAGTATAGGCCTGAGCAAAGGCTCAGAGGAGATGGTGGCCAGGACCTTGATATTCAGGCCAAACTGTAGCATTCTCCTCGTTTTAATTTTTTTAAAAGACTTTGCTGGCACCTGTTACATACACAGTAGGTGACTGTAATAATAACTGTAGAAATTTTGGGTTTTCCCCACCAACCATTTGGCAAGTACTACATGATTTCAAGAATTCCAGCTTCTGAGTGTTTCAGAGTTCAGTTACAGATTTTCTAACTCACTTTAGGATGCTGTGATCAGACACAGTTCCAGCACTACCTCAAGATCGCCACTAGAGGGACTAGAACCAAAGGAATTTTTGACCTAGGTAATGATACTTTCTAGATTCCTAACACTTTTTAACTTCATTTTCAAGTATATTTCTTATTTTATGCTTTTTAAAATACTTTTTAAAAACACAAACCCTACTTGTATATAGGCATCAAAGAGTTCTACTGACCATCATCCCCAATTCCCACCCACAAAACAGCCATGTGATAAGATTAATAAGATTGTGTCCTTCCAGATATTTTCAATTTGTATGTGACCATCTGTATTATTCTTATTTAAACCCTTATTTTTCCCCTGCCTGCCACCCTGACTTCATCTCCTACCACTCTCTACTTGCTGTACAGATTATATTCCAAAGCTCCAAATTTGCCAACTTATTCCAGTCTCAGAACCTTTGTACTCACTACATTATCTTGTTGGACTATTGTCTTCTCTTGGGTCCTCCTCACTCAGGTGTCAGCTCATATGTCACTTCCTCAGAGAGGCCTTTGTGACACCCATCAAGTAATTATTCCTCAACCCAAGTCACTCTCCATCACCATGTTTTATTTTCTTCTTTCTTCTATCACTGTTTGATATTTAATAATTACCCTGCTAATGTGCTTGCCTACCTACTCACTACTGAAATATAATCTCTAATAGCCAGAGATTTGACAGCTTCAATTCCACATCCTTAGTGTCTAGAACACAAATGAGGGACTCAAAAGTACTTGTTGATTGAATGAATAAATGAGAGAGTGCTGTACAAACTATTCTGCAACTTGCTTTTCAATTGATGTATCTTCTAAAAGTTGTATTTTACTTTCTGTGGATAAGCTTTATTCTTTTGTCATATTTTTAATTTTTTTAATTTAATCTTTTTAGGTTAGAAAATTACATGGCTCAAAATTAAAACAATATAAAAAGTCATACAGTGAAATGTCTCACAGCCACTGCTACCAACCACTTCCCTAGTTACCACTCAGCCAGGTAGCCATTTTTATGAGTTTATTGTGTAGCCTTTATGCAAATACATACATATTCTTATTTTCTTCCGTTTTTGGAGAGAAATATGTTTATATACTATACTGTATATCCATTCTTTCAACAACTGTATGGTATTCATAATTTATATGGATTAGTAATTTATTTTACTCAATTCTCTATATTTAATAGACTTTTCATTGGTTGTAATTTTTGTTACTGCAATCAATGTTGCAATAATTATTTTTATGCTTGATAAATGTACAGAATAAATTACCATAAGTAGAATGTCTAAATAGAAGGTGTGTGTCTATTGAATCATGAGAGATCTTACCAAACTTCCCTCCAAGAAGGTTGCCTTAATTCTCTCACCAACAGTGTACATGAGCAACACTTTCCCACCCCCTCACCCATGATAAATTACAGACTTGAAAATGTTTGCCAGTCCGATGGATGAAAGTGGTTACTCACTGTTGTTTGGATTTTCATTTCTTTAATATGAAGTTGAACACTTTTTCATAGTTTTTAAATAGCTTATTGATATACAATTCACATACCATATAATTCACCTATGTAAAGTGTACAATTGAATGGTTTTCATATATTTACAACCATCAACACAGTTCATTGGATGAGCAACCATCACTACAGTCGATTTTAGAACATTTGCATCACCTCAAAAAAAAACTACCCTTCAGATATCAGTCTCCTATCACCCCCTCCATTAACCCCAGCCCTAAGAAACCACTAATCTACTTTCTGTCTATAGATTTGCCTTTTCTGAACATTGCTTATAAATGTAATTACATAATATAGGAGTTTTTGTGACTGGCTTCTTTTCACTGCTTATGTTCATCTATGCTGTAGCATGTATCAGTACGTCATTCCTTTTTATGACCAAATAGTTTTTTAATCCAATTGTCAGTTGCTGGATTTTTGTGTCATTTCCAGCATATATATATTTTTTAACATAGAATTGAAAAGTAGGCAAGGTCCTTAGAATTGTAAAGATAAGACTATATTTAACAAACAGTCTCAATTACTATAACTGAAGAGGCAGTTCTGGTGGGTAAAACATTAGACTAGAAAGCACAACACTAAAAATATCAACCTTGCCACAGGAGGGTTCTGTATGTGTCTTGCCTGAGGGTTTCAGCCCCAGGCAAGTTCAATATGGATTCAATGAGACCAAGAAATGACAACAGAAGTTCTTGGGGTAAAAGGGCTTATACCTGGATTTATTCTACCCGTGGTAGGTTGAGCACTACAATCACATCTGCATCCGGCAAGTTTGCAGGTCATAATCCACCTCTGGCTCGGCCTCTACCCAGAGCACTGGGAAGAACTCTTTATATAGTGACTCCATCAATAATAGCTTATTGCCTACCGGTGTGGAAGCATTAGTCTAGTGGTAGGCCAATTACATCATGTGGTAGTTTAGGGTCAGGTGAGCATCCTGGCCATAGAACTTACATTTTCCCCACAGTATGTAATTTTAATGTTTCTCTTCTTTGAGCCTTAGTTTCTGTATTAGTCAGGTGATCTGACTTCTTCCCATGTGTTCTTTCTATTGTTGTGTATAACACTTGCACCTAGCTGTCACTAGTCAAGGTTAAAGGTGCACTTCTCAGTTGGAATCCCACCCTTACCTGCCCACATCTTTATTGCCTTTCTTCTCTTTTTTTGTCATTTTGCAACAAATAGGTTCAAAAGTTGAATTAAACCACTTCATCCACTTATTTTAACATTGAATGGACACCTAATACAGTGGAGCAAATACAAGTAGAGGCCCCAAGTAGGAAGGAGCTAGGACAAGAGATGTGTGTCACTAGAACCATCATAATGAGTATGGGATACAGTTGGGAGACAATTCTGGAGGATTAAGGGGGATGCAGGGCCTTGCTGTCCACAAGACTCTTTTATCCTAGGAGTAACAGGAAAGCCATTAAAGTTTTCAGCAGAGGATTAACATGATCCAATTTTCATCTTTAAAAAGATCACTGTGAAAGAGTACATGAAATGCGATTCCATTTCAGTGACTTTCACCAACAGGAAAACTGATCTAGGATAGTAGAAGTTAGAAGACTCATTGCCTGTGGGAGAAGGGTAAGGACTGACTGTAAAGAACATAAAGAAACTTCCTGGGTGATAGAAATGTTCCATATCTTGATTGGGGTGATGGTAACACAGATGTATTCATTTATCAAAACTCATCAAAATGTAAAGTTCATATTTGTGCATATCACTGTAATACATTTTACCTCTATTAAAAAATAAAGATCACTCTGGCTGCTGCTACCTAACTGAAGCAATTTCAGGGTTCCAACTAGATAAAATTGACGTTTGTCTTGACAAAGGGTTTCTTCCCCAGACAAGTTCACTATGGATTCAATGAGACCGAAAAATGACAATGGAATGTTCTTGGGATGAAAGGGTTATACCCAACTTTATTGTCACAGTGGCAGGTCAGTCACTAGAATCCTGTCCACTCAAAGCAAGTCTGCATGCAGCAAGCCAGTCTCTGCCTCTGGGCCTCTCTACCCCTGCAGCCATCTCAATCCCTGTCCTCAACACTGCCACCACTCCAGTCTCTGCTTTCCTGCAGCTGTGCAGCCATACCACCGTGTCACCAAGAGCACTGGGCGGATCTCTTTATATAGAGTCAAAAACAATATACTGCCTACACGTGTGTAATGAGCAAGCCAACCAGAGCCAGGTGAGAATCCTGGCCATAAGAACCTTCACTTTATCCATACTCCACCCCTCCAGGGGTCTTACCTCTAAATCTACGTGCCCTCAATCTTCTGCAATAGTTCCTGTGTGAGAACGCTGGAACATTGTAACCAAATTTCATAATAACAACAGAGGCTATGACAATATACAAATAACAAAAATTACAAAGTATAATAATGCTCAAGCCTGAGGAGATCCATTGCCAACAAGTGGTCATCCTGGCAGTATTCAAACCAGTTCTATTCAAATGAGTTAACCAAAAGGATGGGTGGGCCTTACAATATTGACCTCCTCCAGCCTCTCCACCAGAAAGTCTTCCAGACACACAGGCTAATTCTTGTTGCTTTGTCTCTGGCTCCTGCTTCTTCATCCTCAGTAACTGGAACCACTGCTCTGGTTTCAATTGTTGCCACAGCTCCAGTAAGAATCTATTTGACTTTCCATTCAATTTCTCTCTCTCTGCTCCCGCCTTTATCAAATCAACCCACATCTGGGTCCTTATAACTTTCATGGGGCCCTTTAAATTCTTCCTCTGAGTAGTAGTAGACCTTATTTCTTTCCATTCTTTCATTGCTTCAGCCTCTCCTTAGTCTGCTACTGTACAGGTAACCTCACTTATGGGCTGCTCTAAATGAGGGGCAAAAATGGCCACTAGAGGCCCAAAGAGGGATGTGGGAGCCATTTGAAGCACATTTTTCATTCCTGCAGTAAAAGGCTCCTCATATGGGCCATAATTTTCTGAACTATAGATGGCATTTTTTTATGCCTAGCTCCTGTAATACCTGTTGGAGCTCAGCATATGTCTGCCATCTACCAGGGGAGGATGGTAAATTGTTGGTGACCACTCCGGAGCTTGCAATCACCTCAGACCTTACAAAAGGCCAAAAGAACTTACAAATTCTTGCCCAACCTGCCCTTCTTCTTTTATCCCACACTCTGCTTCAGGAAATAACATAACCTTTACAGTTTAGGCACGCAAGATAGATTTACAAGAATAAAATAGGACTCCATTTTGTTTTAAAGACTCCATCTTGTTGTTTACTTCTTCTTGACCATTTTCCCGCCACAGCTTCCCACCAAGTGTTCTCAATCAGGTCAGCTGCTTGCGTCAGAGACAACTGCACATGTGCACAACTCGGTGTGTGATTGGACTTTGTAGGTCGCCTCATTAGCATAATGGGCAACCAACCAGAAGAAGCCACTCCCTACCACGCCCCTTCAAATGCTATATATTCCCTGCCTTTTCTAAAAATAAACGAAGCCTTGACAATTTGCTTGGCCTCCGTCTCTCTCTCTCTCTCCATCCCATCCTTTAGGTACAGGGATCCTCCTCGAGACCCTCTAATAACCAGCCCCGCGGGCCGGGGGAGGTGGCGCCCAACGTGGGGCTCGAGGCCCGGATCCCTTGACCGGCACGAGGACCCCGGCGCACGACTGGATCGACAGTCACGAAGCGCGAGTAGGACGGCGGCCGCCGGCAGATGATTCCGCGACCGGACCGAAAGTGACTCACTTCGGCCATCGCTAGTTTTCGGGCGTTCCAAGTTGCCTGTGACGAACGACCCTAGTAAGGTAAGAGATCGTCCTCGTTTCAGGATGGGTCAAGGATTATCAAAAGAAGCCTTATTCATAAAAGATGTTAAGACTTGTTTTCGAGAGAGAGGGATAAAGGTGAAGAAAAAGGACTTAATTACTTTTACTTTTGTGGGTGAGGTCTGCCCTTGGTTTGTGATTGACTCTTCTTCTATTAATGTTAAAAAATGGCGTCGAGTCAGAGAAGACCTCAATACCTTCTATAAAACAAAAAGATCCGATAGAGTCCCTATCCATACCTTCAGCTATTGGAACTTGGTTAGCAAACTTTTACAATCACCCCACTACGCGAGTATAATCGCCTCGGCTGAAGACTACATTAAATCTCTGTCTCGGCCAGCCTCCTTAGCATCTCTCCATTCCCAGATTGATAAAAGCCCTTCCCCCTCAGTCATTCTTGTGCCCCCCTCTGACAAAACTCTTGCAGACCTTAGTGCCCGCCCAAAAGAAAAGCCAGACCCTCTTTCCCCCGGCCCTTGTGAGGCCCCCCTAATAATAAACTTTACCCTCCCCTTGAAAGCCTAAAATCATCCCTAGAAGGTACAGAACAGCCCACTAAACCTCCCCCTGCTCAAGAGCTGAAGACAGATCACAAAAACCTCCAGAGTCCAGTCTTCTCTTTTCCGGTCCTACATTCAAATAATCAAAATAATGATTCTCTCACCCCCTCAGACGAGGAAGACTTAGAGGAGGAAGCCGCTCAGTACTATAACCCCAATTGGCCCCCTCAAGTTTCCCAGCCACCTCCCTACTGCCCATCAGTTTGTGCTCCGGCTGTCGCCTCTGCGCCCCCTCTAGGAGTTGTCCCTAACCCCACTGTAGTCTTACCCACAGACGCTTTACAAAAACAAGTCGCTGACCTAAATACGTATCTTAATCTCCAGAAGTAAAGGCTGCCTTAATGTCAGAACTCTCCGCCCTCCAAGACAATTTGCTTCAAATGCACATCACCCCATCCCCCACCCCTGCAGTGCCCACGGCAAAAAACAGGATCCAAAACACTATTCAAAAGAGGAAACAGAGGCCAGTTTTAACCTTTCCTGTAATTACCATACATCAAGAACAACAACTAGAATCTAAAGGGCAGACTAGCTATGCCGCCGATCCCTCCTCTGAGGAGGAAGGTGGAAGCCCAGAGATGCAAGGACAGTCAGACTCTGACCAGGAGTCTGAGGGTGAGGGCCAACAACAAGCCGCTCCCCAGCCCGGCCCCGGTGACGGCCAGCTGGCACACCCCCACTTTAGACGTATAAAATTCAAAAATTTAAAAGACTTAAGCTCAGCGGTCAATTTGTACGGTCCTACAGCTCCTTTCACCCTGACTCTCCTCGACTCCTTAGCGCAAGGAGGACATTTAGTCCCAGGGGAATGGTTTACCACAATGCGAGCCGTTTTAACTAGAGGAGACTTCTTGCGCTGGAGGGCAGAATTCACAGATAGAGCTCATTCATTGGCCACAGACAACGCCAAATCCAAACACCGAGAGGTAATAAAATGGACCTTTGATAAAATTACAGGGCAGGGGAGATATATAGCTGAAGAAAAGCAGGCCAAGTTTTCCCATGGATTATTGTCCCAGACTAGAGAAGCAGCCATAGCAGCATGGAGAGCTTTACCTGGGAAAGGCTCGTCCATTACTTCCTTGTCGAAAATAGTCCAAGGAAATCAAGAATCCTACCCAGACTCTATAGGAAGGCTCCTTGAAACAGCTGAAAGACTTATGGGTCCGAGAGAAACTGGTAATAAATATGTTAGACAGCTAGCTTTTGAAAATGCCAACGCGGCATGCCGTGCTGCCCTCCGTAGGAATACCAGAAACAAAACTCTTGATGATTTTATCAGAATCTGTGCAGATGTAGATCCCCTGTCACATTCCCTAAAAATAGCCATGGCAGTCACAACTCAAAACAGAAAAGCAGACCTTACGTGTTTTAAAGGCCAGAAACCAGGACATTTTGCTAGAGAATGCCCTAACCTCCACCCTTTGTCTGCAAATGCTGATAAGCCCATCAGTTCGGCTCCCCCGCCATTATGCCCCAGATGTAGGAAAGGGAAACATTGGGCCGCATCCTGCAGATCCGTTCTAGACATACAGGGAAATCCCTTGCCACCCATGTCGGGAAACTGGGTGAGGGGCCAGCCCGGGGCCCCTGTCTCTGACCCTCTTCAGACCTCGGGGCCTCAGACAATAGAAGCACGCCCTCCCTCTGTCGTGCAACCACAGGCAGCGCAGGATTGGACTTGTGTGCCGCCTCCGACTCAATATTAACACCTGAAGAGGGCGTCGTAGCTATAGCCACCAAAGCTTCCGGACCCCCTCCCCTAGGCACTATATATTTAATACTAGGCCGTGTTTCTCTTACACAAACAGGGCTTTTTGTATACCCTACCCTTGTAGATCAAGATTATACTGGACAAATTTTTGTTATGTTCAAAACCGAGTCAGGCCCTTTAACCATTTTAAAGGGACAAGCAATAGCTCAGGCAGTACCTTTACCTTTCCATGGTCAGTATGCCCCTTTCCATGGTCAGTATGCCTCAAAAAACGGCCCTCGAGGCTCCTCCACACCAGGTTCCACAGATGCATATTGGATCCAAGCCATAACTAAAGAGAGGCCTACACTTACCCTTAAGCTAAATGAAAAACCTTTCACCAGATTATTAGACACCAGAGCCGATGCCACAGTCATCACGCAACATCATTGGCCCATCGAGTGGCCCACTCAAGAATCCCTAACTCACCTAAGAGGAATAGGCCAATCTAGTAACACCCTGCAGAGTTCCGCTATATTACAATGGTCAGATTCGGAAAATAACTCAGGCACTGTCCAGCCCTATGTAGTTCCCAATCTCCCCGTAAACCTGTGGGGAAGAGACATTTTAGCCCAAATGAATCTTGTTATGTACAGCCCTAATGAAAAAATAACACACCAGATGCTTAAATTAGGCTATTTACCAGGCCAAGGATTAGGGAAGCATAACCAAGGCATTACTAAACCTATTAATGCTTTTGAAAACCATGATAGACGAGGCCTTGGATATAGACCCCCTGATGAAGAGGATTTTTCTTAGCGGCCACTGGCCCCCCTGCACCCCAGACAAATAAGATAACTTGGAAAAGTGACACACCCATCTGGGTGGACCAGTGGCCTTTAACACAAACTAAGCTGCAAGCAGCTTCAAAATTGGTGCAGGAGCAATTACATGCTGGCTATATAGAACCTTCCACCTCTCCGTGGAATACCCCCATCTTTGTAATACAAAAACGCTCAGGAAAGTGGAGGCTCCTCCAAGATCTAAGAAAAGTAAATGAAACTATAGTACCTATGGGGGCCCTCCAGCCTGGACTCCCCACCCCTGTAGCTATTCCCAAAGGATTTCCTAAAATCATAATAGATCTGAAAGACTGTTTCTTTTCTGTCCCCCTTCATCCAACAGACCGTGAGAGATTTGCATTTAGTCTGCCAGTCACTAATCATGTCGGTCCCATGCCACGGTATCATTGGAAAGTTCTTCCACAAGGCATGACTAATAGCCCAACCTTGTGTCAAAAATTTGTAGCACAAGCTGTTGATCCCTTCAGAAAATTATGGCCCTGTTTGTACATCATTCGTTATATGGACGACATTCTTTTAGCCGGACCAAACCTTTCAGAATTGCACAATATGACCCAGGCACTGATACAGAAACTCGCTCAGTTCGGATTAAAAGTGGCCCCTGAAAAGATTCAGCTTAAACTTCCACAACTCTTCTTAGGTTTCGAACTCCTCCCCAATAAGGTCCTCACACAAAAAGCCCAAGTCAGAGTAGACACCCTAAACACTCTCAATGACTTCCAAAGGCTCCTAGGAGATATAAATTGGCTATGGCCCTATTTAAAACTAACCGCAGGAGAACTAAAACCTTTATTTAATATATTAAAAGGAGATTCAGACCCTGCTTCCTCCCGTTCCCTCACCCCCGAAGCGCTTCAAGCATTAGAAAAAGTCAATCAAGCAATTACTTCACAGTCCATAACCTATTATACGCCCACTAAGCCTTTGCTGCTCATTATATTGTCCACTGCCTTCTCCCCAACCGCAGTTATTTGGCAGACTGCCCCCCTTTTTTGGATTCACTTACCCGCCTCCCATACTAAAATCTTAACCCCATACCCCTCCTTAGTATCATCCCTTATAATAGAGGGGAGACTCCAAATTAGAAAGATTCTTGGGACCGAGCCAACCAAAATAATATTGCCATATTCCCCTGCACAAATAGAATGATTAATAAATAATAATGATGATTGGACAATTAGCTGCATCTCCTTCCCTGGCCAGCTAGATAACCACTACCCAACAGATAAACTGCTGCAGTTCATACAGAATCACCCTGTTGTCTTTCCCAAAGTAACCAAAAAGGACCCCATTCCTAAGACCTGTACAGTCTTCACAGATGGCTCCTCAAACGGAGTCGCTGCTGCAGTCATTGATAACCAAAGTCATAAATGGAATACAAACTATAAGTCAGCACAGTTAGTGGAACTCTATGCTATATACCAAATATTTTCAATTCTAAAAAACTCCCCCTTTAACTTGTACACTGATAGTTCCTATGTAGCCACTTCTATACCTCTGTTAGAAACTACACCATATATTAAACCTACTACAAATGCTTCTCCCTTATTTTTTGAAATTCAACAACTTATCATACATAGGACCCACCCT
Organism: Phataginus tricuspis; assembly: GCA_029783875.1. Classification (NCBI taxonomy): domain Eukaryota; kingdom Metazoa; phylum Chordata; class Mammalia; order Pholidota; family Manidae; genus Phataginus; species Phataginus tricuspis. Next base: position 48,372,760 of record JAQQAC010022981.1, on the reverse strand, counting down.
TTCTTCATAGGTCACATTAGAAGCCATTCTGGCCTTCCTGGGCCCTTAGCAAGAGGGAATGATAAAGCCGATAAGGCCACCCAGCTTGCAGGAATCGCCACTTGCGATCCCCTCACAGAAGCCCAACAATTTCACTCTCTCCATCATGTTAATGCCCATACCTTAAAACTAAAATTTAACCTTTCTAAAGATCAAGCTCGTCAAATAGTAAAAGATTGCCAACACTGTATAACCTTTTTACCAAACCCTCACCTAGGAGTTAATCCCAGAGGCTTAATGCCCAATGAAATCTGGCAAATGGATGTGACCCATATCCCCACATTTGGAAAACTTAAATATATACATGTAACCGTAGATACCTTTAGTGGTTTTATCTTTGCTTCATCCCAAACTGGAGAAGCCTCCAAAAATGTCATATCTCATGTGATTGCCTGCATTGCAGTCATAGGAGTCCCTCGAATAGTAAAGACAGATAATAGACCTGGATACACAAGCCAGGCCTTTAAGCAATTTTGTTCACATATGAACATCAAACATACTACAGGCATTCCCTACAATCCTCAGGGACAAGGGATTGTTAAAAGAGCACATCAGACCATCAAAAACATGATTAAGCAATTAAATCATGCCTTCTTCCCCTTGCCCAACCAAAGCAAAAATGTTCTTAATCACGCCCTATTTGTCATAAATTTTCTTACCCTGGATGCCCAAGGAAAAACAGCAGCTGATAGGTTGTGGCATCCCCAAACAATCAACAACTATGCTCAAGTTAAATGGAAAGATCCATTACATGGAACTTGGCATGGGCCAGACCCAGTCCTCATTTGGGGTCGCGGTCATGCCTGTGTCTATGATTCAAAAGAAGGAGAGGCCAGATGGCTCCCAGAAAGGCTAGTAAAACAAATAGACAGCATAACAAATCCAGAGAAAAGAAAACCCTGAGATGCGCTTCTCTCTCTCTTACAGGAAAGAAAAGATGATGCTACTGCAGATCCTGCTCGGAGCCCTGACCTGCTTGGCGTCTGCCTCCCCCTCGCCACACCAAATTTATAACTATACCTGGCAAGTTATCAATGAAGCCGGGGATGTAGTAAATTCCACCTCCACCATTACTGGCACTCAGCCCTGGCCCATCCTAACAACTGATCTCTGTAAACTAGCCCTAGGAGCTTCCCCAGATTGGGAAGTACCAAGCACCTATTTCCCCCAGAATAAGCCTCCAGACGAGAAATTCCTTTTTACTGTAGACGGGAGTACCGGCTGCAATACCCTCGCGGCCAGAACGCATATCGCCGAATATGAAAGGGAAAATGGAATACCCATTTATGTCTGTCCAGGATCACACAGAGCCCATTCCCAAAATTACAAATGTGGATATGCCGCTGATTATTTTTGTGCCTCATGGGGATGCGAAATCACAGGAGACACCTATTGGAATCCCTCCTCCTCGTGGGATTATATTATAGTAAAAAGAATAACCAGCTCCCCAAGTAACTGTAAAAGTGGCGATTGGTGCAATCCCCTCATTATAACTTTTACTGAACATGGGAAAAAGGACACGGAATAGCAAAATAAAGGATATCAATGGGGCCTCAGATTGTACAAATCAGGTAAAGATCTCGGCCTCACTTTTAAAATTAAGCTTCTTAAAACTGTTCCTGCCTATAACAATAAAATAGCAGTAAGCCCAAACTATGTTCTTGCAAATAATCAACCCTCCAAACAGAAAGACAAAGTTACCCCCACATCACCCAGTCCAGTTTCAACCACCTGGTTTTACCCCACTTTACCCAAAAGTTCCCCGTCCTCTGCAGAAATTATAGTAAAAATGATCAATGAGTCATGGGTAACCCTTAATGCTTACAATATCACACCCTCAGAAAATTGCTGGCTATGCTATCACTCAGCCCCACCTTTCTACGAAGGTGTTGCAGTCTTCAGAAACTGCACCTACGCCACAACAAGTGATAGTCTCAGGCAAGCTCCTGAACACAAC
>JAQQAC010022981.1:48343123-48370754 GCA_029783875.1 Phataginus tricuspis | reverse complement strand
AGGACCAAAGATGTCTGTCCCTCATCAACTGAAATCAGTCTGTAACCAGACCTTCGTAGTCTCTAACAATAGCCCTTATCTTGCTGCACCCAATGATACCTATCTGGCTTGCTCAAGTGGCTTAACCCCCTACCTCATAGTTGATACTTTCCTCAAACAGAAAGAATATTGTGTGATTGTCCAGCTGCTCCCCCGACTAACCGTTCACCAAGAAGAAGAGTTCCTTCGCTTTTAAGATCAACAAGAAACCCCTGCCCGGAATAAAAGAGGACCAATCTCCGCGGCTACCATTGCTGTCTTGCTTGGGCTAGGAGCTGCAGGAGCAGGAACAGGAATCTCTGCACTAATTGTAGGCGACCAAAACCTCCACAAACTTAGTGCAGCCATAGACCAAGATATCACAGAACTGCAAAAAAGCATTTCAGCTCTTTCTGATTCTCTCTCCTCTCTAGCAGAAGTAGTGCTCCAAAACCGCAGAGGGTTAGACCTCCTTTTCCTACAACAAGGTGGGCTCTGCGCAGCACTGAAAGAGGAATGTTGCTTCTATGCTGACCACTTAGGAGTTGTTCGAGATAGCATGAGGAAAGTGCGAGATAGCCTAGAAAAAAGGAAAAAGTATAGAGAGAAAGATGAAGCCTGGTATAAAAATTGGTTTTCAGCCTCACCGTTACTAACCACCCTACTCCCCTCTATTTTAGGACCTGTGATAGGATTCCTCCTTCTAATTTCCTTTGGGCCTTGGGCATTTCGTAAGCTCATGACCTTCGTCAAAAGACAACTTGACGAAGCTCTTAATAAGCCTGTACAAGTCCATTATCACAGGCTAGACCTAGCTGACCGAGAGTCAGACAGAGAAGGTGCGCTCCTAACATCATCTGCCACTCCAGGCAACCAACTATCCCCAGGAGACTTTTGCTCGCCCAAAACAGGCCTCGACTTTAATAAACTTAGGCCAAAACCAGGCTTGAGCAATTTTTGGGGAAGAGCCATCCCCTGAGAATGTCATTACTGGAAGAGCTAAGATGGTAGTCAATGATGGGTAAGATCTCCTGAAAGATAGAGGCAACCTAAGACAGGCACATCCTCTAGTACAGGGTGACATCTCTCATAAAAAATAAAAAAGGGGGAATATGTTGGTGACCACTCCGGAGCTTGCAATCACCTCAGACCTTACAAAAGGCCAAAAGAACTTACAAATTCTTGCCCAACCTGCCCTTCTTCTTTTATCCCACACTCTGCTTCAGGAAATAACATAACCTTTACAGTTTAGGCACGCAAGATAGATTTACAAGAATAAAATAGGACTCCATTTTGTTTTAAAGACTCCATCTTGTTGTTTACTTCTTCTTGACCATTTTCCCGCCACAGCTTCCCGCCAAGTGTTCTCAATCAGGTCAGCTGCTTACGTCAGAGACAACTGCACATGTGCACAACTCGGTGTGTGATTGGACTTTGTAGGTCGCCTCATTAGCATAATGGGCAACCAACCAGAAGAAGCCACTCCCTACCACGCCCCTTCAAATGCTATATATTCCCTGCCTTTTCAAAAAATAAACGAAGCCTTGGCAATTTGCTTGGCCTCCGTCTCTCTCTCTCCGTCCCATCCTTTAGGTACAGGGATCCTCCTCGAGACCCTCTAATAACCAGCCCCACGGGCCGGGGCAGTAAATCACCCTGTTGGGCCACACAGCATGAAGTGCAGCCATAAGCCAATCAAGGATGGAGTAATTTCTTGGGGTCTGGTGTGCATTTTGTAATCCCTGACTCAAGGCAATATGAACTGTCAGAGAGGCCAGCTTTCCAATCTCTGTTCCAGACAGAACAATTCCATCTACCCCTAAATTGCACAGACACAGGAGCCAAGCTGATATAGACTCTGAGGGCTTCTGCCGAAACCGGGAGCCCAGATCCACCAGCTTTCAATGGGGTGGGGTTTCAACCGAGGAGGGGCTTATGCCTCCGCCACCAGCAGGGCCTCCAACCCACTGTTCATCAAGCCTCTGTTCCTCCATTTTGGGGGCCAATGGCTCCACTACATCCTTCACATGCCCCATGGCATCTGGCAGCCTGCACTCTTGTGCTGCTTCCTCTTGGGCTACCATGACATCCTTTACCATTTCCACAGAACCTTGCAGTGATGCCATTTCAGTCACCAAAAATTTTTTACCTCCTCAGCAGCACCTCTCAGCTCACTTTCTCATGCTGCCTCTTGTGCTTCCTACAGAAGGACATCTTTCTCCCTAAAACTCCCCATAGTTTCCATGACCTCACAGGCACTCTGTTTCTTTAAGGAATTCCCTATTTTGCTGAGGGCCAATTCTAGGGCCTCAGGTGTTGCCTCCACCTCTTCCCAGTCTTGGGGTGGGACCCAGTCCTCTTGGAGGAAGACACATCAAAACACATGTCGACTGGGGGACAGTTGAACGTCTCCCCATCCATAGGTGCAGCCTACTGAAACACTCCTCCCGTGAGGGCAGCCTGTTCTTTTCCTTGGTCAACAGTGAATCCTGCCAACATCGCCAATTATCTTGCCAATGGGTTTCGGCCCCAGGCAAATTCACTATTGATTGAATGAGACCAAGGAATGACAATGGAACGTTTTTGGGGTGAAAGGGTTATATCCAACTTTATTCTCACGGTGACAGGTCAATCACTAGAATCCCATACACTCAGTGTGAGTCTGCATACAGCAAGCCTGTCTCTGCCTCTGGGCCTCTCGGCCCCCACAGCCCTCTCAGTCTCTGTTCTTGGTGCTGCTGCCACTCCAGTTTCTGCTCTTCTGCAGCAGTGCACCTGTGCAGCTATGCCACTGTGTTGCCCAGAGCACTGGGTGGAACTTTTTATATAGAAAGTCAATAACAACGTACTGCCCACACATGTGTAGTGAGCAAGCTAACCAGGGCCAGGTGAGAATCCTGGCCATAAGAACCTTCACTTTAGCCACAGATGGAACTCCAGGGGAAAAATCCCAGGGCAAAATACCTTTGAAACCGAAATCAGTCAAAGGGAGAAGTAAAGTGGGAGAAACCCATTTATTTCTTACAAGCAGTCCACTTCTGCTCTCCCGTGTCTTTCACGACCAAGCTGCAGAAGAAGAGCTCCCCAACCAATCTCTCCACTCCATATAAGCCCTTGCTCACCCTTGTAATTACCTATTGGTATGGAGATGGAATACTTCTCTCCACCTCGTGGAAACACCTACTGTATGGAGATGCACTAAAGCCAGGCGAGAGATTCTGGAAATATTGCAATTTTACTCACAACAGGTTATATACTTTTTTTTTAAACCTAAGTCCCAGAAAGATGGCTTTTCCCAGGACTCAAAGTACCCTTTCTTTCATTTAAAATTACTGTGCTTTAAAAGAAAAAAGGAAGAGGAGGAAGCCAGCTAAAAAAGAAATAAGATACCTTCTACATAGTTCCTGTGAATACTCTAAATATCGTTGTGGATAAAATGAGAGTTCCTGTGGCCAGGATTCTCACCTGGCCTTGGTTGATTAGCTCACTGCACACCTGTGGGCAATACATGGCTGCTGACTCTATATAAAGAGCTCCACCCAGCGCTCTGGGCACAACACAGTGGTATGGCTGCAAGGCTGCAGGAGAGCAGAGCAGAGGATGGAGTGGTGGCAGCGTGAGGACAGAGGCCCAGAGGACGGCTGTGCGGGATGATGACTGTGCAGAGAGGCCCAGAGGATGGCTGTGTGGGACAACTGTGCAGAGAGGCCCAGAGGACAGCTGTATGGGACAACTGTGCAGACAGAGGAGACCAGAGGCAGAGACTGGCTTGCTGCATACGGACTCGCTCTGAGTGAATGGGATTTTAGTGACTGACCTGCCACCTGGAAATAAAGTTGGATATAACCCTTTCACCCCAAGAACAGTTTTGCTGTCAATTTCTTTGGTCACATTGAATCCATAGCGAACTTGCCCGGGGCTGAAACCCACTGGCAAGACAATTGGCGTAGTCGGCAGGATTCATTGTTGATGAAGGAAAAAGACAGGCTGCCCTTACGGGAGGGGTGCTTCAGCAGGCTGCCCCTGTGAATGGGGAGACAGTGGATTGTCCTCCAAAGGTTATGTGGTCTGAGGTGGCTTGCCTCCTAGAGGGCTGGGCCCCACCCCAGGACTGGAGGCAAGTGGAGGTGACACCTGAGGCTGTAGGGGTGGCCCTTGGTAAAATAAGTAGATCCTTTGAGAAGCAGAGTGCCCATGAGGCAGCAGGGACTGTGGGTTGTCTGCTTCTCACAGTATTAAAAAAGTCTACAGAAGAGACCCAAGAAATGGCAGCACGAGAATACAATCTGGAAACTTCTGTGGATTCCCTGAGGAAGGAGATGGCATTGATGTGAGGGGAGGCAGCATGAGAGCGCCAGCATCAAGGTGCCATTGGAGATGAGATGGCAGCGCTGCCAGGTGTTCTGAAGGAGGAAGAGGCCATCAAGGAAAAAGACGAACTCCTGAGGGAAGCACAGGCAGAGGCGGCACAAGAAGGTCAGCTGTGAAGCATTGAGGTGAAGGTAAGAGAGCTTCTGAAGACTGAGCTAGCATTGTTGCAAGGTACTGTAACAGGAGGCACTTGGGGGAGTGGAGAGAAAGGTGCCATCAGCCCCAGAAATGGAGGAGCTGGGGAAGGATGAAGGGGTGGTGCTGGAGGCACTGGCCCCTCCTGTATTGAAAGCCTGCCCAGTGGTTGTAAAGAAAATACAGATCCAGCAGCTGAAAGTTCCCAAAGGAGAGGAGCAGTCCCCTCCCCAGGTCGTGGAGTACTCTATGGTCAGCCCTTATACTCAGGCTGAGCTGGTGGCTGTGGGACTTAGGGGTGGATGGAATTGTTCTTTCCGGATCAGAGATGGGAAAGCTATCTTCCCTGACAGTGCAGCCCACCTTGAGACAGCGATACAAAATGCGAGGTGACACATACAGTAGCTGAAGCAACGAGAACCCAGAAATAAATAAGACCTGTTACTCACAGGAGGAATTTGAGGGGCCCTGGGAGAGTTACGAGGATCCAGATGTGGGTTGATTTGATATAGGCAGGAGTAGATGGAGGGAAATTAGACAGGAAGCCAAATAGGATCTTACTGGAGCTATGGCAACAACTGAAACCAGTGCATCAGTTCAAGCCATTAAGATGAAAGAGGTAGAGGTCAGAGACAGAGCCACGAGTCCGGCCTGTGTGTCTGCAAGACTTTTTGCTGGAAAGGCTGGAGAACAATGTTCGAGCTTCCTTGCAAAGGGACCACTGCAGAGGACTAAGGGCACATAGACTGAGAGGAGAGAATCCTGGAGGGGTAGAGTGTGGATAAAATGAGAGTTCCTGTGGCCAGGATTCTCACCTGGCCTTGGCTGATTAGCTCACTGCACACCTGTGGGGAATACATGGCTGTTGACTCTACATAAAGAGCTCCACCCAGTGCTACGGGCATGACATGGTTGTATGGCTGCAAGAGAGCAGAGGCTGGAGTGGTGGCAGTGCCAAGGACAGAGGCCCAGAGGATGGCTGTGTGGGATGACGACTGTACAGAGAGGCCCAGAGGACAGTTGTGTAGAACAACTGTGCAGAGGAGCCCAGAGGCAGAGACGGGCTTGCTGCATACAGACTTGCTCAGAGTGAATAGGATTTTAGTGACTGACCTGCCACATGGAAATAAAGTTGGGTATAACCTTTTCACCCCAAGAACAGTTTTGCTGCCAATTTCTTTGGTCACACTGAATCCATAGCGAACTTATCCGGGGCTGAAACCCATTGGCAAGACAATCGTTTATACCCTAATGCCATATCTACCCCTGGTTCTTACTGCAGACCAAACCATAGAATATGTTAATTTAAATACAACCAGCATCTGCCTGGAAGGTAAGAGCCTGTGACCCAGCTCTCTTCAAAAGTACCCTCCAGCTGGGCTTCACTGCCATGTTGGAATCAGCTAAGCAACTTTAAAACTACTGATGCCTGGGTCGCACCCCCAGAGATTCCCATGTAATTAGTCTGGGGGTACAGGCTCAGCATTGGGATTTTTTATGAGCTCCCCAGAGAGATGCCAAGGTTGGAAACTAAGACCTGCCCAATTCCACCTAGATTCCACTCTTCTATCTTTAAAATTACTCTTTTCAAAGATTCACCGAGCATTTTTGCAGAATAAGGGGCCCTAGAAACTGCCGTTCTATTGGGTTATTTAAAGTAAACTTTAAGGCCTACATTAAGATTTAGATTTTGATACCTTCTCAATCTCCACATCTCCCCCTGGTCCTAGCGCTTACCAGAAATCAATACACCCTCCAGCTCCCTATCCCCATTTTTGGGGTTCAGAGGCCAAGAGGATATCTGCCCTTCTGGAAGTAATCCTCATGTCCATTCCCCATTCCCCTTGGCAATGATGTGGGTTTGCATTTAAGTGTGCTTTCTGATTAACCCTCTATGGATAAAGTGAAGGTTCCTATGGCCAGGACTCTCACCTGGCCATGGCTGGCTAGCTCACTACACACATGTGAGCAATACATTGTTATTGACTCTATTCAAAGAGCTCCACCCAGTGCTCTGGGCGACATGGTGGCAGAGCTGCAAGGCTGCAAGAGAGCAGAGGCTGGAGTGGCGGCAGCACCGAGGACAGATACTGAGACGGCTGGGGGAGTAGAGAGGCCCAAAGGCAGAGACTGGCTTGCTGCATACAGACTCACTCTGAGTGGACGGGATTTAGTGATTGACCTGCCATGGAAATAAAGTTGGGTATAACCCTTTCACCCCAAGAACATTCTACTGTCATTTCTTTGGTGTCACTGAATCCATAGTGAACTTGTCTGGGCTGAAACCCATTGGCAAGAGAACTGGCATAGTCAGCAGGATTCATTGTTGACCAAGGAAAATAATAGGTTGCCCTCATGGGAGAAGTGCTTCAGCGGGCTGCACCTATGGATGAGGGCACTTTTGAGTGCCTCCCCAGTGGATATGTCATACGGAGAAGGGGTGGAGGTTGGAGACCACCCCAAGAGAAAGAAAATTTGTTGGTGACTGAAATAGCATCACTACAAAGTGCTGTGGAAATGGTAAAGGATATCGTAGTAGTCCGAGAGGAAGCAGCATGAGAAGGAGCAGTGGCCCGAGAAGGAGCAGCACAAGCAGCAGCAGCACAAGAGTGCAGGCTGCCAGGTGCTGTGGGGCAGGTGAAGGATGTAGTGGAGCCATCAGCCTCAGAAATGGAGGAGTGGTGGTTTGAAGAACAGGTGGGGATGGAGGCCCTGCCAGTGCCAGAGGCATCAGCCCCTCCTTGGTTGAAACACCACCTGGTTGAAAGCTGGTGGAAAGCCCGAAGGACTTGGCAACCACACGTTCTTCCAGGAGAGGTGCAGCATTTTACAATGTTCAGCTTCCTTGCGTAGGGACCATTGCAGAGGACTGACGGCACATAGATTGAGAGGCAAGAATCCTGGAGGGGTGGAGTGTGAATAAAGTGAAGGTTTCTGTAGCCACTACACACGTGTGGGCAATACATTGTTACGGACTAAATAAAGAGCTCCACCCAGTACTCTGGGCAACATGGTGGCATAGCTGCAAGGCTGCAGGAGAGCAGAGATGAGACTGGAGTGGTGGCAGTGCCAAGGACAGAGACTGAGATGGCTGCATGGGTAAAGAGGCCCAGAGGCAGAGACCAGCTTGCTGCATGCAGACTCACTATGAGTTGACAGGATTCTAGTGATTGACCTGCTACCGTGGAAATAAAGTTGGATATAATCCTATCACCCCAGGAATGTTCTACTGCCATTTCTTTGGTCTCATTGAATCCATAGTGAACTTGTCTGGGACTGAAACCCATTGGCAAGACACCCTCTAGTCCAGCTCACTTGGTTCAAGTTTTGTACCTGCTATCCAGCTCCCTCTGCTCTGAGAAGAAATGGAGAAGGGAAGAACAAACCCCCTCCTTCCCCCCTCTTTGCCCTGAAGTCTTGAGGGGAAGAGCAGAAGAAGTGCAAATGCCAACTTGATGGGGACAATGCTTAACAATTTCATTCTAGCCTCAAGCAAAGCAAAACTGCCTCCTTTCATCCTGTTTTGTTTTTTTAAGCTTTATTAAGTTTGCCCCATCACTCACAACCCTAAAATCTCCATCAACTTGTTCAGGATTCTCTGAAACTGTCTCATTTCCACTATTATGTATGGTGTGCCCTGAACTTTAGCTCACTGTCGTACTCATTAAGCCCACCTACCAAGTGCTAAGTGACACATCTCCAAATCCAAATGTTTAATTTACAGAATAAAGTGCTCTCCTCAAAACACAATTGTGCTACAATACTTTTCTTTCAAACAGTATATTCAAGTATAGTACATTTCAAGCAGATGCACTGTTTGAGAATTTGAAATATAAAACATGTAATCCTGTGATATACTATTAATGTGTTCCTTTGAATTAGTCAATATGGAGATCCTGCAAATTTTATCAATTGAAAAGTTCATCAAGAATTACAATTCAAAGTTGGAGAGCTGAGTCAGTTGCAAATATTTTCGCTACTTGAGCTGTTACACAAAAATCATTTCAACCAGGCAAAGACACCACAAAAAAAGAAAATTACAGACCAAACCAATATCCCTGATGAACATAGATGCAAAAATACTCAACAAAATGTTAGCAAACCGAATTCAAAAATACATCAAAAAGATCATCCATCATGATCAAGTCGGATTCATCCCAGGGATGAAAGGATGGTACAATATTCGAAAATCCATCATCATCCACTACATCAATAAAAATAATGACAAAACCCACATTGATCATCTCCATAGATGCTGAAAAAGCATTTGACAAAATTCAACACCCATTCATGATAAAAAACTCTCAAGAAAATGGGTATAGAGGGCAAGTACTTCGATATAATAAAGGCCATATATGACAAACCCACAGCCAACATTATACTTAACAGCGAGAAGCTGAAAGCTTTTCCTTTAAGATCAGGAACAAGACAAGGATGCCCACCCTCCCCATTTTTATTCAACATAGTACTGGAGGTCCTAGCCACGGCAATCAGACAACACAAAGAAACAAAAGGCATCCAGATTGGTAAGGAAGAAGTCAAACTCTCCCAGTTTGCAGATGACATGGTAGTGTACATAAAAAACCCTAAATAATCCACTCCAAAACTACTAGATCTAATATCTGAATTCAGCAAAGTTGCGGGATACAAAATTAGTACACAAAAATCTGTTGCATTCCTATACACTAACGATGAACTAGCAGAACGAGATATCAGGAAAACAATTCCATTCACAATTGCATCAAAAAGAATAGAATACCTAGGAATAAACCTAACCAAGGATGTGAAAGACCTATACACTGAAAACTACAGGACACTCATAAGAGAAATTAAAAAGGACACTAATAAATGGAAATTCATCCCATGCTCTTGGCTAGGAGGAATTAATATTGTCAAAATGGCCATCCTGCCTAAAGCAATCTACAGATTCAATGCAATCCCTATCAAATTACCAACAGCATTCTTCAATGAACTAGAGCAAATAGTTCTAAAATTCCTATGGAACCACAAAAGACCCCGAATAGCCAAAGCAATTCTGAGAAGGAAGAATAAAGCAGGGGGGATTACGCTACCTGACTTCAAGCTCTACTACAAAGCAACAGTAATCAAGACAAATTGGTACTGGCACAAGAACAGACCTATAGACCAGTGGAACAAAATAGAGAGCCCAGATATAAATCCAAACATATATGGTCAATTAATATACGATAAAGGAGCCATGGATATACAATGGGGCAATGACAGCCTCTTCAACAGCTGGTGCTGGCAAAACTGGACAGCAACATGTAAGAGAATGAAACTGGATTACTGTCTAACCCCATACACAAAAGTAAATTAGATATGGATCAAAGACCTGAATGTTAGTCATGAAACCATAGAACTCTTAGAAAAAAATATAGGCAAAAATCTCTTGGATATAAATATGAGAAACTTCTTCATGAACGTGTCTCCCCAGGCAAGGGAAACAAAAGCAAAAATGAACAAGTGGGACTATATCAAACTAAAAAGCTTCTGTACAGCAAAGGATACCATCAGTAGAACAAAAAGACTTCCTACAATATGGGAGAATATGTTCATAAATGACATATCCGATAAGGGGTTGACATCCAAATTATATAAAGAGCTGATGCACCTCAACACACAAAAAGCAAATGATCCAATTAAAAAATGGGCAGAGGATCTCAACAGACACTTCTCCAAAGAAGAAATTCAGATGGCCAACAGGCACATGAAAAGATGCTCCACATCACTAGTCATCAGAGAAATGCAAATTAAAATCACAATGAGATATCACCTCACACCAGTTAGGATGGCCGCCATCCAAAAGACAAACAACAACAAATGTTGGCGAGGATGTGGAGAAAGGGGAATCCTCCTACACTGCTGGTGGGAATGTCAATTAGTACAACCATTGTGGAAAGCAGTACAGCAGTTCCTCAAAAAACTAAAAATAGGAATACCATTTGACCCAGGAATTCCACTCCTAGGAATTTACCCTAAGAATGCAGCAGCCCAGTTTGAAAAAGACATATGCACCCCTATGTTTATTGCAGCACTATGTACAGTAGCCAAGAAATGGAAGCAACCTAAGTGTCCATCAGTAGATGAATGGATAAAGAAGATGTGGTGCATATACACAATGGAATATTATTCAGCCATAAGAAGAAAACAAATCCTACCATTTGCAACAACATGGATGGAGCTGGAGGATATTATGCTCAGTGAAATAAACCAGGCAGAGAACAAGTACCAAATGATTTCACTCATCTGTGGAGTAAAAGAACAAAGAAAAAATTGAAGGAACACAACAGCAGCAGACTCACAGAATGCAAGAATGGACTAATAGACACCAAAGGGAAAGGGACTGGGGAAGATGGGTGGGAAGGGAGGAATAAGGGGGAAAAAGGGCTATTCAATTAGCACACATAATGTAGCGGGGGTGGGGGTGGGGTGGAGGGATCCAGGGAAGACAGTATAACACAGAGAAGACAAGTAGTGATTCTATAACATCCTTCTACGCTGATGGACAGTGACTGCAATGGGGTATATGGTGGTACTTGGTAATAGGGAGAGTCTAGTAACCATAATGTTGCTCATGTAATTGTATATTAATAATAGCAAAATGAAAATTAAAAAATCATTTCACTACAACACTTTGTCCAAGTTAGTCTTGAAAACCATGATTTTGGAACTGATGTGAGATCTTCAGGAGCATACAGGTTGTTTAAAGTAAAACAATTCTGTCTGAGTTTTCTACACTTTTTTCTATTTGACATGTTTCTATTTCCCCATCTAGACTACGAGTTACCAAAACTCAGGAACCTGTCTCTCATCTCAGTATCCCTCCCACACAGGACTTTTGCATGAGGTAGTATTCAACAAATCTGTGTTGAATTTGGAGTGTTTAGAGGAGAATGGTTTATCTCACATAGCAATCTGTCTTTCTAAAGTAATGAGGTGGTAAAAGATAACCTAAGGGAAATAAATATAATACAGAGTTATGGAGCAAGAATCTGATCATGCAGGGAAAGACAAATACCAAATGATTTCTCTCATTTGTGGAGTATAACAATGAGGCGAACTGAAGGAACAAAATAGCAGCAGTTTCACAGACTCCAAGAACGGACTAGCGGTTACCAAAGGGGAAGGGTGGGAGACGGTGGGTGGGGAGGGAGGGAGAAGGGGATTATGGGGTATCATGATTGGTTCCCATGGTGTGTGGGGGGTCACGGGGAAGACAGTGTAGCACAGAGAAGACAAGTAAGGACTCTGTGGCATCTCACTACACTGATGGACAGTGACTGCAATGGCGTATGGGGTGGGGGACTGGATAATAAGGGTGAATGTAATAACCACATTGTTTTTCTTGTGAAAACTTCATAAGAGTGTATATCAATGATACCTTAATAAAAAAAAATCTGACCATGATCACCCTGCCCTGTGCAGGCAAGGGACACTATTTCTAGTAGACAGGAGCCTTCTGGGCTCATCTGGAGGCCATTGTCTACTTTTCTATAACCTGCCTCACCCAGTGCTAAGAACCAGGAGGGAATAAAGATTGTAAAATACCATTGCTGACCAAGAGAAACCTGTATTTTAGGCGCCAAGGTCTTCAAATTGGAGTACTGGCTGACTCTAGGATATACTAAGAAATTCTATTCCCAGAACCTCAACTGTATCCCTCCTCAGACTCTTTGCCCATTTCCCCTTCATGATATTTCTCCTACTTTACAGAAAGTCATTCCATACCTTCATGCAGAATATTACTGCAGTATAACAATGTCCCAAGTTTTAAAACTAAAGTGTCATACAAGTGGAAAATTGGAAGTGGCTCCTTTAATGTTTATTCTACATTCCATAAATCCTCCTTAGCTTCCTGCCTTTCATAGACTGATGACTTTCTGTTAAAGGTGGATCACTGATTTATAAGTCAGGTATATTGGCCTAGGGATGTTCTGAAATCAGCGTGGACAATGGGAGCAGTGGTGATTCCTGTTTAACAACCTCACTTCTTTTAACTTTCTACTCCAAAAATGCATTCTTCATGAAGAAAATATTTGAGGAAAGCAAAGAGCTTCAGTAAGGAATATTAAAAGGTTTAAAATAGCTCTTACTATGAATTTGTTTTAAAAATTTTCTTCACCTATTATAGCACTAATCCCCAGGATATGTCATTAGTTGGAAAGAAAACACATATGATAGCAGAAACAGTACAGGTCCATAAGGTTGGTCTTTTCAATGTAACTAGGAAGTTTCCTTGTAGTACCAAATTTTCAAAAGTTTTTGACATTGGATGAAACCCATAGATAAAAATTTTACCTAATTTTTTAGATTCTGTGTGGATTACTAATATCATAGTCGCAACATATTTTATTAAATCATATCAAAAATATTTATTCCTTTACTAGAGGTCATCTGTATTAGTTTTCCATGTTACATAAAAAGTTACCATGAACCATGAACTCAGCACCTCAAAACAACATACATTTATTATCACACAGCCTCCATGAGTCAGGAGTCCTGGAGGGTTTAACGGAATTTTCTACTCAGGGTTTCACACATTGCACACAAGTTGTAGTCTGGGGGTTTATTGCCTCTGAGGCTGGAGCCCTTTTCCAAGCTCACTGGTGATTGGCAGAATTCAGCTTGGTGGTTGTAGGGCTGAGGTCCCAGCTTTTCTGCTGTCAGCTGAGGTTCATTTTCTACAACTAGAGGCCCCATAGTTCCTTGCCAGGTGGCTCTCTCACAAGTACCTTCACAACATAAGAGCTTACTTCTTCAAAGCCAGCAGGAAAGTAACTCCAGTCAGCTAAGACAGGCTTATAGAATGTAACCTAATCAAGGGAGTGACCAGCCCATTGTATCTAGACCTATTCCACTCAAGGGGAGTGAATGATAGGGATCATGTACACCAAGGAAGTATTTAGGGGTCATCTTAGAATCCTGCCTACCACACCTACCACACATTTTTCATTTTTGAAATGTTTAACATTGTGGGTAAAATGGCAATAGTTCCAGAATCTCTTGCCTGACTTTAGTGCATCTCCATATCAATAGGTGCTTCCAAAGGGTGGAGAGAAGTAGTCCATCTCCCTGTCAATAGGTAATTGCAAGGGCCAGCCAGGAACCTGGGAGGTAGGGTGGAGTTTTTTACTCTGCTGTGGCAGCCAGGTTGAGTGAGACATGGGACAACTGCTTGTAAGTAATAAATTGGTTTCTTAAACTTTATTTTTCCCTTTGACTGTGTGGATAAAATGAAAGTTCCTGTTGCCAGGATACTCACCTGGCCCTGGTTGGCTAGCTCACTACACACGTGTGGGCAATATATTGTTATTGACTTGATATAAAGAGCTCCGCCCAGTGGTCTGGGCTACACAGTGGCACAGCTGCATGGTTGCAGGAGAGCAGAGCAGAGGCTGAAGTAGTGGCAGTGCCAAGGACAGAGGCCCAGAGGATGGCTGTGAGGGACAACTATGCAGGCAGAGGCCCAGAGGACAGCTGTGCAGGCAGAGAGGCCCAGAGGCACAGACCAGCTTGCTGCATACAGACTCACTCTGAATGAACAGGGTTTAGTGATTGACCTGCCACCATGGAAATAAAGTTAGATATAACCCTTTCACCCCAAGAACGTTTTACTGTCATTTTCATTGGTCACACTGAATCCATAGTGAACTTGCCTGGGGCTGAAACCCATTGGCAAGACAATTGGTGCTGTCGGGCGGCAGGATTCATTGTTGACCAAGGAAAAAGACAGGCTGCCCTTATGGCAGGGGTGCTTCAGCAGACTGCCCTGTGAATGGGGAGACGGTGGATTGTCCCCCAGTGGGTATGTGGTCTGAGGTGGCTTGCCTCCTAGAGGGATGGGCCCCACCCCAGGACTGGAGATAAGTGGAGGTGATACCTGAGGCAGGAGGGGTAGCCCTTGGTATAGTAAGTAGGTCTTTTGAGAGAAGGAGTGCCCGTGAGGCAGCAGGGACTGTGGGTTGACTGCTTCTCACATTAAAAAGTCTACAGAAGAGAAGGACACGTTCCTGAAAAAGACCCAAGAAATGGAGGCATGAGAATGCAAGCTGCAAACTGCTGTTGATTCACTGAAGAAGGAAATGGCATTGATATGATAAGAGGTAGCATGAGAATGCCAGCAGTAAGGTGCCATTGAAGAGGTAAAAGATTCCTTACAGAACAAGACAGCAGCGCTGCCAGGTACTCTGAAGGAGGTAAAGGCCATAAACGAAAAAGACAAACTCCTGAGGGAAGCACAGGCGGAGGTGGCACAAGAATGCCAGCTGCAAAGCATTGAGGTAAAGGTAAGAGAGCTGCTGAAGACTGAGATAGCACTGCTGCGAGGCACTGTATAAAAGGTAAAGGATGTAGCAAAGGAGGCACTCAGGAGAGAAGAGAGAAAGGTGCCAGCAGCCCCAGAAATGGAGGAGCTGGGGAAGGACGAAGGGGTGGAGCGGGAGGCACTGACCCCTCCTCTATTGAAAGCACGCCTACTGGTTGTAAAGAAAATAAAGACCCAGCAGCCAAGAGTTCCTCAAGGAAAGGTGCAGCTCCCTCCCCAGTTCGTGGAGCACTCTATGCTCCACCCCTATACTTAGGCTGAACTGGTGGATTTGGGCTCTCGGTTTAGGCAGAAGCCCTCAGAGTCAATATCAACGTGGCTCCTGCATCTGTGGGACTTAGGGGTGGATGGAATTGTTCTGTTGGGATCAGAGATGGGAAAGCTGGCTTCCCTGATGGTTTAGCCCGCCTTGAGGCAGCAGTTACAAAGTGCACATCAGACCCCAGGAAATCACTCCCTTCTCAATTGGCTTATGGTTGCACTTCATGCTGTGTGACCCAATCAGGATGATCTACCATCCTCTCCTGCTAGATGGCAGATGTATGCTGAGCTCCAACAGGTGTTACAGGAGCTAGGCATAAGAAATGCCATCTATAGTCCAGAGAATCATGGTCCAGATGAAGAGACTTTCACTACAGGTATGAGAAACATTGTGCTTCAAATGGCTCCCACATCCCTCTTTGGGTCTCTAGTGGCCATTCTTGCCCCTCCTAAAGGGAAGCCCATAAGAGAGGTGACATGTACAGTAGCAGACTTAGGAGAGGCTGAAGCAATGAAAACACAGAAAGAAGTAAGGTCTGCTACTCACGAGAAGAATTTAAAGGGCCCCATGATGGTTACCAGGACTCAGATGTGGGTTGATTTAATACAGGCAGGAGCAAATGGAAGGAAATTAGACAGGAAGCCAAATAGGATCTTACTGGAGCTATGGCAACAACTGAAACCAGAGCAGCAGTTCAAGCCATTAAGACCAAAGAGGCAGAGGTCAGAGACAGAGCAACAAGATCAGCCAGTGTGTCTGCAAGACTTTCTGCTGGAGAGGCTGGAGAAAGAGGGTATTGTAAGGCCCACCCATGGTTCTTTTGGTTAGTAGAACTGATTTGAATGCAACCGGGATGATCACTTAGTGGCAATGGATCTCCACAGGCTTGAGGTTTATTATAATTTGTTGTAATTTTTGTTATTTGTATATTGTATTATGTTGTTGTGGAGTTTGATTACAATGTCTAGCTTCCTTGAATAGGGACCAGACCATTGCAGAGGACTGAGGGCACACAGACTGAGAGGAGAGAATCTTGGAGGGGTAGAGTGTGGATAAAATGAAAGTTCCTGTGGCCAGTATTCTCGCCTAGCCCTGGATGGCTAGCTCACTACACATGTGTAGGCAATACGTTGCTACTGACTCTATATAAAGAGCTCCACCCAGTGGTCTGGGCTACACGGTGGCACGGCTGCAAGCCTGCAGGAGAGCAGAGCAGAGGCTGGAGTGGTGGCAGCACCAAGAACACAGGCCCAGAGGATGGCTGTGCAGGACGACTATGCAGGCAGAGAGGTCCAGAGGATGGCTGTGCAGGCCCAGAGGCCCAGAGGACAACTGTGCAGGCAGAGAGGCCCAGAGGCAAAGATGGGCTTGCTGCATGCAGACTCACTCTGAGTAAACAGGATTTTAGTGATTGACCTGCCACCACGGAAATAAAGTTGGGTATAACCCTTTCATCCCAAGAACATTTTGCTGTCATTTTCTTTGGTCACATTGAATCCATAGTGAATTTACCCAGCGCTGAAACCCATTGGCAAGACAGATTGATTTCGGTTTCAAAGGTATTTTGCCCCGGGATTTCCCATCCCTCTCCTGAGATACAAACATTTTCTGCCTTCTATTACTAAAGAAACAATATTATATTTTAGTGACTAGTTAATTAGCAACTGATTAATTTTTAGCATTATGTAACTTCCTTTCTTAGCAAAATGCATAGGAAAATGTGATGATGGTGTCCAGAAAATTAATGGGAGAATGTCAGGATTCATCTTTAGTTAACAGAACTATTTCATAGTTTTTAACTATTCCTAAAAAACAAGTAACAGTGATCAACATGCACACATACACGTGCTTAGGAATGTCACATCTTTCATCAGACCTCTAACTTCATAAATAAGCATCATTGCAGCTGTGCATTATATTGCACTATTATAAATTAAGAAAGCCTTAGATTATGATCGTTTATCACTTACAATAAAAATATTAATTTATATTAGACCAAAGTTGATTTGATCTTCTTTGCTTTTAGTAATCTGTTTTATATGAAATATCCTTATAAATTTTTTAATTTTATCATTTCTGAATCAGTATCTGACTTGAATCCACAAAGCCAGGGGCAACACCCTCTTCCATAAAGCAGTGTGCTCCTAGGCTAGAGCTTTGGCTGCCAAGGAATTTTACTAATTACCTGCAAATTATACTTAATCTCGTAGTAATTTTTCTTCCATAAGGAAATGGTAGACTGACTGCAACTTTAATTTTCTACTTTATTTCTTTTCTTTGCAAGTATTATGGATTTAAGTGACGATTTGTTAATTTATTTAGCAGACATGGAGTCCAACTAGCTTATATTTTAATTATAATTGCAACAAATGTTATATTTTAAAATCTCACCTACCGCAAAAAAGTTTCTTCATGTACATTCTACAAATATTTATTGAATGCCTTCATGATATATTCCTGAAGTTGTGTGTGGTGAGGAACTACACATTTCCATGTTCATAACTCATTCTGTATCATATTGCTCAATATACAGTAGATACTTTGTAGTATCAAGTGACTGAAGATTAATACAAAGGTAACATCAATATCCTTAAGAAACTAATGACGAAATAGGTGAGATAACACAAATACACAAATAACTACTATAAAATGAGACATATCATGTACCAGGTTCTATAGAAATAAAAATATTCAAAAATGAAAATTTCAAGGTAGAATACTTGTGGATTAGAAAATTGTGGGTTAATATTTTACATTAATTGAACTGATAAAATTAGATAGAAATGTGGAAAAGCTCAGTGAAACATCAGAGGGTTCCATACGAGAGGTGTAGGTCGAAGAGGTGTTTCCAAAAAAAATTATCACGTGGATTTTTGTCCATTTCTGAATTATCCAAGACCTAGCTTAATATTTGTAGCATCCTCTGGTTATTAGGGGACTTATCTCTGTCTTTGAACTTAAACCAGTGCCTTCTTTGGAAACCCACAGTGTAAGTGCAGAGCTTCTGCATCGGTTCCTTCTCAGAGGATCTATGCTATCAGCACAGAACCTCACTTACTAATCTTGTTATGGACAACCCGGACTGGATCGCTGACGGAAGAACCAAGCGGCACTCGTAGGTCTTGGAGGGTGGAGGTTTATTTCACACCGGCGGGCTCAAAAGAGATTGATCTCCAAAAGTCTGAGCCCCGAGCACAAGCAAGGGGAACAATTTATACCTTTCCACTTCCGTATATGTGGCAGTTTGGCGCATGTGGCAAGGTGGAAGAATCTGGAAGGGTCTCAAGGTGGGGGGGGGGGCAGAAAGTCTCCCGTTGACCCTATTGGCCATGTTGAATATTTTCCTTATCACTCCCCCCTCTGATGCCCCTTTAAACACCCTGTTTTAGGGGGCATCATCATCTTGGTTTATGATAGAGTCATAATGGCTTCACATATACATGAGCTGTATGGAAGAAATGCATTCCTTAACAAAGTTAATGAGCCAGTTGAGGATACATGGTCCTACTAGGAGCCCAAGGAGCAAAAGGATTGCTGGCTCAGCAAGGCCAGTCAAAAGAGTTGTTAGCCACGGGTTCCAGTCAAACCATTCCTGGAACCAGAACTTTTTGTTTTCTAGTATTTTATTTCTACATTGTATGTTTTCTTTTACTTTAGCTAGTGAGCTTCTAACTATACCAGACTGGTTTGCATAAAAACAACAATCTTCTCCAACGACTGTGCATAAACCTCCCTGGGACATGAATAGGACCTGGTCAAGTCCTCTATGATTTTACAACACCATTTCAGCCAGGGAATCAATTTGACTTTGAAGTTGATTAATGACAGATTCAAGCTGCTCTAAATCTTGGTTTACCTCTTGTGTTAGAGCAGTGAGCTCTAAATCTCCCTTTACTGGGGCCACTGTGCCCACTGTGCCCACTGCAGTTGATTCGGCTACACTGAGCCCAACTAGGGCAGGGATCAGTAAAGGGGCAGCCCATTTTGCTCAGGAAATTTCACCAGGGGAAAGGAGGTAGCTTCCTTCAGGCCCACTACAAGTAAATATTTGGGGTAGCACTCAGATGAGGATGCAGTCCAGGCTGGGCAGCAGTACAGATGCATCGAGCTAGTCCGATTTCACAGGCCCACCACGTGCCATTTAGGGCACGGTAAATTATAGAGATTCATTAGCGGTGATATTATTAACACAGATGTCAGCAAGGTCTTTTCTTTGCGGTTTAGGGGGCCTTTCACAGGGCCAGAAGCATTTCCTGTTATGTCACCCATAGTTAGTTGTGGCCCTGGATGTAGGCACAGGGAATGATTGTGAATGGTGGTGGGAAGCAAGGTGAGCCCTATTCCAGTATACTAAGGGGGTCTGGCTCTAAGGCACATCGAGCAGTCTTTGGCTAACTCAGGCAGTGTTATATTTAGAAGTTGGTGCATATTTTGGAACATAGGAAACAAGCTAGGATTTTGCCACATTTTCCTCTTTGGATGGGGTGAAGCCCCTGCTGGGGACAGTCCAGGGCCCTTGGGGAGAACTTTATGGGGATCAAAGTATGGATCCCCTAAGACTCCTAAGGGTCCACGTGGCCTTAGAATAAATCTTGGCTCTTTATGCTGGATGGTTATTGGGGTTACTGGATCATATCCAGACCTATATAGCCTGATTCCCCAAATGTATCTAGTTCCCCACTGATAAAGTAGAGGTTGTTTTATGGTGAAATTAAGTGCCCACCCTGATTGTTTTAAAGCTAGCCAGGGGTTATCAGCTGGACCTGGCTGCAGTAACACATATCTAATTGGGGCAGTAAAACTGTCCGGGGTTGTTGCAAGGTTTCATTTTTTGGGTTTTGGGGGGTCATCAGGGCACATATATATATATACTTTGTCACTCTCTCAGGCACACCCTCACTGAGTACAATTGACTAAACGCTCCCATGAGAACAGGTGGGACAAGTTGAGGGTTAACACGGGGCAGGGTACGATTGCCACAGGATTGGATGGGTTATATTCATATTTCCAACCACTTTGAGCCAAAATTTTTCCCTCTGAAGACAGTGTGAAGTTATACATCTTAGGGTTTCTCCATCCTAATGTGGTTTGGGCAGTCAGGCACAATTCAAGCAGGTATAGAGGCAGCATTATAAAGAGGTATTGGGGAGATGCAGACTGAGGCCTCAGTTTAAAGTTAAGAGAGGCAAGTAAGTGCAGCAGCATAACCTATGATTACCCAATAGACAATAGGAAGGACAACTTTGTGGGGGACAGTCCAGTCAGAGGGGGCAGCAGCAGAGAGTCCAATTCCCAGGATAAGAGATCCCACTCTGGCGAGGGCCAGGCTCCACGTCGTGCAGGTGTTCATTAGTCAGAGGGTAATCATCAGATGCAGAGGCAGAGGGGATTCTGGAAGTCTGGCTGGGCCTTTCACTGATGTATTTCTCCATCCAGATTATGGGCCTTTTTCACTCTGGAATGATGGATCCACGGAGTGATGTCTGAAACTTTGAGGGCAGCAGGAGTGGTTAGAACAATGTGGGGGCCAGTCCACTGAGGTTTGAAGGAGTCTTTTTGCCAATTTTTGACCCAGACTGAGTCCCCAGAAGGAATGTACTGGGGTCCTCAAGGAGATCGGAGCTCTTTCTATGGTGTATTGTTGCAGTTTTATTTAGAGTTGCTCCTAAAACTTGGAGCTGTTCCCTTACTCCCTTATCTCCTATTTGGTGTAGGTTCCCTGGAAGCCTTCCTAAACATGGAAGGGAAGAGGAGGGCTGTCCATACACTAATTCAAAAGGGGAAAAGCCTTGTGTCCCATGTGTGCAATGGGCATGTAGGAGGGCCAAGGGGAGTAGGTCCGGTCATGGGAGGCCAGTTTCTTGAAAGAACTTGGCTAGGGCTCCCTTGAGGGTGTGATTCATTCGCTCCACTTTCCCTGAACTCTGGGACCCATAGGCGGTGTGGAGTTTCCAGGTGATGTTGAGAGATTTAGTTAAAACCTGTACTGCATCTGCTACAGATGCAGGTCCATTATCACTGTGAATTGTAGATGGTAGGCCAAACCAGGGCACAATATCCCTCAGGAGGACTTTGGCTACCTCCCAGCTTCATTCTGTCCTAGTTGTGAAGGCTTTGACCCACCCAGAGTATGTACACACTATTACTAGGAAGTATCTGAGTCCTCTGCTTGGCTGGACATTTGTGAAGTCCATTTCTAGGTCTTCAAAGGGGGAAACTCTGGCCCTTTGGACACCTGGCAGCGGTCACGGTGCAGATCGAACACTATTTCTGGTGCAAGTCATGCACTGCTCATTTGTTGCCCGACATAATGCTGACAACTGGCTGATGTAGTATTGCTTCTTGAGTTGGGCTTCCAGTGCAGTTTTTCCTAGGTGGGTGAGCTGATGATACTCGCTGACTAGATGCCTTCTGGTTGCAGTTGGGACAAAGATGTGTCCGTCAGGCAGCATCCACCAGCCCTTTTCAGTTAGGGTGGCTCCTTCAGCCATGGTACAGTTCTTCTCCTTAGTGTACTTGGGTGGAGGGGCCTCCACTGGGGGTGTTAGGGCCATGGTGAGGAAAGAAGCTTCACCTGTCTCCTTACTGGCTGCCACTTTAGGCTTCATCTGCCAACTGATTCCCCTGTATTATAGGGTCGTTTCCCTTTTGGTGGCCTTACAATGTAGAATTGCTACTTCTTTTGGGAGCTAAACAGCCTCGAGGAGTTTTAGTATTTCTTCCTTGTTCTTGATTACTTTTCCTGCTTCAGTGAGACTTCTTTCCTTGTAGATTGCTCCATGTATGTGTACACTGGCAAAGGCATATCGGGAGTCAGTGTAGATGTTGGCTCGCTTGCACTAGCTGATGGTGAGGGCTCAGATCAAGGCATGTAATTCGGCCCCTTGTGCTGACCATCTGGCTGGTAGGGCTGTTGCTTCTAAGACTTCAGTGGTAGTGGTTACTGCATAACCTGATTTCCAGATACTTTTTTGTAAGCTGCTACCATCCTGAACAGTGTATGTTCTGGATTTTGTTATCGCTTGATCTCACAAATCTGGACGACTTGCATAGACTTTGTCAGTTACTTGGGAACAGTCATGATCTGGTTTCCCCGCTTTGGTGGGGAGGAAAGTTGCTGGATTTAGTGTCATTGATTCAAGAGTGACCCATGGGTTTTCACAGAGGCGTCCTTTGTATTGTGCTAGCCGAGAGTGGGAGAGGAAGGTGTGTCCCTATGCGTTTATGAGGGACACAACAGCAATGGGGGACCTTGACATTCTTGTCCCAGGGTAAGTTTGTCTGCCTCCTTAATGAGTAGAACTGTAGCTGCTAGCATCCTAAGGCATGGTGGCCATCCTGCCATAACTGGGTCCAGTCTCTTTGACAGGTATGTGACGGGCCACTGCCAGGGGCCAACGGTCTGCATTAGAACCCTGAGGGCCACCTTTTCCTTTTCATGTATGAAAAGAATGAAGGGCTTTTCTATATCTGGCAGGCCTGGGGCGGGTGCCTGTCCTAAAGCAGCCTTTATTTCCAGGAAGGCAGCTTTTGCGTCTTTGGTCCAGACATGGGGCTCTAGGTCTGGTCCCCCGAGGAGGCTATAGAGAGGTTTTGTCATTGCTGCGAATCTGGATATCCAGATCCAGCAGAACCCTGCCACCCCCAGGAATTCTCGTAGGCCCTTCTTTGTCTGGGGCTGGGGTAAGAAGGTAATGACTCTTTTTCTTTCCAGCCCTAGTGCCCTCTTCCCCTGGGTGAGGAGGAAGCCTAAGTATTGGACTTGTTGCTGGCAGATTTGTGCCTTTTTCCATGAGATTTGGTATCCCGAGTCTGACAGGAGTTGCAGGAGGGCCTTGGTGCCCTCCGTATAGCTCTCTTGGATGTCACTGGCAAGGAGGATGTCATCTATGTATTGGAGGGGGGCACAGTGCATGGCTTCCCTCAGAAAGCTGGCGAGGGACTTCCGGGAAGATGGCGGCTTGAGCAGGGCGGCGGAAATCTCCTCCCAAAATCATATGTGTTTATGAAAATACAACAAGTACAACTACTCCTAAAAAACAGACCAGAAGATACAGGACAGCACATAGCCTGCAGCTACACCCAAGAGGACTCGGCACCCCGCGAGGTGGGTAAGATACAGAGCCGTGACCCGGCGGGACCCGAGCACTCCTCCACCCCAGCGCACCAGCAGGAGGAGAGGATTCAGAGCTGGGAGGGAATGGAAGTACAGGCCCGCGAACTAACCAACCACGGTGATCTGCGCAGGGAGCACTGACACACATCGCGTGGTGTAGCGGAGATTGGAGAGACAGAGGGTGCAGGATCTGAGCGGGGAACGCGCCCAGGTCCTTGCAGCCGGCTCCCAGGAAGAAAAGAAAAGAAACACGCGCGCTTTTTTCAGTGGTCTTAAAGAGACAGGAGCCCAGCAGTGGAGCTGGATCGTCCTGGCACACTCAGCCCAGCAGGCTGGGAGTCCTGGGGAGTTTTGGACCCCTTAGCTGGCGACTGCGAAAGGGTGGCCGCACTTAGACTTCCCACAAAAATCAACAGCCTCCCATTCGTTCCTCCCCTGGCCAGAGCTATAAAGGTCCCTGCGGGGCAGCACGGCTGCAGCTGCAGAATAGTGGAGCAACAGCGCCACCTATACCATCCCCACGAATCTATTCCCGGGGTGCGTTTTTTTTGTTTGTTTTTCCTTCCTTTTCTTTTTTCTTTTCTTTCTTTTTTTCTTTCTTTCTTTCTTTCTTTTTTTCTTTTTAAAGTCTTAAAGAGCCAAGCTGACATACATGGCAACTACCAGTGACCACTTCTATAGCCATGAAAATACAGAGGAATATGGTCCAGACAAAGATCAACCAGACAACCCCAGAGAGGAAGCCTGAACGGATGGAAATGAACAATCTTCCTGAAAAAGAATTCAGAATAAAAGTCATAACTATACTGATGGATCTACAGAGAAATGTACAAGAGCTGAGGGAGGAAGTGAGGGAAGTGAGGAAAGACAATGCAGAAATCAGACAAGTGGTTGACAGGCTTAACAGCAGACTGGATGAGATGCAAGAGACTGTTAATGGAATAGAAAATAGAGAACAGGAATACAGAGAAGCTGAGGCAGAGAGAGATAAAATGATCTCTAGGAATGAAAGAATATTAAGAGAACTGTGTGACCAATCCAAACGGAACAATATTCGCATTATAGGAGTACCAGAGGAAGAAGAGAGAGAAAACAGGATAGAAGGTGTCTTTGAAGAAATAATGACTGAAAACTTCCCCATGGTGGGGAAGGAAATAGTCTCGCAGTGCACGGAAGCCCACAGATCTCGCAACACAAGTGACCCAAGGAAGACAACATCAAGACACATAATAATTAAACTGGAAAAGATCAAAGATAAAGACAGAGTATTAAAGACAGCTAGACAGAGAAAAAAGATCACCTACAAAGGAAAACCCATCAGACTATCATCAGATTTCTCAACAGAAACCTTACAGGCCAGAAGAGAATAGCATGATATATTTAACGTAATGAAACAGAAGGGCCTTGAACCAAAAATATTGTATCCAGCACGATTATCATTTAAATATGATGGAGGGATTAAACAATTTCCAGACAAATTTGCCTCTCATAAACCACCACTACAGGATATCTTAAATGGACTGCTCTAGAGGGAAGCACCCCAAGGCTAAAAAGACATCACCAGAGAAAATAAAATCATAGCAAAGAAAGCAGACCATCCAAACACTAACTAAAGGCAAAGAATAAAACACCTAGTATATAAAGAATGGAGGAGGAAGAATAAGAGAAATAAAGAATCATCAGATGGTGTTTACAATAACTTAACAAGAAAGTTAAGTTAGATTGTTAGATAGTAAAGAAGCAACACTTGAACCTTTGGTAACCACGAATCTAAAGCCTGCAATGGCAATAAGTACATATCTATCAATAATCACTCTAAATGTAAATGGACTGAATGCACCAATCAAAAGACACAGAGTAACAGAATGGATAAAAAAGCAAGACCCATCTATATGCTGCTTACAAGAGACCCAATTCAAACCCAAAGATGTACACATACTAAAAGTGAAGGGATGGAAAAATATATTTCATGCAAAGAACAAAGAGAAAAAAGCAGGTGTTGCAGTACTTGTATCAGACAAAATAGACTTCAAAACGAAGAAAGTAACAAGAGACAAAGAAGGACATTACTTAATGATAAAGGGGTCAGTCCAACAGGAAGATATAACCATTATAAATATATATGCATCCAACACAGGAGCGCCAGCATATGTGAAACAAATACTAACAGAATTAAAGGAGGAAATAGACAGCAATGCATTCATTTTAGGAGACTTCAACACACCACTCACTCCAAAGGACAGATCAACCAGACAGAGAATAAGTAAAGACACAGAGGCACTGAACAACACACTAGAACAGATGGACCTAACAGACATCTAAAGAACTCTACACCCAAAGGCAACAGGATACACATTCTTCTCAAGTGCACATGGAACATTTTCCAGAATCGACCACATGCTAGGCCACAAAAAGAACCTCAGTAAATTCAAAAATATTGAAATCCTACCAACCAACTTCTCAGATCACAAAGGTATAAAACTAGAAATAAATTTTAGAAAGAAATCAAAAAGGCTCACAAATACATGGAGACTTAACAACATTCTCCTAATTAATCAATGGGTTAATGACAAAATCAAAACAGTAATCAAAGAATATATGGAGACTAATGACAACAACAACACAAAGCCACAACTTCTGTGGGACGCAGCAAAGGCAGTACTAAGAGGAAAGTATATTGCAATGCAGGCCTATTTAAAGAAGGAAGAACATTCCCAAATGAATAGTCTAAAGACACAATTACTGAAATTGGAAAAAGAAGAACAAATGAGGCCCAAAGTTACCAGAAGGAGGGACCTAATAAAGATCAGAGAAGAAATAAATAAAATTGAGAAGAATAAAACAATAGAAAAAAACAATAAAACCAAGAGCTGGTTCTTTGAAAAAATAAACAAAATAGATAAACCCCTAGCCAGACTCATTAAGAGAGAAAGAAAATTTACACACATAAACAGAATCAGAAATGAGAAATGAAAAATAACAACGGACCCCACAGAAATACAAAGAATTATAAGAGAATATTATGAGAATCTATATGCTAACTAGCTGGAAAACCTAGAAGAAATGGACAACTTCTTAGAAAAATACAACCTTCCAAGACTGACCAAGCAAGAAACAGGAAAACTAAACAGACCAATCACCAGCAACGAAATTGAATCAGTAATCAAAAAACTACCCAAGAACAAAACCCCCAGACCAGATGGATTCACCTCTGAATTCTACCAGACATATAGAGAAGAAATAACACCCATTCTCCTTAAAGTTTTTCAAAAAATAAAAGAGAAGGGAATACTTCCAAACTCATTCTATGAAGCCAGCATCATACCAAAATCTGGCAAAGACCTCACCAAAAAAGAAAATTACACACCAATATGCCTGATGAACATAGATGCAAAAATACTCAACAAAATATTAGCAAACCGAATTCAAAAACTACATCAATAAGATCATCCATCATGATGAAGTGGGATTCATCCCAGGGACGCAAGGATGGTACAACATTCGAAAATCCATCAACATCATCCACCACATCAACAAAAACAACAAAAACCACATGATCATCTCCATAGATGCTGAAAAAGCATTTGACAAAATTCAGCATCCATTCATGATTAAAACTCTCAACAAAATGGGTATAGAGGGCAAGTACCTCAACATAATAAAGGCCATATATGACAAATCCACAGCTAACATCATACTTAACAGAGAGAAGCTGAAAGCTTTTCATCTAAGATCGGGAACAAGACAGGGATGCCCACTCTCTCCACTGTTATTCAACATACTACTGGAGGTCCTAGCCACGGCAATCAGACAAAACAAAGACATACAAGGCATCCAGATTGGTAAAGAAGAAGTCAAATAGTCACTATTTGCAGACAACATGATATTGTACATAAAAAACCCTAAAAAGACTTCCGGGAATATGGCGTCGTGAACGGACCAGCAGAAAAATTCCTCCCAACATTATATTTATTCACGAAAATACAGCAAATACAACTATCCCTAAAAGAGAGACCAGAATACACAGGAAAGTGCACAGCGTACAGCTACACCTGTGAGAACTTGGCAGCCAGTGAGGCGGACGGGATACGGGGCGGCGACCCGGTGGGACAGAGCGCTCCCCCACCCCAGAGCTCCGGCGGCCAGACACTCCGGACAGAGGACTCGGAACCCGGCGAGGCGGGACGGAAACACAATCCAGCGAGACCAGAGCGCCCCTGCACCCCAGCACTCCGGCAGGAGTTCCGGCAAGGCGGGTAAGGTATGGAGCCGCGAGCGGACCGAGCGCTCCTCTCCCCCAGCGCTCCGGCGAGAGGAGAGGATTCAGAGCCGGGAGGGAGTGGAAGTCTGCGCCGGGAGCGCCCCTCCACCCCAGCACTCCGGC
>JAQQAC010022981.1:48241838-48336763 GCA_029783875.1 Phataginus tricuspis | reverse complement strand
TCTGTACAGCAAAGGACACCATCAGTAGAACAAAAAGACATCCTACAATATGGGAAAATATATTCATAAATGATGTATCTGATAAGGGGTTGACATCCAAAATATACAAAGAACTCACGCACCTTAACAAACAAAAAGCAAATAACCCAATTAAGAAATGGGCACAGGACATGAATAGACACTTCTCTAAAGAAGAAATTCAGATGGCCAACAGGCACATGAAAAGATGCTCCACATCGCTAATCATCAGAGAAATGCAGATTAAAACCACAATGAGATATCACCTCACACCAGTGAGGATGGCCAACATCCAAAACACAAACAACAACAAATGTTGGCGAGGATGTGGAAAAAAGGGAACCCTCCTACTCTGTTGGTGGGAATGCAAATTAATTCAACCATTGTGGAAAGCAGTATGGAGGTTCCTCAAAAAACTCAAAATAGAAATACCATTTGACCCAGGAATTCCATTCCTAGGAATTTACCCTAAGAATGCAGCAGCCCAGTTTGAAAAAAACATATGCACCCCTATGTTTATCGCAGCACTATTTACAATAGCCATGAAATGGAAGCAACCTAAGTGTCCATCAGTAGATGAATGGATAAAGAAGATGTGGTACATATACACAATGGAATATTATTCATGCCATAAGAAAAAAACAAATCCTACCATTTGCAACAACATGGATGGAGCTAGAGGGTATTATGCTCAGTGAAATAAGCCAGGCCAAAAAAGACAAGTATCAAATGATTTCACTCATATGTGGACTATAAGAACAAAGAAAAAAACTGAAGGAACAAAACAGCAGCAGACTCACAGAACCCAAGAACAGACTAATAGTTACCAAAGGGAAAGGGACTGGGGAGGATGGGTGGGAAGGGAGGGATAAGGGGGAAAAAGGGGCATTACAATTAGCAGATGTAATGTTGGGGGGTGCATGGGGAGGGCTGTACAACTCAGAGAAGACAAGTAGTGATTCTATAGCATCTCACTACACTGATGGACAGTGACTGTAATGGGGTTGGTGGGGGGGACCTGATGAAGGGGGTAGTTTAATAACCATAATATTGCACATGTAATTGTAGATTAATGATACCAAAATAAATTATTAAAAAAAAAAAGAAAGCTGGCGAGGTCTGCAGCCAATGCTTCTCCAAAGAGTGTGGGTGAGTTCTTGAACCCTTGTGGAAGCTGTGTCTGTGTTAACTTCATCTGCCACCCCATATCCAGTACAGTCCATTCCAAGGCAAACAAGCGCTGGCTCTGGGGGGCCTGTCACGGCAGAAAAAAGCATCCTTTAAGTCTAGGTAAATGAACCAGTTGGCAGAGCCTGGGATCTGGCTGAGGAGCGTATACAGGTTTGGGACTACTGGATGCAAAAAAACAGTCACCTTATTGATGGCTCACAGGTTTTGAACAGGCCAGTACCGTCCCCCTGGCTTTTTGACTGGTAGGAGTGCAGTGTTCCAGGGTGACTGGCACTCGACTAGAATGCCTGCTTCTTTGAGTTCGATCAGGTGTTCTTGGATGCCTGCTTTCATCTCTTGTGAAAGGGGGTACTGCTGCTGTCTTTGTGGTTGGGCCCCTGGAGTCAGCTCTACTATGACAAGGGCTCAGTTATGGGCAAGTCCAGGTGGATTGTCTTCAGCCCATACCTAGGGGAAGGCAGTTCTGAATTCAGGTGGAGTACTTGAAGGGATCTGGGCACAGAAGAGCCTCCATTCCTCTTCCCTGTGTGTGGATATTGCCAGTATGAGGGATTCTGGCTCTTCTTGCACTGGATTTAATTTGAGGCTGGTGCATCCAGTTGGTTCAAAAGTTATTTGGGCTCCAAGTTTTGAGAGTATATCTCAGCTGAGGAGGGGAATGTGGCATTCGAGTAGGTAGAGGAATTCATGTCAGACCTTGTGGCCCCCAAGTTCACATTCACAGTCTTGGCAGAAATGTTGCTGGACTGCTTTTGACTTGGTGGCTCTGAGAATAGTTGCAGTTCTTCTGCTTAAGGGGGGCTACAGAGAGGGTGACCACAGAATGTTCTGCCCCTGTGTCAACTATAAAAGTCATGTTTTGGCCCCCTCCCCCGACCTTCATTTTGACCATGGGCTCATGGGAGCTGAGTGAGAGAACCTGTCCTGGTCAATCTGAGTTTGTTCCTGCCAAGCCACTGAGCCTTTCCCTCTGAGGCTCCTTCCAGTAGCAACTAGGCTTTGGGGCTTTGCCTCAGTTGGGGCATTCGTTCTTCCAATGCCCCTTTTCACAGTAAGTGCACTGGTCTCTGGCTGGGGGTGGGGGTCCTAGGCTTCACCTTTCTTGGTGGCCTGGTTTTTTTTTTTAGCCTTTTGGTCACCTCTTTCTTTTAGGGTGGCTGCCAGGAAGCTGGCCTTTCTCTTCATTTGTCTTTCAGGCTGTTGGCCTGAACTCTGTTCAGATATACTTTTTGGCAATTTCAGTCATCTGGGTGATATTCATTCTGGCAAAGCCTTCAAGTTTTTGGAGCTTCTGTCTGATGTCTGGGGCAGCTTGGACCATGAATGAAGTGTTGATCATCTGTTGGCTCCCTTGTGACTCACGGTAGAAGGGGGTATAGATGCGATAACCTTCACACAGCCTTTCATAATAGTCCCCAGGAGACTCTCCTGGTTGTTGAGTGACTGAAGATATTTTAGTCATGTTCATGGACTTTTTGGACCCGGCTTCCATCCTCTGGAGAAGGGCATCCTGACATTGGTGGATCTGGTGTTGTCCCTCAGTGGTGGTGAAGTCCCACTCAGGGTGCTCCTCGAGTACAGTAATTTCAGTCCATGCACCTCGATCAAGAACCCCAGCTGGTACGTGTTCTTCCAGGTATCAGCGAGCCCCTCTTATAATCCACCTCCTCTCTTCCATGTTGAACAGGGTGTGGAGAAGCTGTTGGCAGTCTTCCCAGGTCAACCAATGGGTTTGGGAGAGGGATTCCATGAGATCAAACAGGGCTTGTGGCTTCTCCAAGTATGAGGGGGTGTTGTGTTTCCAATTGAAGTCAGTCGTGGAGAAGGGTTGATAGTAAAGCATGGACCGGCTGGGCTGGGTGGTCCTGTCTTCATTGTGCCTCTCAGGCTCCTGGGTCTCTCATACCAGCATCTGAAGGGTGCCTGTGCCTGGTCAAGGGTGCAGTCTGGCTGCTGGTCTGGGGAGAGTGAGTCCACCAGACCTGGAGGTGGCAGGGAGACTGACAGTGTCGGAGTGTCTGGAACTAGGGAGATGGGTGCTGATGGCCTTGGGGGGCACATAAGATGGGGGCAATATTGGTTCTTCCTCTGGATCATCAGCAAGAATTTGCAGAGGCTCAGGCTTCTGTTGGTCTTTTGTGGGCTACTTTGTTGAGGCAACTAAGACTCTACCTTGTCCCTGACTGTTGCAAGCGAATCACACCCAAGGGAGAAGGGTCTGGGCAATTCCTAACCAGGAGTCAACATACAGGAACTGATCAGGATGGCCTGGATCTCCAGTGATGACCTGCCAGACTCAGTGGACTGTTGGGATATCTAGGGTCCCTTCCAGAGGCCAATCAACACTAAACGTGGGCCATTTGGATTCACACAGGGTTTTCAAGTTGCCGGGTTTTATTTCACTCTGTAGTCTCTGAAATTTTTTATCATAGTTTTGAGAACTGTAGGCTTGCTGTGTCCTGACCCCATGATGTGTTTGTGAAACGGTGTTGCAATGACAGACAAGGGAAGGGGTGCCCCCTTCAGGGAGGAGACAAGTCAGGTGCCTGTCTGTTTGCTCTCCTCTCAGAGAATTTGATCAGCCTTGACCAAGGCACATCTGTATAAGTCCCAGGCCAGGTCAGCCGAACTGAGTCACCATTATGTCGAGGCAGCCGACCACGAAAACAGCAAAGAACCCACTCAGATTTCACAGCCAGACCACGGAATCAGATTCAGTGCAAACTGAATGGTTTCAGTCGCTATGCACACTCACTCACACATTCAGACCAGATTTTAAACATTCCCTCCTTGGAATTCCTACCTGTGACTTCTAAGAAGTCTCCAGGAGGTTATCAGGCTCCCCTTCCACCCCAACGGGTGGGAACTGGCTGGGTCAGGGGCCCCGGGGCCTTACCGTAATCTGACATCAGAACCAGGTCCTTACCTGCTGAGCCTCTTTGAGTCCAGTGGGAACAGCACAGTGGGGCTGGCCCAAGATGACTGGGTGGAAGACTGCTGAAAGATTAGGCAGGGTGCACCTTCTCTGTTGTGATCGCCCATTCCGTCACTGTCCCGCCATTGCCCCAAACCAGTGGAAACAATGGGCCAGTGCAATTGGGTTTCCCGGTCAGGGAATCAAATGTTATGGAAAACCTGGTCTGGATCACTGATTAAAGAACCAATGGCACTCAGAGGTCTTGGAGGGTGGAGGTTTATTTCACACTAGCAGGCTCAAAGGAGAGTGATCTCCAAAAGTCTGAGCCCCAAACACAGGCAAGAGGAGCAATTTATACCTCTCCACTTCCGTATATGTGGCATTTTGGCACGTGTGACAAGCAAGGCAAAAGAAGAACATGGAAGGGTCTCAGATTGGGGGATGCTGAGAGTCTCCTGTTGACCCTATCGTTCACTGTTATATTTTCCTTATCAATCTGAAATTAGCTTGTTATATTTACAACTTAACCACAGAGAAACTTCTGCCACACAAAGCCCAGGAGAGATTATTAGACTACAGAAGATCATTCTGAACCCTCATACACGGAGTAATATTTGGAATGAATAAATCCTATTTAAGAGGCTTCCCAGCATTAGGAAGCAGGAGTCATAGAAGAGATTACTCATCTTAGTTCTTCTGTTGGGTTTCTGACTCTTCCTTTGAGGCACTAGTACCAAAACTTACTTGGTTATATGAAGTTATACATTATTAATGATTATGAATTTTATGATTCATTCAGAAAATATTTACTGAGTCCCAGTGCTAATGCTAGGTATTGGGTGAAAAGCTGAAGTCAAAAGTGAAAAAAATAGGTAGTCACTAACTTTACAAAGTGGAAAAGAGGTTACACTCATTCAAGTTCTTGTTACATTATCAAATATTTATATTTTAAATTATACTAATTATACATGGCATAATTAGCATATTTGGAGATGTTTTCATAGTGAGTTGATCTTATGAAAAATGTATAATTAAATGTTTTGTTTCTTCATTTATTCTTATTTGTATTCAGATATAATTCACATATAACATTATATTAGTTTCAAAGGTGTACAATATGATTTGATACATATATATATCTAAATGTTGCAATATGATCATCACAAGGGTCTAGTTAACATCCATCACCAGTTATAAATTTTTTTTCTTGTGATGAGAACTTTTAAGATCTCTCTTAGCAACTTTCAAATATGCAAAACATTATTTTTAACTATAGTGAACATGTACATTACATCCCCAGGACTTAATTATTTTTTACTGGAAGTTTGTACCTTTTGACCACTCTCATAAAATGTTTTTATAATAATTACCACAGTGCACATTAACATAATTTTTTCTTGAGAAATGAAAACTTTTTCATACAGAAAGTAAACCTAATTTTGCTGATTAGATTGATAATGAAGATTAGCTTTGCTACTTAAATTATGTGGCAGACATTCTGTACCTATACTGCCCAATACAGTGCCACTTGCTACATGTGGCTAAAGTAACTGAGGAATTGAATATTTAATTTTAAATATGAAAACCTAAGCTATGTTTATTTTATTATATGGATTATATGTTGTAATGATAATATTTGTATATATTGATCTAAGAAATAAATTATTAATTTCATCTGTTTTTTTAGTGTAGGTACTAAAAAATTAGAATTAGATAATGTGGTTCACATTCTGTTTCTATTGGACATCATTGTACAGTATGTTGTCTGAGCTAAATCTGGAACTTTAAGGTTTTGACAAAGACATAATCAAGGTAGTTGATAACATAAAAGAATATTATCAAGAAGGTTGTGTTGAATTTAAAATATTTAATATTCTAACCTTTCTTTACTAGATAAAACAAGGTCCCTCTAATAGAAGAAAACTGGGTGCAATTAATTCTTGGTAAGTCTTGCTAGCCTCACAAAATGAGAAGGTGAATGACTCTAATGACTGAGTGACAAATCCTTTTGAAAGTCAGGTGGTTTATAGTTCTTTCGTTCCAAACACCAAGGAAGAAACTAATCAAACTGTCAGCTATTAGAGCATTAGAAATACTTTTTTTGAAAAAATAAAATTATGTCAATTAATATATGACAAAGGAGGCAAGAATATAAAACAGGGGGAAAAACTTTTCAATAAATGATGTTGGAAAAACTGGTCAGTACATGCAGAAGAATGAAGCTGGACCTCTATCTTACACCAAACACAAAAATAAATTCGAAGTGGATTAAAGACCTGAAGATCTGAAACCATACAATCCCTAGAAAAAAATATAGGCAGCCAACTCTTGAGCAATGTCATTAGTAATTTTTCTGAATATGTCTCTCCAGGCCAGGGAAACAAAAGCAAAAATAAGTAAGTGGGACTACATCAAATAAAAACGCTTCTTCACAGCAAAGAACACCATCAACAAAATGAAAAGGCAACCTACTGAATGGGAGAAGATATTTGCAAATGATTTATCCCATAAGGGCCTAATAGCCAAAATATATAAAGAACGCATAAAATTAAACACCAGAAAAAAATAGGCAGAGGACATGAACAGACATTTTTCAAAGATGTACTGACAGACACATGAAAAGATGCTCAAATTATTAATAATCAGAGAAATGCAAATCAAAACTACAATGAGATATTGTTTCACACCAGTCAGAATGGCTATGACCAAAAAGACAAGAAAATACAAATATTGGTGAGTATGGAGAAAAGGGAACCCTTGTGCATTGTTGCTGGGAATGTAAATTGGAAAGCCTCCATCAAAAGCAGTATGCGGATTTCTCAAAAAACTAGAAATACAAATACCATACAACCTAGTAATTCCAATTCTGGGAATTTACCCAAAGAAAACAAAATCACTAATTCAAAAAGATATGTGCATTCCTGTGTTTGCTGCAGCATTATTTACAATAGCCAAGATATGGAAGCAACCTAAGTGTCCATGGTAGATGAATAGAGAACATGTTATAGATATACAATGGAATATTACTCAGTCATAAAAAAAATAAAATCTTCCCATTTGCAACAACATAGAGAGTATTATGCTAAGTGAAGTAAGTCAAACAGAGAAAGACACAATACCATATGATTTCACTTACATGTGGAATCTAAAAAAATACAGCAAATGAACAAACAGAACAGAAAGAAACCCATGGACACAAAGGACAGATTGGTGACTGCCATAGAGGAGGTGTGGAATGGAATAAGTGAAAGGGAAAAAAAAATCAGTTTAGCATGTTTGATATCTTGATCTGGATGATGGTTATATGAGTGTTTACACATCAATATACACTGAGCTGTACACTAAAATTTGTGCCCTTTATTGCATGTATCCAATTGAAAAAAAAAGAAAATATATGACTTTTACCATGTACTAGGAAGTTCAAAGAATTGGGTGACAGCAGTAACAAAATTCCTTCCATTTATATCTGTTTATGTATATGGACAAGGTTTTTCAGTGCTGATTGATGCTGAACCTGTCTCATTCTTGTAATAACTAATATTCATTTACAGATAAACTAACTGAAAAAATGTTTTAATTTCCACACGTCTTTAAGGTATGTGCACTTATAAAATAATTTTGTTTTTTTCCTTAATAATTAATTATCAGAATTACATTAGTGAATTCTCAAAAACTAAAAAGAGAAATACCATATGACCCAGTAATTCCACCTCTGGGAATTTACCCAAAGTAAACAAAATCATTAATTTTAAAAGATACATGCAGATTAATACATAAAATGTTATTTTGGTAAGTTGTATAATAATAATGGTAACAATAGCTCAATCCAGAAAAAATGTTTTTAACATTCAGAGGATTTTTTTTTAACTAAATTTCAATTTAAATATACAGTTTCATAGTACAGAAGTATGATATGTGATCAATAAAAGACTTTTCAAGACTTCTGTTACTGGCTAAGATGGAGTAAACCCACTACAACCAAGCTTTTCCAATGATTAAAACTAAAAAATATGGACAAGAAATATAAAAAGCAACTGCTTGAGGGCTAACAAAAAGTAAGCAATAGCAGATAGATTGGTAAGAGTGAAGTAAATAGCAAAAATATTCATAAAAAGTAAATACTATAAGGCAAAGAAGGACACATACAGGGGTGAGTTTCCCATATTTTTCCTCTTTTCTCCCCTAGCTTTGACCCAAAGGCAGCCACAGTATATAACTGCACAGTTGGCACAAAACCTCCTAGAGACACCATCTGTGGAGCATAAGAACAAAGCAAAAACTGAACGAACAAAGCAAAAACTGAACAAACAAAACAGCAGCAGACTCACAGAACCCAAGAATGGGCTAACAGTTACCAAAGGGAAAGGGACCAGGGAGGGTGGGTGGGAAGGGAGGGATAAGAGGATTAAAAGGCATTATGATTAGCACACATAATGTAGGGGGACATGGGGAAGGAAGTATAGCACAGGGAAGACAAGTAGTGACTCTATAGCATCTTACTACGCTGATGGACAGTGACTGTAATGGGGTATGTGGTGGGCACTTGATAATAGGGGGAATGTAGTAACCACAATGTGGCTCATGTGAAACCTGAGCATAAGATTGTATATCAATAATACCTTAATAGAAAAAAAAAACTCCTGGAGAAACCGTGTATTTCTGTTCATCAGACGAGGAAAAGGGACTCCTGCAAGCACGAGAGAGTGGGGGAAAGCTCCTTGTTTTTTCTTTTTCTTCTCTTATGGCCCTACCTGAAAGGCAGCTTGAGTCACAGAACTGCACTGTGGTGGCAGTGGCACAGGCATTTAAAATCTCAACTGAAACTTGTCTTTCAGGACAGAGGAACTGAGCTAAAGGAACTCTCTGATCTGAAGACTGGGGGGTTGTGGGGGAATCCCCATTATTTTCTTCTCTCTTTTCTTTCACTGCCTTGCCCCCAAGTCAGGCCCAACCATGTAGGACTGTGTGGTAGCCTGGCTGCTAAAGCTCCAAGAAAAAGCTCATCCTTCTCGTCAGAGAACTGAGAAAGGCGGACCCTGGTCACTGGAGAGTGTGGAGGAAATCTGGAAAGGAGAGAGCTAGAGAAGGGACTCCCTAATTCTGATCAATAAAAGTGATAAACAACTGCCAGACTGACCAAGAAAAAAAGGGAGAAGACACAAATTACCATTATTAGGAATGAAAGAGGAAACATTACTGCAGACTCTATAGACATCACAAAGGTAATGACTACACTGCAAATAAGTCTATTCCCATAAATTAAGATGCTTAGAAGAAATGGACCAATTCTTTGAAGGATACAAAGTATCAAAAGTCACACAAAAAGAAATAGATAACCTGCGTAGTATTGTATCTATTTAAGAAATTGAATTTGTAGTTAAAAATCCAGTCTACCAAACACTTAAGGATGAAATAATAACAAAATATAAGAGAAGAGGACATTTTCCAGCTCATTTTAGGAAGTCTGAATAGCCTGACCCCAAAACCAGAGAAAGACATTACAACAAAGTAAAGCTAGAGCAATCCACTTATGAACTTAGATACAATAATCTTTCACAAAATATTGGTAAATTGAATCCAGTAGGAGTTATCATGGGAAAGCAAGGCTGACATATATTAAAAAGTCAACTAGTGTACATGTGTATGCCAAGGAATGCCAAGGATTGATGGCTACCATGAGAAACTAGTAAAAGGCAAGAAAGCGTTCTACCCAGAGTCTCAGAAGGAGCACTACCCTGCTAGCACCTTGATTTTGTACTTCTAGCCTCCCAAACTGTGAAACAATAAATTTCTGTTGTTTTAAGCCCCTTCCCACACCAAAAAAAATCAATCAATGTAACTCACTATTTCAACAGACTGAAGAAGAAAAAATCATAAGATCGTCTCAGTAGGTACAGAAAAAGCACCTAACAAAATTCAACATTCATTCAGGAAAAAAAACAAACTCAGCAAACTAGGGATAAAAGACAAGTAACATCTATAAAAAGTTACAGTTAATATCATATGTAATAGGAAAGACTGAATGTTCCCTCCTAATATATGAAAAGAAATCACATATTTAACAAAGAATTTTAATTCAGAATGTATAGAGAATTTAAAAAACACAACAAACCCTATGATAAAGGGGGAAAGGACAGTTTGTTCAATAAATGGTGTTAGGAAAACCAGATCTATCTTATACCATACACAAAGATGAATTCAAAATGGATTAAAGACTTTATTTAATATAAGATGTGAAACCATAAAAACTTCTTAGAGGAAAAGAGGGGGCAAGCTCCTTCACATTAGTCTTAGTACAAAAACAAAAATAAACAAGTGAGACATCAAACTAAAAAGTTTCTGTACAACAAAGGAAACCATCAGTGAAATGAAAAGGCAACTTACAGAAGGGCAAAAATATTTGCAAATCATATATGTGGTAAGGGATTAATATCATACATGTTTGTGTATATATATACACATAATATATATGTGTGTATATATATACATATATATATGCACACACACAACTATATATATACATATATTAATTATGTTATATAAACACATATAACTCAATAGAAAATAAAACAATACAATTAAAAAATGGGCAGGGGATCTGACTAGACATTTTCTATGAAAGGTGCTCAACATCACTAATCATCAGGGAAAGCAAATCAAAACCACAGTGAGATAACACCTCATACCCAAAGAATCAAAAGTTAAGGCTATCAAAAAGGTAAGAAATAATAAGTGTTGAGAAGGATGTGGGGAAAACGAA
Organism: Phataginus tricuspis; assembly: GCA_029783875.1. Taxonomy (NCBI): domain Eukaryota; kingdom Metazoa; phylum Chordata; class Mammalia; order Pholidota; family Manidae; genus Phataginus; species Phataginus tricuspis. The sequence goes on along the minus strand of JAQQAC010022981.1, from coordinate 48,325,877 downwards.
ACCCTTGTGTACCTTTTGTGGGAATGCAGCCACTATGGAAAATAGTATGGAGATTCCTCAAAGGATTAAATCAGAAACTAACATATAATCCAGCAATCCCACTTCTGGGATTTATCCAAAGAAAATGAAATCCTATCTTGAAAAGATACTTGCTCTCCTATGTTCACTGTAGCATCATGTACCATAGCCAAGACATGGAAACAACCTAACTGTCCATCAGCAGATGAATGGATAAATGTGGTCTCTCTATATATAATGGAATATTATTCAGCCATAAAGAAGGAAATACTGTTGTTTGTGACAACATGGACCTTGAGGGTGTGTTATGCTAAGTGAAATGAGTCAGAGAAAGATAAACACTGTCTAATCTCATTTATATGTGGAATGAACAGACTGATGGTTGCCAGAGGCAAGGGGTAGAGAAGTGGGTGTGGGTAAAATGGATAAAGGTTGTCAAAAGGCACAAACTTCCAGTTATATGATAAATAAGTCCTGGGGATGTAATGTATAGTATGGTAACTATAGTTAACAATACTGTATTATGTATTTCAAAGTTGCTAAGACAGTGTATCTGATAAGTTCTCATCACGGACAAACACAGAACTCTGTAACTATGTCTGGTGGGCAGTGTTAACTAGACTTATTCTGGTTATCATTTTTTAATATATACATATATTAAATATTATGTTGCATACCTGAAACACAATGTATGTCAATTATATCTCCATTAAAAAAGAAAACAAACCTAATATAATGAACAAGATTGACTTGCATACGTGCTACAGAGAAACTGATTGTGAAAGGAAGAGTCAATCATCATCATAGTCTTATTTTAGGAAATTGTCACAGCTTCACAGCTTCCCCAACCTTCAGCAACCACCACCTTGATCAGTGAACAGTCAACAACATACAAGAAAGACCACCATGAGGAAAAAGACTATGACTCACTAAAAGCTCAGAGGATGGTTAGCATTTTTAGCCTTACAATATTTTTAAATTAAGGTATGTACTTTTTTTTTAGACATGACACTATTACACACCTAATAGACAGTGTAGTGTGAACAAATTTGTATGTGTCCTGGAAAACCAAAAAATTAATTTGACTTGCTTTCTGGTGATACTCACTTTATTGCAGTGGTCTGGACCCAAACCTGCAGCATCTGCAAGGTATGCCTGCACCTGAACCATGAGAGAATCACATCTGCTTAGCTTGTCATGATACTTAAGAAGTTTAAAAAGAAGTGGTCTCACATAGGAAGGTCAGCCAACTGCTCAGACCTCCCAGGGTGGAGGAGCTTAATGAAGTCCCTAGAACCCAGAGTCTAGGCCTCAGGTTGTAGTTTCAAATAATGGTTGCTCTTTTCCTTTTCAATTGTTTTTAAAAAGTGCTTATTTTAATAATAAACGAAATTTTAGCAAGAATGTTTATTGCTGTGCCCTCAAACCTCCCATCTATGCCCAGTCCCTCTATCAGGGATGGTAATATGTTAATGTTTTGATATGTAACTTTCCATACTTTTTCCAAGCCCCTAAATACATATTTGTACACAAGTATAAGGTAGTTTCTAAAATAATAAAAAAGGGATACTTATTAAATAATAAAAAAGATAAAAAAACACACACTTTTGTGCAACTTGCTTTGTCACACCAGTACTAGAGAGCTGATGGTGTGGAGGTGAACCAGATGAAGAATCATAAATATTCCTTAAGAACAACAGTTAGAGCTCTTTTTAATGACTGCATAATATGCCATAGTATGTTTACATCATAATTTGATCAACAGATTTCCTACTGAAGACATCTGGATTGTTTGACTTTTTTCCAGCAACATCATGCCATAATAAACGTTCTTGTATTCACATCCTTACATATTCGTGTGTTTAAGATACATGGGATTTTCTATTGAAATGTGCATGTGTATTTATAATTTTAGTTTATTTTCCAAAACTATGGCAACAATATATGAGAGCATCTATCAATTTCCCCATATCCTGGCAAGCAATGGATGGTAACAATAAAATTTGTTTTGTTTTTGCCTACTTGAGTGAAAAATGGTATCTCATTGTTTTACTTACATATCCCTACCTACTAATAGATTTAACATATTTAAAATTTTTATGTAGTCAAATATATATTTTTAAAATGGCTCTTGTGTTAGTTAAGTTCTTTTTTAATGCAGTTATATAATATCCTAATATCATAATTTTTTACCGTATTTTTTCATTTAGCTCTTCGATCTACCTGGAATTTATTTTTGTACCTCGTGTGAGGTAGGAACCTGTATTTGTATTTGCTACATTAATAACCAGTTTTGCCAATATTTTTTAGTACACAGAGTTGATACTAACTCACCCACTAATTGCAGTCACATGAGACTGATATCAAAGCTATAAGACCTATTTGTTTATCTAAATAAACTGCCAAGTTAGCCAGAATATTATGTTAGCTCCTTCCTATATGGGAAATGGAACTATTAAGCGCTGCTTAGGGGGCTTAGGACTAGAAAACCAGTTAAAAATCTTAGTGACTAGTGTCAGAAGTCTATGACAGCCTTTGGTATAATAAAAAATAAGTATTTTGTCTTTGTTCCCTGTTCAAAAGTCCTACACCCTGGAATTCCCTGATGCGAGCATCTTTTGTTATTTATAATGAGTCCCTTTCCACCACCCTGGAGTTTATGTTAATAAGGTGACTTACGGTGGAGCCCCTAGATAGCCTCAGGATGGGCCTGGTTGCAGAAACGCCAAGTGATGAGAGGGTGGGAACTTTCGGCCCCACTCCTGAAAGAAGGGTGGGGTACACTGGAGACTGAGCTCTCTAAACACTTTTGAACAAGAAGATTCTGAGAGCTTCAGATTTAGTGAGCACACCCAGCTCCACAGGTATAGAAGCTTCTGTGTTCATAATCTTTCTGGACCTTGCTCTATGCACCTCTTCATCTGGCTGTTCATCTGTATCCTTCCAAAGGATACAAAGTATATATATATATATATATATATACTGTGTGAATCTATGTGTCTTCCTGAGTTCTGTGTGCCATCCTAGGAAATCACTGAACTTTAGGAGGATGTCAAGGGAAGTCCCAATTTATAGCCAGTTGGTCAGAAGTGCAGGAGGTCTGGAACTGGTGGCTGGCACCTGAAGTTGGGGTTAAGCTGTGAAGTCTTTGACCCAGCTGGTATCTGAAGAAACAGTGAACTGATTGTCGGTGTTGGAAAACACCTCACTGCCCAACACACCTATGTTTATCCTGTCAAACAAGGGACTCATCTCACGTTTCACTAACTTTCTCACCCGAAATTGTGCTAGGGACAAATGGAATTTACTCGCCTTGCTTCTTACCTTTTTTTTTTTTAAGGATCCATGCTGCCCATCACCTTTCATTCAGTAATTCTTTTCCTGATTTAGATTCTTAATTCTTGCATTCAGTAAACAACATGTCAGTTACTCTACTAGAGAGCTGGTGGTATGCAGGTGAACTAGATGAACAAAATTCCTGCTGTAGTTGGGGGAGCCAGTCTATAAAACACACAGAGAAAAATGAGTTAAATAAAATAGGGGAATGTGCTCTGTTCTGAAAAAGTAGAAAGGACTCATTCTAGGGAAGAAGGCACAGGCAAAAAAGTACGACAAATATGTGGCAGGCATGTATGTATTTAAGTGCTTCCAGAGTTATTTTGTACATATATATATATGCAAATGTATACATATGGTCTTCCTTCTATACTCCCCCTTTCATTTTTTCCCAAATAGCACTATCCAATACACATTGTTCTAGATCTTGCACAGTGCAGCTTTATCATGTCATATAGGAACTTAAAGAACTTCTTCATTAAAAAGAAATGGCTTTGTAACATGAAAAGCTCAGTTTAGAGTATATTAATGCTAAAAATATTTACAAGGAGGTCAAGGCCAGATTCACAGGAGACTGGAAAACTGAATGTGAACTTGAAGATTTAAGGACTAAGAATGACTTGAATTTCAGGCAAGGAGTTCTCAGAAGTCTAGTTAGGAGGGTTTTTGTTTTGCTTTGCTTTTTAATACAATTTCTATCTCTCATTTATTCTAACTGCCACACATACCCCATCTTTGACTGTTCAGCACACTAGCAGTCATACTACCACATAGCATTTAATCAACATCAGTATCTTTGATGCACAATACATGTAAATGAATAAGTAACAAGATATCCATTTCCACCTCTTTCTCAAAAAAGGTGGGAATTTTGGGGGGGAAAATGACCCTTAACATTCATATATTACATCCCACCAATGTGGCTGAGATTCAGTTTATGAAATATTTTGAAGGATGAGACAAAGTGAAGAAAGAATAGGGCCAGGTCTGTCAGCCATGACGCATGAGGTGCCTATGTAGTTAGGAAGCAGAGAGAGCTAGGAGGGATGGAAGGACAACAGGATTTGGTCACTGGTTGGAGGGCATCAATCAGGCGGAACACTTCAAAGATGATCCGAAGGTTTATAGGAACAGAGATGACACTTTCAGAAATGAAGTGACCGGTAAGGAGAGATTCTTTTTAATGTGAGGAACAAAAACTTGGATTTAGATGGGACCTTAGAGATAACATGTCCAACATTCTAACTTCTTAAGAATGAAGAAACACCTTAAGTGCTTGCCTAAATTTGCACAAGTAATTGGCGTGGTATAGGCACCACCCAAGTTTAAGGGATGAATTATAAACTCGGAGACGTCCTTTGAGTGGATAGAAATGGCATGCTCTAGAAGCAGATGCCCTACCAAGTACTGGCTCTAGATCTACCAAGTATATGGGTCCTTAGCTAGATACTGGAGTGACAGAGTCCTGGAAGTTCAGGGAATGTGAAAAGTAAGTGACTTCAAGTAGGGAAGAACTAATACTTTAGACCTTCTATGTACCCCTCACTTTACAATTGGCTATCTCATTTAATCCTTACCACAACCGTACAAAATAGGTATTATCATTTTAGCGATGAGAAACCGGGTTTAGAAAAACCAAATAACTTGCTCAAGCTAAAAATGAAGGATCTCAGATTCTAACCCAAACTCAGATGTGTACAGAGGCCAAGTCTTGCTCATTCCGCGCTCTCTCATACAGCCCTACTTGAGTCAACACACTTCATTTTGTGGAGTCCAGAGAAGTGACTTCACACACATTTGGAGCCAAACTGGGACCAGAAAGCAGATAGGCTGATCCACAACCTCTCGGGTAAAATGTCTGGCGGGAGTGGAGGAACATGTCTTTTAAGGACTTGACAATCTACTCGATCCTACAAGGGATGGGGAGTTGGGGGGAAGCAATCGGTTAAGGAGACAAGCAAGGAGGAGGAAAAGGAGTCAGAGTTGCGGTCAGAAGGGTGTGAGAAAGTGAAGAGTGAACTGTGTCCTTTTGCCTCTACTCATCCCTGTTATCAAAACAGACCGATCATCGAGCGTATTTCAGAGAGCAAAGCCTTGGACAGCTTCATTCCTTATCGCCTCTCAGGAACTAAATTTTAGTCCTTAGCTTAAATCTGGAAAGACTAAGTAAGGAAAGCAAGGTGTGTGCACTTCAGGCAGAAGTGGAAACTTACAGTGTGAACCAAAACGTGAGCTATCCAGAAGGCAGTGATTTGAGGACGGTTTCAAAGAGGTGAGAAAGGCGCGTAAAGCAGCAGACGCGCCGGCCGCCAGGGGAGGGGCCGCAGCCGCCCGCGGCACGTTTCCTCGCGGCTCACGCCGCCTCCGCCCGCCACGTGATCCGCCGTGTTGTGGTCCAGCCGGCGTGGGTGGCGGGAGCGGCGGGAGGGCGGAGGCGGCGAGGGGCGGGTCACGTGACGGGGTTTAAATCTCCCGCAGCCCGAGCCGCGGGGGCGCCAGTGCCGCGAGTCGAGCGGGAGCAGAGGAGGCGAGGCAGGAGGGGCGGAGAGGCGGTTGGAAGATGGCGGACGAGGTGGCGCTCGCCCTTCAGCCCGGCGGCTCCACCTCGGCGGCAGCGACCGAGAGAAAGGCCGCGTCGCCGCCTGCGGGGGAGCCGCTCCGCAAGAGGCCGCGGGGAGATGGCCCCGGCCTCGGGCGGAGCCCGGGCGAGCCCGAGCGTGAGCTGCCGGCGGCTGCCGGGGGCTGCCTGGCGGCTGCGCTGTGGAGGGAGGAGGCGGCGGGCGGGGAGCGGGAGGCCCAGGCGGCGGCGGCTGAAGAAGAAGACAATGGGCTAGGCCTTCAGGGCCTATCCCGGGAGCCGCCGTCGGCCGACGACGACGACGACGACGAGGGCGAGGAGGAGGAAGAGGCGGCGGCGGCGATTGGGTACCGAGGTGCGCAGGGCGCGGGCGACCGGGACTGCGCATCTCCTCCTCCCGCGGCCCCTCCTGGTGTGGGGTGGGGGCGCCCTGCGGGGTTCAGGGAGGCTCGGCTTCCCGCCGCGGCCCTCCACAGATGCGTGTCTCTGGGGCTCCCGGCCCGGTTCCTCCTCTCCCCTCCCTTTTTCCCTCAGTCCGCTGCCTGTCCGGCGGCCTCGCGCTGTGCGCAGCCGCCTGGCCGGGAAGCTCTCGCAGTTGGTTTTAAAATAAGGTCTCAACTCCTACACTTTTTGGCTTTTGTTATTTTTTGCCCCCACCCCCACCTGCAACTTTTGCATGTTCTTGCATTGACCTTTTGCAGTTTGTCTTTGCAAACGGACACCTGTGCAATTTGTGAATTGTTTGAGGGCCTTTAACTTTACAAAGCGATTTCTAAAGTCATAGCCTGCAAATTTTGAAGAGCATAGTTGTTTCTAAAGACATTAATTGACCTTCTATAGTGCAATTAATAGTGGGCATATAAGAGTAATAGTACTTTTGCTTTATATGGATAGTTTTTTATTCTAATCATGTTCTGTAATGGCTTTGGGATCAGGTATAATATTTTTGTGTATATGTGTAACCCCGAAACACGGATTGACATTTTTCTCGCATGCTAAAGCAGATGTGTTAGTTGCATGTGTCATGTCGAGGTTTTATATTTTCGATCTGGGAAGTTTCTGTCCTGGATAGATGGGGGTTCTTTGTCACTGTTATCAGTAAAACCAATCAGTGGGTTATTTGATCATATGTATGCATGGGGGACTGGGTTAGTAAAAGGACCCCTGATTTCAAGAAACACAGTTTAGTAGAGGAAATGAACAGTACAAAGATAATCTTTGCATGTGTAGTATAAGAAAAGTGCAACTGCCATAGTTATAATTGAGTGATTTTGGGGGTAAATTTTAACAAGTTTAATGAATTCCATTATTTGTGCATGACAAATTCAGTCTGTATTACTACTTCTTGTGTTTTTATTAAGTAGACTTAATTTAATTTTAGATTTTTACTGAAACTTTTAGATTCTGGGTAGAATCCCAAAAGATACAATGACCGTTCTTCTATGAACGCTGCAAGCTTACACCATAGGCATTTTACACAGGCAGTGTGAATGTTAAAGTGCTTTATTCAGTGAAAATTGTTACATTATAACCATTATAGATTTTAGTGTGTTTTAGATATGGATTGTTTCAGCAGCCTTGAATTATTTTTGACTTACTTTGCAGATAATCTTCTGTTTGGTGATGAAATGATCACCAACGGTTTTCATTCCTGTGAAAGTGATGAGGATGATAGAGCCTCACATGCAAGCTCTAGTGACTGGACTCCAAGGCCAAGGATAGGTATGGTTTCAACAGCTTTAGAGAGTAAATGTCTTCTTTTCTGTATTTTCATTTTATACCAACTAAATATATAATTTTCTGCCTTATAATCTGGGAGATTTAATGTCACCACATATTTCTAGGGAAAGTGTACTGTTCTGCTCAGTTTTTATTTTTAAACAGCTCAAGCCCATGGAAACTGGCCTCTTTTCAACAGCCAGGTCCTACCCCAGGGCCTTTTCACTTGTACTCTCAGTATGGCAGTCCTGTCCTCCAATTAGAATGGCTTGCTCCCTCAATTCATAACTTATTTTTTTTAACACTTCTTAACTAGCTGTGTACCTAACTTTTTTATTTGTCTTGTTTCCTGTACAAGAATGTAAGCCCCTTGGGGGTAGGGATTCTTGACTGATCTGTATACTGTTGTCAGTACTTAGAAAAGTGCCTGGCACTTTTGTATTCAATAAATATTAAGTATGTGGATGAATGAGAAAGTATTTTGGAGTATACTACCAGATTTTTATACCAAATAATAGCATGACATCTCAAAAATGATCTTGTTTTTAATGTGCTCTCATTCTTTCAAAAATGCCTTGACTGTTTAAATGTAGTGACTAGTTCCATTTTAGAATCTGTAATATTTACTGTATTTTTGTTTTTGTCAAGCTAGGATACTGATGTAAGAAATTTCAGGGTAAGAAAATGCTCAAAACATCAGCATTGTATATCATTCTGGGAGAGATCGTTACGGTCAGATTGAATATTACTGGAGAAAATATCGAGTTCCTTTTTTTTTCTTCTTTAGTCATAAATAGTGGGCTTTTGGAACTGGTGAGATTTTTCCTGTATTGATTTGTAGAACCCTTTTGTACATACTTACTTGTGTTACTGTGTATTTTTCTAGATTTTAGCCATAGAAATTTAATTCTGGTAGTTAACTAGTTTGACTCTTAAAGTACATCCTTGGTATTTTATAGCTCAAATGGCAGTCCCAACTCCTGAGCCGATCTTTTTAATCTCATTGGGATATAGCCTTAGCTCTTGAAGATGTCATGACAATGAAATATCTTTGTATTATATTTTTTTATTTTGCCAGAAAACCTTAGGTTGCTAATTCATTACTTTCAGAAAATAGATGAGATGTTGAATTATTTGGAAATGGATTTGACTTAATTCTTTTCCCTCTTAATATAGGTCCATATACTTTTGTTCAGCAGCATCTCATGATTGGCACAGATCCTCGAACAATTCTTAAAGATTTACTACCAGAAACAATTCCTCCACCTGAATTGGATGATATGACATTGTGGCAGATTGTTATTAATATCCTTTCAGAACCACCAAAAAGGAAAAAAAGAAAAGATATTAATACAATTGAAGATGCCGTGAAATTACTGCAAGAATGCAAAAAAATAATAGTTCTAACTGGAGCTGGGGTATGTAAGATGTATAAAACACTAGTAAAAGCGAGAGGAGGTATATGTTTCTTCTTAGGCGCTTTCCAATTAAACATTTTTCTGGCAAGGAAGAGCTTATCTTTATGTGATAATTGGAATTTGTATTTGGAAACTGCTTCATAGTGAGTGTAGCAACAGTTGCTAAGTTGGTTCAGTTCTTTAAAAACTTCTCCAACAACCTGCAAAAAAAAGATTTGCTTATTTATTACCACAGTGGTAAGTGGAGTTAAGGCAAGGTATTTACCTACATTGTACCACAGCATCTAAAGGAAATGCTGGGAATTTTACTTGCGTTAAAATGTGTTAGAGTCTGACAGAGAATTTGGTTACTTGTGTTTGATCTTTATGGAAAACCAGGAACCTAACTGGTATTCACAGGTAAAGAACTTAGTGTTAGGAAGGTTAACAGATTCCTACCTCCCCTCCATTTTAATTTAAGGTGATATAATTGTAGTGTCTTGACATTTTTCATTTGCCCTACTTAGGGTCACAGTGAACTAGCTACCTAAGGCTATTGAGTATTTTGTGTTGAATACAATATGTTACAGAGTATGTTAGTGATCAGGGCAACTCCTGAGTAAATTCAGTCCTTTTTTCTGGCATTTTGAGTTATGGGAGATTGTTATTTAATCTTAAAGGATCATCAAAAATAATTACCTTTTGCTCCCAGATGTGATTGCAACAAGTTTGTTTTACTCTGAGGTCAAAGTGGAGTCAAGGTTTTACTCTGGTAAAATTGTGATACAAAAAGATAACTTATTAAATCCCTGTTTGAAATGTCAAGGTTTATTTGTGGCAAAAGCATAGTGTCTAAATTTATTGTTAAAAATTAAGAACTGAAATACTATACAACATAATTTTTAAAGAAAATTAATATTCTTGAAGGAGTTAGAGCCCTGACCAGATGAGAGATGTCTTTGGCAATACTTGACTGTAATAGAAATTCTTGACTAATTTGAAGTCATTTACCCCTTTCTTAATCAAATTGCAACTGCTTTGTTAAATGCTTACAGATTTAAAATTTGCCTGGCATAAAATACCATTACCCCGTTATGACTGGAATGTGTTGGATTTAATTATACTGGTTTTTTGGGGTCTTTTATTTTTCTGTGATATTAGAATACGGGACAGTATTTTTGTTCTCCAAAAGAAGTTTCAAGCTACAGTGTTTTTCAGCTCTTCCCTAACTGTATGATAGGAGAGCTGGCAATTATAAAGGTAGAGGTAGAAGATTTAATTGTACAAATTATGCCATACATATTTCAGGTTTCTGTTTCTTGTGGAATACCTGACTTCAGGTCAAGAGATGGTATTTATGCTCGCCTTGCAGTAGACTTCCCAGATCTACAAGATCCTCAAGCAATGTTTGATATTGAATATTTCAGAAAAGATCCAAGACCATTCTTCAAGTTTGCAAAGGTACTATGAACTCTTGCAGCTGTTCCTTTGACCTCCTTTCATGAAAAAGTATTGTTCACATTTAGGCTTCTTCAGTTTACCATTCATTGTGCAATAAATTGGGTACTAATAGTTTGGTGGAATAAAATCATTGAAAAAGTCATTTCAGTAAGAATTCCCTTCTTTTCAGAAGGGGACTGTCATTTACTTTTCTTCCTTTTAGGACTGAGTCTATTTGCAAAGAAGAGGCTGTTTCATATTTTTCAAATTTCAACTTCAGTAATGGTCTTTACATTTTCCAGGCTTTTTTAGAGGTTAGTAGACCATATGAAAGTGACATCACTGTTTTGATTTTTATGATTTTTTATGGTTCATAAAGATTATATTTATTTTGTATGTAGCCAGAATTTAATACATGAGGGTGTGCCTGAAAAATTTGATGACGTGTGGAGAAGATTCTTATTAGGTTGTGTTTTAGTCAAGGTTGCTTTTTTCTCCTCTGGAGTTTGTAGAGCTGCCCTGTCCCGTCCACAAGCCACTAGCCACTCGGGGCTGTTGAGTTCTTTAGTGTATTGAGATGTGATGTAAATGTGGAAGACATATATAGTTCTCATTATATTATTGGGCATCTTTGCTGTAGAATATAAAGTTTGAAATTAAGGTATACAATGCCAAAGAGATTTCAATCATTAGAAAACATTTTTCTCCCTATAGTTTAGACTATGGAAAGAAATTGTAAATTTGTTATTGCTAAATTTCAGTATATTTAAAAAGGGTCTTTTGCACTTTTTTAGCAAATCTAAAAATTAAGTGAACCTGCATCTTAAATTAAGGTAACTTCAGCTACTTTCATATAATCTATTTACATAATTATAGACAAGCTCTGCTAATTAAGAGTAACATTAAATTGGTTGACTAACTTTAAAGAAATAATTTTGTTTCATCCAAGTATGGTTATAAATAAGAAATGGAGTAAAATGGGGAAATGTATTAAAATTTCTTGGATATAATTTAGTTAATTAAGCTAATTTGAAAAAATTTCCAACAACTAAGGATTTTTAATCTTTACAACAAACAACTTGAATCTTGTAAAAATTTTGTATTTTTCATGTGTCAGCAGTAATGGTCATCCATATCTAGCCTTTAGAACAGATACACCTAATTCATGGTGAATTGAATAAAGTTTCTTTTTTAAATTACAAGGTTGTGAATTAGTGAAGATACGCTGTTTTAACATACTGGTGCTAGTAGTATTACTGCGTAATTTTTTAAAGACCAATGAAATACCACCGAAGTTACACATTTCTTGAATTGGTCCTAGGACACTGGCTTAATATTCCTAGTTAGCAGAAATTAACACTTTTAGAAGGCCAGCAAATAACTGGAAATTACTCATATCATCTGATAATAAAAGCTTGACTCAGTAGTGCCATTTATATGGTACTATAAGGTTTGCTGTAAATTCTGTGTTCTGAAAGGGAGTAAAACGTGTTACCCAAACTAACTTATCAGCTTTTTCCCCCTATCTTAAGTATATATTAAATTGCCTAGTAAAGCAGTAATTTGACACTTGGGAAAAATGTAACTGATAATAGAAAAATAGCAAGGTGAGAAAGATTGTAACCTTAGTTGTCTAATATACAAACTGGGTATTCATTTTTAGCTTAAACTAGCTTCAACATGTAAAAACCTATGGGAGCAGTTCAGAATTACTCTGAGAAAGACAAATTTATAATAACTTCTAAAAATGCACTTAATAGAAATCTAGATAATGCATAAGAGGAAATACAAATTACAGTAATAATGGCACAGTTATTGTGTTACAGTGTTCTTAACCACTGGACAGATGTTATACCACCTGGGAGAAGAAAAGGTTGGAGGGGCAGCGTATTTCACTTTATAAATTTTTAAGAATTTGTGCATATTTTATTAATAAACTGAAAAGTTGAAACATATAAAGCCTAACCATTTTTACTGTTTATATGAATTTAATTTTGCTCAATTGCTTTTCTGAGTTTTCACTGACATTAAGAGCTAAGTGAATTAATTAATCTTTGTAACTGTTACTCCTGTAGAATTGCTATACTTTAATTCTCACATTAGGAACTGCCTAAAAGAAAGCTTCTAGCTGCAGAAATAGCACTTAATAGTAAAGGGTAGGAGAAATGAGTTAATTTGGGTCTAAAGACTTAAGGAGAAATTGGTAAAGACAAAGAATGGAAGAGTATCCAAAAATGGTGGATGATGAGGGTATGTAAATACTGTTATACAGTGTTTTACTAGACTTCAAATACTGCGTGAATAAAGAATAAAATACAACCTAAGATTCTCTACCAGTTGCCATAGTAGGCAGGAAGTTCATTAAGATGGCTTCTGTTTTTTTCTAGTTAGGAGAGAGAAAATGAGTAATGCAAAGCCATGAAAACAGGAAATATTACTAATAAAATTTAGATATTTTGGAAGGAAAGAATTTCTATGCATGTATGAAGCCATTGATAGTATATAATTATTGAAAGGAAACTTAGATTTCATTTAGACTGGAAATTCCAAGTAATGGGAGGTGTGTTAAAGACAGTACTGGCTCCCCTTAGAGGGTTTCTCAATATGTTGACATTTTGAGGTAAATAATGTTTTCTATAACGAGCTCTCCTATATGCATTGTAGGACTATCAGCAGCATCCCAGGCCTCTTCCCACTAAATGCCATTAGCTAGCTCTCCAATTCCCCAGTCTTGACAATCAAAAATATCTCTAGACATTGCCAATGTCCCCTGCAAAACTGCTCTGTGGTTGAGCCCCAGTGTATTACAGTGTGCTGTGCTGTGGTACCACTTTGAATTCTTTTGACAGAAGAACAATAAGGCCACTTAAAGCTATATAGCCATGTTATGAACTGTTATCCTCCTCCTGCATAATAAGGGCTTAAATTGATAATGAATTATGGTCATGATTCTCAGAAGTTAAATTATTTCATTGATAAAAATGAGTGATTTTATTAAGAGTCAGTGAGGTGAAACTGAGGATGTATAAAAACTTTTAGAAAAGGACTGCGTTCAAAGAGTATAGTTGCTGTTCCCACATTGAATTAAGTGAATGTTCTTTAAAGTGATTAAAATTCCTGAAAAGTGGAGGGAGAAATAACTGAATTTTATGAACTTAATTCCAAAAATATATCTTTGCATTTAATAAGTCATCACTTGATAATCTGAACATACCAAATAATGTAGTTATAAAGTTAAGGAATTTAAACAGCTAGTTAATCTAAAAATCTGAAAAATACAAGCCAAACAAAAATAGACACAATCCCATTCACCTGAAGACAATGTTAATACCTATGTGTATGTGGATTACATACTTACAAATGTAAGTACAGTTTTATAGCTGGATATATATTTTTATAAAAATAGGTTCTTTTATCTACTGCTTTGGGTTTGTGGTATTTTCTGTTTACTACAATAAACTTTTTCTGTCAGATACCTGAATATAATGGTCATAATGTTCGTCAGGTGGTGTACTGTAATTCTGCAAGGGCACATTTTTGGATTTCCTACTTTTAGTCATTACATATAGTATTGCTATTTGCTCTTGTCTTTTCTGGTTGTTTCCAGTGTTCTTAAGATAAATTCCTAAAAATGAAATTGCTAAGGGTCCTGATATATGTTGTCTTTACTACTACTACCTGGTAAAGTTTGAATAAAATACACTGTTAACAGAAGTGTGTTAGGAGGCTGATTTAGCATGCCCCTGGCCCACATCCCCCCCTCAAAAAAAACCCTCCACAACACATTAACATTAAAATATTTTTTTAAAATTATGTTTATGGGTATGTATATGTATGTGGTATATATGGTTTAAAAATAAATTCCAACAATACAAAATATAAACATTAGTTGGCCTCTCCCTTCAGTCTTCCCTATATCTAATCTTTCCTCAAAGGTTAATATGGTCAAATGTTTTCTTGGGTATCCTTCTAGGAAAAAAAAAGCCTGTGTGTGTAGGAGGAAGGGTATCACTATTAAGTTTCTAATAATACTTTAAAAATGAATACCAACAAGATTGTCCTTTTCTCTGCCTTTTTTTCCATTTAATATTCTTGGAAATAGTTTTATAATAGCACTTAACAGATACACTTCATTTTTAGGAAAAGGCAGAGTATTATTTCATAGTTGTACCAAAATATGTCTAATTAGTCTCCTCTTACTAGATATCTAAAGTTTAAGACAGTTAAAAATATCAGATTAATAGGTAAAGTTGTAGCACCTTATGTTAATGTTCTATTTTATAAGTGTGCATCATGACTGCTTTTTATTTTTGGCTATGTGTACAATTTCGAATTGCCTGTTTGTTCTTAGCTATCTATTCTTTCCCATTGGGATGCTTTCATTTCTCATACTGATTTGTGGGAACATTATGTATTGAAGAGTAGTTTTATGTTAGAGGGAATTCCAGCCTCCAGTAATCCCATGAAGTGTATCTTACTAGTGTAGACTGGTCTTACTAGATTAGTTTGTTAACACCTTATAGAAATGGTGCTTAGCCTAAAAAATGGGAAACTTGAGGTAGAGGTATCAAAAATTGAAAAGGCACTATTTATTGTATAGTGGCTAAGGGCTGTACTTCAGTATCAAAACTGGGCTTGAATGACATCTCTGCTACTTACTGGTTCTTGTGACTTTTGGCATGTTAACTTCTGTACCTTAGTTTTTCATATGCAAAATGGGAATATATGTGTCAACAGTAGGGTCAGCAAACCTTTTCTGTGTTGGGCCAGGTAGAAATGACACCTGCTTTGTGGACCACATAGGAGCTCTTACATGTACTTTATTTACTTTTACTGCCTTTAAAATGTAAAAATCATCCTTCAGCATTATGATAAAGTGCTCCTGTTATGTGTGGTACATACTAAAACTTCATTATATGGTAAATTAACAACTTGACTAATTGAAATTCTCTTGTGTTAGTGTGGGGTTTGGCAAACTACTGCCAGTCCAAATGTGGCCTAATATGTGTTTTTATATAGCCTCTGTGCTAAGAGTTTTTAAATTAATGGGGAAAAAAAAGTCAGTGACCACAAAGATTTATTGGAACACAGCCATGCTCATTAATTTGCATAGTGTCTGTGGCTTCTTCTGCACTACAATGCAAGATCTAGTGCTTGCAGCAGACCATATGGACAGACTGCACTGTCTGCAAAGCCCTTAAATATTCACTATCTGGTGTCCCTGTTGGGAAAACGTTTGCTGAAACTTTAATTTCACAGGGAACCAGATTTTTTTTTTTTAAGCAGCTGAATCTGTCAGGTGTCTAACCTTAATTTGTAAGCTTTAAGATATTGAGCAATCTATTCAGGTGTGGTTGTGTGGAATGAATGAAACAAGACAAGGGATCATGAGGATTTTCCTGTACAGAATTGATCAGTTTCACTTCTCTTTTGAGGTTCTAATTTCTTAGCTCTATTTACTACTTCTCACTGCTCTGTTAGGAGGAGGAGAATTTAGCAAATAGTGGCATATCAAACTTTGATGAATCCTTTTAGCGTTTTTGAGGAGCTGCAATTAACATTCCTGCTTTTGATTGGGGTCTTATAATGCTGGAAAATTTGAGAAGCAAGCAAAGAGCATCTCTGGAGGAAAGCCATCATTTCTGTGAAAACTCACTATGGCAGATAGTTTCAAAGGTTTTGTTCTGACCACATTGGTTGCCTATAGCCAGTTGGTTACTGGATTGCTTGTATGATATGGAAGCAGTGTGTCTTTTTAAGTGTTTCAAGCCATTAGTCCCAGATCTGCTTCCACTCTATAAGGATCCCTATTGCAGGAACAGAATGGCCCAGCCCACAACTGGTTCCTTAATAGAATTTCAGGATGTTCAGATTTGGGTTGGCCTGTCTTGCATAAAACAAGGCTAGCATTTCACAGTTCCAGCATACAAGAATTAATCCATACTTAATCTGAAAGTTGTATCCCCAGTCATTTGGTTTTTAGCAGTTTTCAAAGTTAGCTGTCTTGGGAATGGTTTCTCTATTTTTTAAAAAATCCCTTCAGATTATATCCCTCAGGGAACATAGTATTTAAATCTAATGATTCAGTCAAGATCCACTATTTGAAAGGAAACAAAGTTGAAATTCAAATCACTTACGTTCTAACATACAATATAGGCTTATAAAGTAAAAACAAAATCCTTCATCCCCAGCTATAGGAATTGATTTGTAACTTTAAGGGCTAAACTACCCTGAAATGTTAGGGTTGGATATGAAGGGAAACTGGAACATACAGCAGAATCTAATGTCCCCACACATCTTTGTGCTTCTTAACCTCCCCTTTGAAAAGGGTGCCAGGGGATGCTAAGGCACACACAAAAAGTGCTAAGTCATTTGTTCTGCATTTGGAATGCTGTTATCACTTTCCTTACTACTATAGATCCTATTTTACCTATTGCGTAGCATATTCTAGTATTTGTTAAAATGCTTGAACGGCTGTTTCCAGCAGGAGCTTTAAGAAGATACTGTGATGTTTAATCCCCTAAATGATGTACTAGAACAAAGCACCCTCAGAAGAAAACAGTGGTTAATATAGTGCAATGAGTGGTCCAAAACATGATGTGGCTTTCCGCTTTCTTATAAACATTAACTTTAATAAGCTCTTTGCCTGTTACTTCTTTCTGTATGCATTGTCTTTTTTCCCCTAAGTTGCAGAGTTGTCCTTGAAACTCAGAAAAATTTGAATGTGAGAATTTTGGATTTTTATATAACATTTTCAGCAGCATATGGACATGTATGTGATAGTTGTTATAATGAGATTTTCTTACTTTTTCACAAAAAGTTATCCCTATAGTTTCTTTGAAATATTAAATATATTAAAAGTAAAGTCATCTATGATCTTACTAAACTTTTTGTATGTCAGAAGTTAAGGTTTCCTCACCTGTTAGAGCTTGTTTGTATCCTTCCTGACTTGATATCTATATGAACATACATACCAGTTTAAGTGTGCATATAATTTCCATTTTTTCTTAATAACAAAAGAGAAACAATTCTACACACTGGTAACTAACTTGCTTTTTTCACATCATGGACTGTCTTCCAGTTGAGTGCATCTAGACCTCCCTCATTCATTTTAATGGCTGCATATTCAACTATTAAGGATGTACCATATTTCTACAACCAGTCCCCTATTGATGGACATGCGGTTGTGTGTAGTTTTTTGCTAGCTTTGTAATAGGTTAGGAGCTGTAATGAATGGTAAGGAAGTGTAGGTAGCACTACTACTTTAAAGGAGAAACTTCCTTTGCCATAGTCACTTACTAAATGAAATTTGATAGAAACACTGTCAAAAGTTGAGAGGACCAAAATTGATACTTTTTCTCTGATCTTTTTGCCATGTGTATATCTGAATTCTTTGTTTTTAAAGAAGAAAACAGCATTGAAGCATTATTTGGGGGGAAAAACACACACACAAAATCCAGCAACTCAGCATTCATGAGCAACTCTATACTATACCAGTATGTGCCTGTGCAGTGGAAGGAAAACAATTTTGGTAAGGAATTAAAACTTTAGCTTTAAACTTCCAACAGGTTGATACTTATAATGAATGATGAATCAAAATTTTTTATTATGTTGACAGTGCCTTTTTTTAGTTTTAAAAATCACTATACTTTTGATATCGTTTAAACTTTCCCCCTTTTTCCTTAAAATAAACAAAAACAAATTGAATTTGCAGCCAAAAAAAGTTAGATGTATCCTAAGATGTATAGTTCTTCCGACTTTTACTTAAATATCTATTAACGTTTGTTAGTTATTTATGGGTTGACTTTATCCTTTTCTTCAAGGGACCAAGTTCACTAATTGCTGAGTTTTATACAGTAACAGTCCTTTTGTAGGTATGTGTTGCATCCATGAGATGCTTTGACATGCTCATGTATTGTTTGTTAAATTATACATGGGAGATTATCATTGGTAGTTTTTTGTTAAACCTGAACATATGACATTTCTTTTACTTCTTTAATCTTTTTTTCTGTCTTTTGCATTAAACAGGAAATATATCCTGGACAATTCCAACCATCTCTCTGTCACAAATTCATAGCGTTGTCAGATAAGGAAGGAAAACTACTTCGCAACTATACTCAGAACATAGATACACTGGAACAGGTTGCAGGAATCCAAAGGATAATTCAGTGTCATGGTTAGTAAATTCAGAATATCTGTTATCCAGGAATGGAGATTAAGCCTTACAACTTAATCTATGTGATCAGCAGAAGATAAATTAAGAAAAGTAGAATGCAAAAAATGAAAGTATTGTCCTTGATATTTAAAAAAGGCATCACAAAACAATAGATATTAATGTGCTTTTAGACTTTAAGACTTGGCTGTTGAATTCCATTAAATTTTTAAGTGACCTTTTTTATGACAGAAGTGGTATTAGCTATGTGTGAAAAAACATTACCTTTATGAAACCAGACGAACTGGGTAGTTTAGATGTGCAGGATTCAAAAAGACTAAAACAAGTATGAACAGACCGTTTTCTTATGTATCTAAATGGTTTCTTAAAGATGTCTGTTAAGGTAATTCATACAGTTGCAACCTTCCAACACTATATTTAACCCTGGGAAGAGTTCCTTTGTTGTAATAAGTTATTGTACTCAGTTATTGGGCATTGGATTCTCTCCTTATTTATTGTAAGTATCTTAATTATTCATCCCCTAGATTCTCCTATAGAGTCTTAAAAATTTAGAGTTCTCTAACTTTTCTGGTGTCCTTAAAACTTTTGGGGTATGTTTAAGATGGAAACATTTCCTTAATAAGCCTATGTATGTTGGTTGTCTTTAGGTTCCTTTGCAACAGCATCCTGCCTGATTTGTAAATACAAAGTTGACTGTGAAGCTGTACGAGGAGATATTTTTAATCAGGTAAACTATCACCCATATTTTAGGGATTGTGCAAGCCTCTGATCTGTTTCTTCTTTTGTTTCCAAATATTTTTTTTCCCTGAAAGTATGTAATACAGAAATCAAAAGAGTAGGAATTCTTTCAGTACATTAAATTGAAAACACTGCTCTATAACATCTCTAAAATGATGAAATTGGCTCCTTAATATCAAAGCCTAAAATAAAAACCAAGATTGTAAAGCAGGTGTTGCTACATTAGTTTTTTCCTTTTTCTCCCTTTTTAGCACCTCTCAGAGTTGGGATCTTAAAATGTGTAAAAAATATTTCATACATTCTTACTGCCCCCAAAATACAGGAAAATATAGCAGAGAATAAAATAAAAAACCCAGA
This sequence comes from Phataginus tricuspis, assembly GCA_029783875.1. NCBI lineage: Eukaryota > Metazoa > Chordata > Mammalia > Pholidota > Manidae > Phataginus > Phataginus tricuspis. Next base: position 48,306,121 of record JAQQAC010022981.1, on the reverse strand, counting down.
AATAAAATTTTGTGTTGTATAGTGCCTGTATAATCATATAATTATGCGTAATGAATTAAAATGGAATCATCGTAATCTTTCAATCCTTTTTCTTTTTCAAAAAATTAAAGCAGGTGTGTGCACTTATATATGTGTGTACAGGTATATATATGTATACATACACAGAGATGCTAGTTTTCCTCTTAATATATGATGGACTCTTGCCAAATGTACATATACAGTTATAGAAATACACAGATAACAGCATTATCTTTCATTGTGTTAATAAGCTGACTGGTCCCATTTAGATTGTATCCAGTTTAACCTGCTATTTGACCCACAGCTTTTCTCTTCTCTTTGATAATTTTTGAAATGCATTCTTAGGAAGTGTGGAATGTTGACTGTTTCTAACTTGGGTTTAAACTTCTCTTCCCCATCTCAACCAAAATTTGGAATATATAGGTGGTTCCACGATGTCCTAGGTGCCCAGGTGATGAACCACTTGCTATCATGAAACCAGAGATTGTCTTTTTTGGTGAAAACTTACCAGAACAGTTTCATAGAGCCATGAAGTATGACAAAGATGAAGTTGATCTCCTCATTGTAATTGGGTCTTCCCTGAAAGTAAGACCAGTAGCACTAATTCCAAGTAAGTTGGTGATTTTTAGAAAAAATTTTTCCATATATTGTCATGGGTTGTGGGTCTCAACAGTAGACTCCAGTGATCTTACTCTGTTTCTGTTTCTGACTAAAGAGTGGTGAAGAGACAGACTTTTAGATGACACTCTTTACAGTCTGACATTTTGGTTGGGGTAGAAGGCTGCCAAAACAGAAGAAATGATTAATTTATAATATATACGAAAAATTAAGACAGGGAATTTAAAACTTAAGAGGAATGTGTTTTTAATGTGGCAAAAGTTAGTTTCAACTAACTTACATGTAAGAAAAAGTCCTGAATTACCCTTGAACCTTTGGTAACCACGAATCTAAAGTCTGCAATGGCAATAAGTACATACCTATCAATAGTCACCCTAAATGTCTGGTTTGAATGCCCCAATCAAATGACATAGAGTCACTGAATGGATAAAAAAACAAGACCCATCTATATGCTGGTACAAGAGATTCACTTCAAACCCAGAGATATACACAGACTGAAAGTAAAGGGATGGAAAAAGATATTTCATGCAACTAATAGGGAGAAAGAAGCAGGAGTTGCAGTACTTCCACACAAAATAGACTTCAAAACAAAGAAAGCAACAAGAGACAAAGAAGGACATTACATAATGATGAAGGGGTCAGTCCAAAGAGAGGATATAACTTATATCTGTGCACTCAACAGGATCACCTACATATGTGAAACAAATACTAAAGGAATTAAAGGGGCAAATAATGAAATGCATTCATTTTAGGAGACTTAAACACACCACTCACTCCAAAGGATAGATCAACCAGACAGAAAATAAGTAGAGACAGAGGCACTGAACAACGTATTAGAACAGGTGGACCTAGCGGACATCTACAGAACGCTCGATCCAAAAGCAACAAGATACACATTCTTCTCAAATGCACATGGAACATTTTCAAAAAAAGATCATATACTAGGCCACAAAAAGAGCCTCAGTAAATTCAAAAAGATTGAAATTGTACCAAGCAGCTTCTCAGACCACAAAGGTATGAAACTAGAAATAAATTACACAAAGAAAATGAAAAAGCCCACAAACACATGGAGGCTTAATAACATGCTCCTAAATAATCAGTGGATCAATGACCAAATAAAAACAGATCAAGCAATATATGGAGACAAATGACAATAATACAACACCGCAAAATCTGTGGGACACAGCAAAGGCCATGCTAAGAGGAAAGTACATTGCAGTACAGGCCTACCTAAGGAAAGAAGAACAATCCCAAATGAACAGTCTAAACTCACAATTAATGAAACTAGAAAAAGAAAAATGAGGCCCAAAGTCAGTAGGAGTGACATAATAAAGATTAAAGCAGAAATAAATAAAATTGAGAAGAATAAAACAATAGAAAGATTCAATGAAAGCAGGAGCTAGTTCTTCGAGAAAATAAAATAAACCCCTAACCAGACTTATGAAGAAAAATAGACAATCTACACAAACAGAATCAGAAATGAGAAAGGAAAAATCACTACGGACACTTCAGAAATACAAATATGAAAACTTAATGCTAACTTTCTAGAAAAATACAACCTTCCAAGGCTGACCCAGGAAGAAACAGAAAATCTGAATAGAACAATTACCAGCAAGGAAATTGAATTGGTCACCAAAAAACTACCTAAGAACACAACTCCTGAACCAGATGGTTTCACTGCTGAATTTTATCAAACATTTAGTGAAGACCTAATACCCATCCTCAAAGTTTTCCAAAAAGTAGAAAAGACGGAATAGTCCCAAAACTCATTCTATGAGGCCAGCATCGCTCTAATACCAAAACCAGGCAAAGACACCACAAAATAAGAATATTACCGACTAAAATCCCTGACAACGTAGATTCAAAAAGACTCAACAAAATATTAGCAAAACAAATTTAAAAATACATAAAAAAGATCATCATGATCAAGTAAGATTTATTCCAGGGATGCAAGAATGGTACAACATTAAAAAATCCATCATCATCATCCACCACATCAACAAAAAGGACAAAAATACATGATCATCTCCATAGATGCTGAAAAAGAATCTGACAAAATTCTCCATCCTTTCATGATAAGAACTCTCAACAAAATGGGTATAGAAGGCAAGTACCTCAACATAATAAAGGCCATATATGACAGACCCACAGCCAACATCATACTTAACAGTGAGAAGCTGAAAGCCTTTCCTTTAAGATTGGGAACAAGACAAGGATGCCCACTGTCCCCACTTCTATTCAACATAGTACTGGTCCTAGCCACGGCAATCAGACAACACAAAGAAATAAAAGGCATCCAGATTGGCAAAGAAGTCAAACTGTCCCTGTTTGCAGATGACATGACATTGCACATAAAAAACCCTAAATTCACTCCAAAACTACTAGATCCAATATCTGAATTCAGCAGTTGCAGGATACAAAATGAATACACAGAAATCTGTTGCACTCCTATACACTAATGATGAACTAGCAGGAGAAATCAGAAAAACAATTCCATTCACAATTGCATCTAAAAGAATAACATACCTAGGAATAAACATAACCAAGGAAGTGAAAGACCTATACTTTGAATACTACAAGACACTCATGAGAGAAATTAAAGAAGATACCAATAAATGGAAACACATCTCATGCTCATGGACAGGAAGAATTAATATTAAAATGGCCATCCTGCCTAAAGCAATCTACAGATTCAGTGCAACTCCTAGCATAATACTAACAGCATTCTTCAGTGAACTAGAGCAAATCGTTCTAAAATTCATATGGAACCACAAAAGACCCCGAATAGACAAAGCAATCTTGAGAAGGAAGAATAAATCGGGGGATTTTGCTCCCCAATTTCAAGCTCTACTACAAAGCCACAGTAATCAAGACAATTTGGTACTGGCATAAGAACAGAACAATAGACCAATGGAACAGACTAGAGAGCCCAGATATAAACCCAAGCATATATGGTTAATTAATAAATGATAAAAGAGCTATGGACATACAAAGGGAAAATGACAGCCTCTTCAGCAACTGGTGTTGGCAAAACTGGACAGCTACATTGTAAGAGAATGAAATTGGATTATTGTCTATCCCGATACACAGAAGTAAACTCAAAATGGATCAAAGACCTGAATGTAAGTCATGAAACCAGAAAACTCTTGGAAGAAAGCATAGGCAAAAATCTCTTGAATATAAACATGAGCAACTTTTTCCTCAGTGCATCTCCTCGGGCAAGGGAAACAAAATAAAAATGAACAAATGGGAGGGACTACATCATGCTAAAAAGCTGTACAGCAAAGGACACTATCAGCAGAACAAAAGAGCATCCTACAGTATGGGAGAATATATTTGTAAATGACATATCCAACAAGGGGCTAACATCCAAAATATATAAAGAAGTTAAATTAACACCCAAAAAGCAAATAACCCTAGTAAAAAAATGGGCAGAGGGTATGAAGAGAATTCTCCATAGAAGAAATTTAGATGGCCAACAAGCACATGAAAAGATGCTCCTCATTGCTAATTATCAGGGAAATGCAAATTAAAACCACAATGAGATACTACCTCACACCAGTAAGACTAGGAATGAGAAATGCTGACGAGGATGCGGAGAAAGGGGTATACTGCTTGTGGGAATGTAAACTAGTTCAACCATATGGAAAGCAGTATGGAGGTTCCTCAAAAAACTAAAATCAGAAATACTATTTGACCCAGGAATTCCACTCCTAGGAATTTACCCTAAGAATGTAGTTTCACAGTTTCAAAAAGACATATGCACCCCTAGGTTTATCGCAGCACTATTTACAATAGCCAAGAAATAGAAGCAACCTAAGTGTCCATCAAGTAGATAAATGGATAAAGAAGATGTGGTACATATACACAATGGAGTATTATTCAGCAGCCATAAGAAAACAAATCCTACCATTTGCAACAACATGGATGGATCTAGAGGGTATTATGCTCAGTGAAATAAGCCAGGCGGAGAAAGACAAGTATCACATGATTTCACTCATCTGTAGAGCATAAGAACAAAGCAAAAACTGAAGGAACAAAACAGGAGCAGACTCACAGAACCCAAGAATGGACTAACAGTTGCCAAAGGGAAAAGGATTGGGGTGGGGGATGGGAAGGGAGGGAAAGGGGGAATAAGGGGCATTAGGACTAGCACTCACAATGTGGCTGGGCGGGGCACGGTGAAGGCAGTATAGCCTAGGGAAGACAAGGAGTGACTCTAGCGTTTACTGTGCTGATGGACAGTGACTGTAATGGGGTATGTGGTAGGGACTTGATAATGGGGGGAATCTAGTAACCACAGTGTTGTTCGTGTAATTGTACATTAACGATCCAAAAAAAATATCCAAGGAAAAAAAGTTATTTCAATGTATTTTTAGTCTTAATTTTAGTTGTTCTTTCAGATTTGATTTTAGGTCCAGTAAGTTTAAATGTATAGCTAGATAGAATTGTAATGTACTCATGTAAGGTAGAATTTGGGTTTCAAAATGGTTTCTTCTTTTAAGGATACCATGTCATAGTCATTGTATATGGATCTATTTTACACATAAGGGTGTCTGTATATAAAATAGCTCAAATACAGTGTAAGTCCTGGTTACTCTCAAGAATATTTCTCTTGGTGTGCTCTCATACTATCTTTTTTCTCCTCTAGTGAGGAAGCAGGGGAGAGGAGTATTGAGGGACTAACAGTAGTATCAGGTGTGCTCTAAAAAGTAAGGGATGGAGGTGGAAAGACTATCAAACCCTTAACCAGAGAATTAAATTGGACCTCTGCACAGCAGTGAAATAGCCAGAGTAAACAGTTGGAAAAAACAAGGAGTTATAAACTCTTCAGTTCTTTTTTCCCCTCAACCCACACGTGGCTTTAGCAGTTTAACTCAATCTTCCCTAAATACCTGTGATATTCTATTAAAGTAGAATATAAGACAATCTGTAAGTAAACAAAACATGAAGATTTAATGTATAAGCCCCTTTTGAGTTTTTTTACTTAAAGGCAAAGAAATTCTTAAAAGTTTTCTGTGGGGTAATAGTGTGTTGGTGATAGGAAAAGGTAATTTCAAAAAAATGTAAGATACAGGTATATAATAGTGAAGAATAGACTTGTATGAGTTTTCATTCTTTATATCAGTAACTATCTTAGTAGAATAACAATCCCTATGTACCAAGAACTGTATCCCTAACATCTATTTACTTAATTTATCCTCACTGCAACCTTGTGGAAGCATACTGTTATTTCCCTTATTCAGACAAGGAAATTGAGATACAGAGTGGAAAGGTGTGAGAAGATTGTTCATAGGTAACCAGGAGTAGAACCTAAAATTTCATTAAAGATGCTTAACCACTCATTTGTTAACTAACAGGTTGATGAAATGTAATGGCTTGATTAGGTATGAGCAGCAGGTCTCTTTTTTGGTATTGGAAGCATGTTAGATTTTTGCATAGTGCATTTGTTGTGCCTTTATTGGCTTAGCTCCCTTCCTCTAACTCTATTTTTCACCTTATTTTTAGGTTCCATACCCCATGAAGTGCCTCAAATATTAATAAATAGGGAACCTTTGCCTCATCTGCATTTTGATGTAGAGCTTCTTGGAGACTGTGATGTCATCATTAATGAGTTGTGTCATAGATTAGGTGGTGAATATGCCAAACTTTGCTGCAACCCTGTAAAGCTCTCAGAAATTACTGAAAAACCTCAACGAACACAAAAAGAGGGTCATTTGTCACAGTTGCCACCCACACCTCTTAATATTTCAGAAAACTCAAGTACACCAGAAAGAACTTCACCAGATTCTTCAGAAACTGTCACACTTTTAGAACAAACAACAAAGAGTAATGTTGATCCATATGGGCCCGAATCAAAAGATCGAATGGAAGAAAAACCACAGGAAGTAAAGACTTCTACTAGGAGCATTGAAAGTGTCACTGAACAGTTGGAGGGTCCCGATTTGAAGAATGTTGGCTCCAGTAGTGCAGAGAACAATGAAAGAACTTCAGTTGCTGAAACAGTGAGAAAGTGCTGGCCAGCAAGACTTGGAAAGGAGCAGATTAGTAAGCGGCTTGATGGTAAGACAGACCCCTGAACCATTTTGAATGTATAATTATTTTAACAAAATATTTGCAAGAAATGAGTAATTTTGGCAGATTAGTTGATAGAGTAACTTTATGCACATAATGTGACAGTTGATTGGCATCTTACATAGGGAAGAACTAGTGTGTTTACAGTATGCTCTGTATCCTTTTTTCTGTATGGAATGAGAAGGTAAGCATTAAATTGAGAAGAAAACTTTGAAATATTGGGGGCTTTGCCACTGTCAGGTGAGCTTAAGCTGGTAGAAATGATTTGAGCTTTGGGTACTTACTATGAGCCAGCTGCTTTATATACATTATCTGATTGAGGTAGGAACTGTTATTGTTCCTCCACTACAGGTGGGAAAACAGGAACCTCTAGGTTAAAGTAGCCCAGGCAAGGAAACAGGAGGTGGCACAGCCAGACTGGATTCCAGGTGTATCCTAAGAGCTTGTCCTCTTAACTATTATGCTGTCTCAGATTGAGAAAACATCCTTGCTGCTTCTCTACAGAGTATCAGGAATAACATCTAACCTACTTTGATATGACAAGTCTTTACCGAACAGTGTTAATTAACATAGGTGAAATCACTTTCTACTTTTTGGGTGATTAAATCCAAGTAGTATACATGGTTAACTCAGACACAACAATCTTGTACAACTTAAAACATAGGTAATATTTAGAAAGGTAGATAGTACCTCGAGGGGATTAAGTTATCGAAGGCTTCCCCAAAAGCCTAACTTCTGACTTTGTGTTCCCTGGGGAAACTACAGAAAGTGTAGAAGAATGCTTATGTCTGCAGATGCGGCAGTCAGAAGTAGAAAGATTGCTGTTGATTTAGTCAGGCATCATGAGGCTACCGTGTACAAAGTGTGTGTGTGTGCACTGGAAGACTGGCATAGGGGATTGTTTTTGACTCTCTTTTTGACAGTTCAGTCAAACACACAAAACTCTTTGCTCCAGAAAACAAAGATTAAACCTGGAGATGTCTCTTGTGGTTTTACTGTACCAAGTTAGGCTTTAAAGATACAGGCATTGGAACTAGACCTGAGTAGTCACATATATTGTTTCTTAATCTGTAAAATGGGGAATAAAGTTTACATACTTCACAGCATTGAGAATAAAAAAGATAATAAATGTAAAGAGCATAAAATTGTAGCTGTTACAACAAATGACCACTAGACTTTACTCACTTACTTTAACTTGTCACTAGTCCTGTTGTGAGAGCAAGGCTGAAAAGAAGAGGGAGCATATATAACTTTTAAGTCCATCTTGATGGTTGCCAAGAAGAGGGCAAAATCGGACATGTGTAGGGTGCTTGAAGGCTGAGAAACAGTCAGTTCTGGGAGGAAGGGAGTTTGCAGAGCAGAATAAAGCATTTTTTTTGAAGCATGGGCCAAACTATAGAAAGAAAAATAGAGGACAGCTGACCCTTAAAAGACAGAGATGGCCCTGTTAAATGCTCGATGGAGTTTTGTGTTAGCTGTAACACAAGTACTGGAGTCCGTTCTCCAATCATGGAAATTCTTATTAATGGCCTAGAAAACTAAATAATACTGTATATTCTCTTGAAACAGATGTGGGTTCAGATGAGAATTATCACACATTAGGTTGTTTCAGAGTAAGAACTGGGTCATGATGCTTGGCAGATGCATGTTACTTCAGATCAACTGTGTTATGAATCAGTTTGGTATGTGGTGCCCTTTACAGTGTGTGTGAAAAAAGACAAGTTAGAAGTTACTTGTTCTTACAACTTGGAGTAGAAAACATTTATCATTAATGTTTAGGGCTCCTAAGTTTTACACTTAAAAATCACAGTGTAAACAAAAGCAGTTAAACCAAATTTGACCAAGCTGGAACTTCAGAGAACTTTATTCAGATTCAGACTGGTGCTTTTAAGAGTAGAACGTGTGGAGGTGCTCTTGACCTTGGGTCCCTAACAGGGTAGAGAAGGGGAGCTCTGCGTACCGTCCTGGGCCACATCTTCCATGTGAACACCGATTTGGGAGGGGTGGGGAAGAAAGGTTGAAGTCCTCTAGGTTGAAGTCCCATGGTAGAGGAGTGCTTCTCACACTTCAGTGTGTACCGAACTACCACAAAAATACCTCTGACTCAGTGGGTGGTGGGCTGAGAATCTGTTTCTAACACTTTTGAGATGATGCCAGTGTACACAGGTACACCTCAAAGAGGTGGTGAAGCCATTACTGAGAAATCAAGTTTTATCATAGACAAAGTCAAATTAAAATATGTAATGAAGAGGCTTTGAAAGCATAATAGGTTAAAGAAGTTAGTTAACATTCAGTGAACATGAATTATTTAATTTCATCTTCATCAAATCTGTTCAAAGAAGGTTAAGTAACTTTCATTGAACAAGGTTCTCAGTGTTTTTTCATACTTTACCTCATAGGGTTGTTGTGAAAATTACTTCATTTTCCAGATGGGGAATTTAAGGCACAAAGAAAAAAATGCCCAAATTAACAAACCTAGTGAATGATAACTAAGATTTACACCCAGGATGTTGTCTATAGCTTAGTTTTTGAAAAATACTGTAGTGAATAGCCTCTAGTAGTGATACTCAGATTAAAGACAAAATGGAACCTACACTTACTTCACACAGCCCACTCAGAGTGAATTAGACTTTAGTAAACTGGAACGAGCACCATTTCTCTTTATTAATCTATTTCAGGCAATCAGTATCTGTTTCTACCACCAAATCGCTACATTTTCCATGGCGCTGAAGTGTATTCAGACTCTGAAGATGATGTATTATCCTCTAGTTCTTGTGGCAGTAACAGTGATAGTGGGACATGCCAGAGTCCAAGTTTGGAAGAACCCATGGAGGATGAAAGTGAGACTGAAGAATTCTACAATGGTTTGGAAGATGATGCTGATATTAATGAGAGAGCTGGAGGAACTGGACTTGGAGCTGATGGAGGTGATCAGGAGGCAGTTAATGAAGCTACCACGAAACAAGAAGTAACAGACATTAACTATCCATCAAACAAATCATAATGTAATAATTGTCCAGGTACAGGAATTGTTCCACCAGCATTAGGAACTTTAGCATGTCAAAATGAATGTTTACTTGTGAACTCAATAGAGCAAGAAAACCAGAAAAGTGTAATATTTATAGACTGGTAAAAATAGATTTTTTTTTTCCTATGAGTAATTTTTAACTTGCTTATTTCTGTACTTGTACACAACACTAACTTTTTTTTTTAAAGGAAAGGTACTAAGTATCTTTAGTCAGTTGGTCAGGACTTTTTCATTTGTATGATACATCCATATGTATATATAATTTTGTTTTTGCCTAGTGAGTTTCAACATTTAAAATTTTCAAAAAGCCATTGGAATGTTAAGTTAATGTAAAGGGAACAGCTTATCTAGACCAAAGAATGGTATGTTCATGCTTTTCTTTGTAACACTGAATGGTTTGAAATCCTTCAATCTGTCTGCTAAACTTTTGGTTCTTTATTAGCACAATTACCTATTTTTAAACACTGGCATTTTCCAAAACTTGTGGCAGCTAACTTTTTAAAAATCTCATGACTTGCAATGTGAGTAGAAGTCACCAATATGTGGGAGAGCACTCAGTTGTCTTTGCTTTTAAAAGGAAGACTTGGTGCTAAGAGTTTCAGGAATATTGTACTGTTCAAACAAAAATGGTTTTTGTACTTCCTGTGGACATGAAGTAATGTCTATATTGGCTCCTAAAACTAACCTGGAAAAAAAATAAATACTTTGGAAATATTTCGATTGCTTTAGAAACAGTAGTGCCTGTCTGGTTCCCCTTAGTTTCGAGAGTATTTTCCATTCTTGTTTAAATACCTATCACTGTGGTAGAACTTGCATTGATCCTTTTCCACAAGTATTAAACTGCCAAGATGTGAACATGCAAAGCCTTTGTGAATCTATAATAATGGTACTTCCACTGGGGAGAGTGTAGTATTTTGGACTGTTGCTTTTGTTTTCAATTGAGAGCAACAGGCTCCTGATGACAGTTCCAAAGTAATAGATATTAATTATAATGCAACCAGAAGTACATGTCTCCCTGTTGGGAGGATTTGGTGTAATAAACACCAAACTGCTAGAGTAGTATTATGGAGGTGAACATGTAATTTCTAACAGCAAAATAGTGAAACTAGTTCCTGTAACGTCTTCTATTTAAAAGCTTAGCCTGCCTTAAAACTACATATCAGCTTTATCTCAGCTTCCAGCCTTTCAAGTTTCGTGCTTTACAAAATGGTACAGTAAGCATTTATTTTCCAGGCCTTTTCCCAACATTACTCCCAAATTACAAAGTATTCCTATGTTGTTTTAGTATTTATTACAACTTTAAAAAAAGGGTTTGAAATACAGCTGTTCTTTAAGATACTCAGCTAGGACCATTACTGCCAGAGAAATATTTTATCACATGGCCATTTCCCTATGTAAAAGTCATCAATCTGAATTTATTTGGCTACACTAAAGGATGCAGTATATTTAGTTGTCCATTTGCATGATGTGTGTTTGTGCTATAGATAATATTTTAAATTGAAAAATTTGTTTTAAATTATTTTTACAGTGAAGACTGTTTTCAGCTCTTTTTATATTGTATATAGTCTTTTATGTAATCTACTGGTGTATGTTTTGTAGACTGTTTAATGACTGGCATCTTCCTCCAACTTTTGAAATACAAAAAAACCAGTGTTTTATACTTGTACACCGTTTTAAAGTCTATTAAAACTGTCGTTTGATTTTTTTTGTTAATTTATATTGTTCAAGGTATGAAATTTTAAAATCTTTCAAAATTTGTACAGCTTTGGGACTATATTGGTTGGTTTTAAAGTCTAACCAAATGGTAGTCAAGCAAATATTGTAGGAGTTGCTCATTACTAAAAGTTCCAAAACTAGTAGTATTTCAGCCATTATAAACCAGGGGCCTTAGGCCCTGCCTTTTCCGCTTTTTTACCTGCTAATAGGAACTTCACAAAGGACTAGGACTTTGGGATTAGGGATGCAACAGGGAACTGGAAATAACAGTGAACTCAAGAGCTCACAGGCTATAAAAGCCAGGTTATCTGTGGAATTTTGGTCTCCTAGTGCTAGATCTTGCAAGTCTTTTAACACTTGGAGTCAAAAAAACACTGCAGACCATATTTGGTATGAACTTTTTGAGGGTGTCTTGACCTGGAAACCTATTTTTGTCGTGGAAAGGAGGCCAGGAACACGCCCTTTACAAGATGTATGTAATGAATAAAACCTTGACTGGCAGTTTCTTGCTCTCAGTTATCCTGCCTTCTTCCCCAGCAAACTCGAAGTGAATTTAAAAAATAATCAATCTTACAAAAATTACCTGTACATCCTTTCCTCAGATGTTACAAAAATAAGAAACAGTGACTTCAAATATGCACAAAATGGAAAAGTCAGGTAGTTAACACCTTAGGAGGTATGTAGTCATTTTAGTCAGACTAAGTTTTGACTAGAGCTAATTATATTCAATACTATACCCACTACCGTTGATTACTGCAGCATATATTTCACTGACTGAAATAACCAAACTAATGACAGATGATGGTTTAATTAGCACTGTTATTGGTGGCACATAATGGTACCTTCAACTGATATTTTATATCATCCACCTACTAAACATTATTTGGTAAGTTGTATCTTAAATCTCAGCTGCTAGACTTGTAATGTAGGAGAGAGTGTGTGTGTACAGGTGCACATCAAAATCTTTCCCTTCCTATGGAATGAACAAAGCCTAAGCCTTAAACACAAGCTGGGATGCTAGCAGAAATACAGAGAAAATGGTCTAATGACCTCTCCCTTCTGAGGGGCTCTCAGTTGGGACTATTAAAAACCACCTGGGAAACTATAACCTGAACATCACCTCTCAGAGGTAACATTTAACTGGCATAAAGTGGGGCTTGTTCATAGTATAAAAAGTACCCTCAGGTGACTCAAAAGTAGCTGGCATGAGTGGGGGGCCTAATGAAAAAAGGTGAATGCTAGCAAAAATGACAAAATTCCCATTAGGAGTACGGAGTCCGTATGGCCAAAGTGCAGAAGAGGCTAGCGAGTGGTTAGGCAGAGAACAGGAACATTTGCCCTTGCTTTCAGAGAGCTTTTCTACCACTAACTCTTCAGTGGAATACCTATGCATATTGCACCTTAAGACTTTTCTGTTAAACTAAATGGAATAAGTCACCTATAAGGAAGGCCAAAAATCTGTTAGAAATTAATGAATGGACCCAAATGAGTGTCCTATTACTTTAGGTTTCTCAGTTTTAAAAAACTGTTCTGGTTTTATTTCATGCAATTTTTTAAAGCATGTGTTGGTTCTAATGCCTTCTCAGTTTGAACAAGGCTATTGGTTAAACTTGCTACTGAATTAAGACAGGAGCTACAAATACATTATTGATCTTAAAATATTTTTAAGTTTAGCCAATTCAATAATCATGGTCCTTAAAATTTAGTAAACTCAGTATTTCCTACTTTCTACTCTGATATACAAAGCTCAAGATACTTTTGTTATTTTTAAAACAAATCCCAATTTTAAAAAATACTCAATAGTAATTTAAGTTTCTACCATGAATCTCCTTGCTGTTAATGCTATTTTATGTCTGCAATAACAGGGAGGAAAAGAGTATCAGACTTACCAAAATTAAGCCTTGTACTGTTGTGCTCCAAGTTAAGATGCTAGGTCCTTGTATAATATTTATTCAGTGAATTCCATCTGTGTTAATCCAAAGCTGCTATTTCACAGATCAGCTCCATAGCATACAGAGGCTACTAAAGAAAAAAAAACCATCTGACATACAGTTACGAACAATCACTATCAAAGAATAGATGCACAAGGAAACAGTGTAACATAGAACTTTCATGAGGAAGAATGTTACTTGGAGGAAAATACCTTAAGTGAGAATACTGTATAGAAACCTATGGCTCACCAGAAGTTTTTAAGTTAAACTACTACAAAGTACAGGCTCACAATCCCTTTCCCAAACCCTTAAGTTTATCTGCATTTTGGAATTATGAATGTTTAAAGAATTTTTGAAAGCATATTATGTAGCACCCCACAGCAGTCTGAGGCAGCACCTAGATCAAACACAGTTAAGAAATCAAACACATTAACACTGCCACCATACAATGTGCAAACAGTCCCATTTAATACCATAAACAGACTCAACAATTCAAATAAGGTTTTGCTGCAAAACGAGATATGCAAAATTTCTTTCATAGTTGTTTTGGATTTTGGAATTACAGATAGACTTGGGGACCTCTATAAAATAGGCAAATCTGCTTGGGAATGGTAACAATCCAAAATTTAAGAGACCTTCCCTGAAACATTGTTTTTGAAGAATTTTGGATCTTACATTATAACCACGACAGTTTAAATATTAAATCAATAAATATTACCTAAACAGTTTTCAGGGCATTTTAAAAAATAAATTTTAAAAATACTTGCATTTGAGCAGAAAGTCACGTGTTGCATCAACTCACTTAAAATTTAATAATAACTAAGCACCAGCACCATAAAGTTGTTAAGATTTATTTCTTAAAATTCAAGTAAATGGTTCTAAAGCACTGCAAATTCTGACTAAACACCACTTGCAGCTTCAATAGTTTTTGAAAGCTATAACCCAGTGATTAGTTCTTACAGTAGCCAGTTTTTATTTCTGGCAATTGTATGACAAAGTTCTTCCATTACTAAATACTGTTTTCTGATAATCTTCAATTCATCTGTAGCAGCTTAAGAATACAAAAGATTGACAAGTTATTTAGATAACTCCTACCTGCAAATTAAATTTCAACAAGACATATATTCTAGCTAAAAGCTAAGATTGTGTTTTCACCATGCCAATTTTTTATAGATTCTCTGAGTAAGATTTAAATCATTATTTTTAACCCTTGAAAATCAGTTCAATTAACAACCATAGAAACTGTGCTGGTATCAGAACATAACTATTTTATTACAAAACTTAGCATTATTTACAAAATGAAAAAATACTTGAATGACTTGCAGGCCAAAAGTAAAGGTTTTTCACTTAGTGATTGAAGAAAAATTAAGCAGCATTTCCATGCACTCACACACCAGATCATCTGTGAAATAGGCAAACTCTTAAAATTCATGTTAGTAAAACTTGAATGTATTCACAATATTTGTACGTTTATTGGAAGATGGCAAAAAAAAATCCATGGTCTGTACAATAAGTTTAATATTAACACAGTTTGTTCGTTTTCCTTTAATATTTTTTGGCTTTCGTGAATATTCATAGCATTAAACATTTTGCAAGTAAGACTTAAAATAGTACCTCTGTCACCTTGCTGAATTCATCACAAGAAAAACACAAATTGTCACTTTAATGCTTTCGCAGTAAACTGAATAGTAGTTATAACTTGAAAGTTATATTAAACTGAAGCCTTCGTTGTGATCAATAGCTTGGATCAGTTTAGAACGCAGAGTTTCTTTTTCTGTGTATTTTGGAAGATCCAGAAGATTAAAACAGGTATGGGAAACTGGGAGATACTCCTCACCACCTCCTGTTGACTGGATGACTAGTTTTAGACTCTTCATACCAAGAATAGGAATTCGATCACTACCTGTCAAAAATACTGTCAAGAAAAAAAAAATCATTCAGACAAATGTATTAAAATACAGGATGTCACGTTATTTTTAGTACAGTCTTTATAGCAAAGCTTTACATTAACATTGGCTTTAATGAAGAAGTCTAGAATTTGTGGAAGCACCATTTTTGAGATTCACACTAATACACATCCACACAGTATTTGTTCCTTTAAATTTGTGATATTAACATTAGCACACACGAGATGCTTAATAAATGTTTGATGAATGAATGATTATTGTTTCTGACAAAAACATTTTGGGAGCCTTTTTTTGGGAATAGCCACTTAGAAATAGTTTATAAATCAAATACAAAATGTTGTTTTGATTATGATTCCTTTTTCTATTTGTTTTGCTTCTGTCATTTTTAAACAAAAATTTATAATAGGCAACCATAACTCAAATCACATTAGGATAACTTGTCATCCTTATGCAAAATAATTTAACCAAGAGTCTCATTTTAATTATCAAAAAGATTGACAAAAATATTCCTGGCAATAACAGGCATATCAAAGGAATCTCATCGATATAGATAAATTTTGAAAACTTTAAAATTTCAATTAGAATACACATTTTAAGAGAGGAAAGACACACTGAGATTAGGTTATAAAAGGATTAGGTTATAAAAGGATTAGGTTCTGGAAAGGAAAAGTTCTGTTTTCTACAGAAATTCCCAAAGTTTTGGTGTGAAAGCAGGGAAAAAGAAAATGAAGACTGAACAGAGAAAAGAGCTATTACACCACAGATCTTTTTAGAAATTCTAAAAGGAATTACAACCCTTGTTTATTGTAATCAGTGTGATACAGTTTTTTTCATTTGAAAGAACCTATAGTATTTTGGTGGCAAACTGAATTTAGTTTTCAAAACAGAAAGCACATGTAATAATGCAGATTTTAAAAATACTTGAAAATTAAAAACAGAACCTTGAAAAAAAAATTTTTTTGATCACCAAAATCACCAAAATTAATTTGATTTATCTCCTTTAAGTTTTTAGATTCCATTCTTATAAAACAAGGAACTAGTCATACTTACACAGAAATTGTTTTTTCTTTTCCAGTGGTAATTCGTGAAATACTTCCCAGAAAATTTTTATTGTAGGATGTTCTGCCCAATACTCTCCTTTGTATTCTGTATTCTAAAAAAAAACATGGAATTATTAAGGGATATTAGCTTTGTCTTGAATCTAACAAATTGGCTTTCTTGGCACCTAAAGCTAACATTAATACTGTGAGGAGTTTGAAACTCATGCCTTTTAGTTCATTACCTACTATTTTCTGAGTGTTTTGCAATTTGGAACTATTAGTTCCCGGGGAAAGGGAAGAAAATATTTATAAATCAGAAACGTGTCACCAGTATTTCAAAGAACATGACAGGACTATAGTATCTTCAAAAGCAAATACCTAAAGGATAAACTAGAATTACTAAAATGTTAATGGATTATTAAAGTTCAACATGGTATTATTTGTGATAATTACAAAATTTTCTTAAATTCATGAACAGAAGTCACCAACTAATTATTTTACATTCTGTCTTCTCTTTACACAGTACTACAAGAACAACACCTATCATTGCTGTGGTAGTCATTTTCCAAATGGCAGTGACCTCTGCCTCCTGCTACTCATACCCTTATATAGTCCCCTCTCACTATATAGTCCCCTCTCACAAAGAATAGGCCTGACCTCTGTAATAATTAGGATATTGAGGATATGTGAAATCAGTGACTTTTGAGGCTAGACCTTAAAAAACTCTAGCTTCAGCCTCTTTTTGATACTCACTTCGTGGGGAGGTAGGGGGAGATCCATTTGCCATTTCATGAGGACACTCTTAACAGCCCTAAGGAGTGGTCCTCGTGAGATACTGAGGCCTTTGGCCATCAACAGCCTTGTGAGTGAGCCACCTTGGAAGGGGAACGCTATCCTTAATCAAGCCTTTGGATGACTAAAGTACTTGGCAGTATCTTGACTGCAACCTCATGAGAAACCCCTGAGCTAAGACCACCCAGCTAAGTCACTCCTGAATTCCTGACCCACAGAAACTGTGGAGGACAGTAAATACTCACTGTTATTTTTAAGCCACTAAGTTTTGGGATAATTTGTGAAAACAGAATATATTTCCTTTTTAAAAAATATTAGCACTAAGAGAAAAGAAGGTTGGGGGGAAAGAAGGAATTAAGTCTAAACTGTGAAGCGTTCTTTAGAAATCAGGCTACAGTTGGCCTTGACTTTAAGTACTTCGGCAACAAGAACCTTCTGCCATCAGGGAGGTATACACTGTTCGAACAGCCTAGACCACTTAGACACATGATCCTTTTTTATTTATCAGGATGATTTCTATTTATCATTTGTGCTCAGATTAAACATCGCCCAGTTCTTTCATTGATTCATTCAACAAATATATAGTGAGTTTCAGACAAATTAAGGGCCCTGGGGAAATTGCACTGAACAAAAGTCCTTACTTACCTTGTGGAGATTACCATTTAATGAGAAGCTTCCCCAGATTTGTGTAGCCTTGGATAAGATTCCTCCTTATATACCCTTCATTAAAATCTCTCCCTTTGATTAATCCATCATTCATTCAATTATTTAAAGTCTAACTTCCATATTAGGAGGCCAACACCGTATCTCAGTCTTATTTACTGCTTGCTGTCTTCCTAATCTTTTTGCATAGTACTAGGCATCCAATAGAGACTCAATCAATATTTGCTAATAGACTTCTTGAATCTGGGCTCAATTTGTAGATGTGATTATCTCAATAAATGAACCCTTGAACTCCACAAAATATTTGCTATTAATTTGCAAACAGGTTTGGAAAAAATGACTTAAAATTCTAGTAATTAGTTAATGTATCCACCACTTGTTTGAATTAAAATCTGTGAGCATGTAGTGGGAATGAAAGGAGCATGGTTGAAGTTTTTTCTTTTTAAAACCTCTAGATGGTTTTGGGGAAATGTGTACACAGTTCTGATGAAGAAAGGGCATGCAAAATCACAAGTCATAATCACTGAAATTATGACAACTCAGATATGCAACAGAAGAAACCAAGTATACTAAGTACAGGTACACTAAAATATACTTTAAAAAATGTCTTTCTGAATGAGTATTTCTATCAACTGTTTATTCAGACAAAGTTTTAAGTACTTACTAAATGCTCTTCTAGGCCCTGGGAATACAGCAGTGAACAAAGTGACAAAAATCCTGTCTTCATGGTGTTTATATTGCAGTGGAGGGGAGGAAAGACAGTATAATTATGTTTATAGTAAGTCAAATTCAGAGAAGAAAAAGCAGGAAAGGGAGTTAGGGTGCGTGCGTGTGTGTGTGTTTGTGTGTGCGTGTATACACACATGATTTTGGATATCCAGTAAAGGTATAAAGACGAAGTAAGAGCAAGAACCATGTGGAATTATTAAGGTGAAGAGAATTCCAGCACAGGGAAGAACAAATAGAAAAAGGCCTCAAGACTGGAGTGTTCCTGCTGTGTTCTATGCTCAGCAAAGAGACCAATAAGGCTGAAGTAGAGTAAGTGAGAGTAAGAATGATACAAGATGAGGCAAGAAGGACAAATTGCGTAAGATTTGAAAAGTGTGATAGAGGCCATTATATCATTTTCATTTTAGGTGACTGGAGATGGGTCCATTTCCAATTGGGTCTCCTTAAAGTCAGTATAAATTTCTTCTCTTCAGCAGACCAATTTACCACCCCAAAAAAGAAATCTTCAGTCTCCTTTTTGGAGGACTTAAGCCTGGCTACTACTACCTTTCTGAATGCCATTCTCAATTCTACCCGGTTTCTCAGATTCTAAAGCCTCTCTCCAAAGTTGTCTTTTGCTGGGTGAAAAAGGGGATGTGAGGAGTTTTAACAATTCCTTAAGTTAGCTCTGAAGTAATTCTATTGTTTTTAACCCAACTCCAAATCCCTACACTATTAAGTACTTACTAAATGCTCTTCTAATAAGATGGTGTACCAATTCATGAGCCTTTCAGAGATTCTGGGGTGTGAAATGGGTTGCCTCTTGATAACCCTGTCCCTCTGGACACTTAGAATTAAATTTTCTTTGCTCTAGTCACTTATCAAGTCATTTCCCTCTTTTCCAAAACATTTTTTCTCCTGTTTTCTTTTTTCTCATTATCTGTGTATTCCTATTTTTATTCCTTTTAGTCCTTCTAGTAAGATTTAGGGAGAGAGCTGAGATAAACATTTATATCCACTATGTTTAACCAGGAGTCCTAATTATTTTTTTAATTAAAAATATCTTATTCCCTACATTATTCCACAGTAAAACTGACTTTTTCTGGTGTGTGTATAGGTATATGAGTTTAAACACATGTATAGATTTGTGTAATCACCACCACCACAATCAGGATATTGAACAGTTCCATCACCCTAAGGAACTCTACTATGCTACCCCTCTGCAGTCACATACGCCCTCCATCCCGACCCTGTTCACCAGAGTTTTGTCTTTTCAAGAGTGTCATATAAAGGGCATCATCATATGGTATGAAAACCTTTGAGACTGGCTTCTTTCACTCAGCATAAGGACTCTGAGAGACATCCCAACTGCTGCAGTATCAACAGTACATTCCTTTCTATTGCTCAATGGTATTCTACCATATGGATGTACCATCATTGGTTCATTCATTCAACCGCTTAGGGACATCCAGGTTGCTTCCAGTTATTGACTTGTTTGCAGATTTTACTGTGATAAAATACACACAAAGTTTACCATCTTAACCCTTTTAAAGTGTACAATTCAGTGGCATTAAGTACATTCAAACTGTTGCGCAACCATCACCACCATCTATCTCTAGAATTCTTTTCAGCTTGCAAAACTAAAACTCTGTACCCATTAAACAATAACTCCTTATTCCCTCTCTGCTAAATGATTTTTTTTTAAAGTAACTTAATATCTAGAAGTAGAATTGCTAGGGCATGTAGCAAGTCTCTGTTTAACTTCAGAAGAAAATGCAAAACTGTTTCCGAAGTGGCTATTTCATTTGTATTCCCACCAGCAATACATGAGGGTTCCCAATGCTTTGTATCCTTGTTAGATTTAGTACTGTACTTGTTTTGTTAGCTAACTTAATAGGTACATAGTATCAAACTATTAAGGCAAAGATTCTATTAGAGGTTGCTAATTACAAACATGGAAAAACTTACAGGTCAATCCTATAAACTGACCTTTCTCAAAGCTGACCCAACCTAGCACTTTTTAGTAAATATTTATCTTAAGAAATACCTGGGAATTACTTGTATAGAGAAGGAGGAAAAGAAAAAAGTGGTTTAAAAAAATTCCCTATCTTCTCCCTAAAATTCCCTTTACTGGCTAAAGCACCAGTAATAAAGATCATAAGTATTGCTTATTCTCTGCTAAAAAAGAATTAATATTGAGACTATTCAGGAAAAAAGATAACAAAGATTCTGAGCATTGTACTTTTCTTAATGGTATTCCTAGGATTGAGGCAGAATGAAAACCTAGTGGAGCTTCTTTCCAGCCTCTGTCATAGATGACATCTTTCTATATGAACACACCAATACCACAAATATAAACATGCCATCTACTTCATACACAATTGAAATCCTTGTCAAGTGAGAAGCATACACTGTTTTGCTATAAATGAAAGTAATAGCATAAAATGGAAAATAATAAATGAGAGGGCAAGATTTCCATCAACAAGTCATATTTTCATTTTACCTTTCCATTTAAACAATATCACAGATTTGTTTTCCCTTACCTTTTCCAGTTCCTTCCAATCATAATTTGTATTTCCAATAACCATTGCTTGAAGTTCATTAGGCTGAAAGAGCTGAAGGACTTTTCCTCCACAGACCTTATGAAAGCCCGCATGAAAAGCATCAAACAAGGAAGCCACTGATTTATTGAATATGTAATCCACATAAGCATCAACAAACTCCTGCCTAGAAAGGAGAGAGCATGCATGCACAGAATATAAAAATCATCTTTTATGGAGAATACTTATCATAGTCTTAATAAAACAGTGGGTGCTCCTGTACTTTTTGCTACTTATCTACAAAACTGAGAAAGTGTAAGTAGGATTCAGAGGGGACAAAGTCTTTATAGAGAAATTTATTACACCTTTTATACAAATACCTGGTATGTCTATGAAGCATGTAGACTTAATCTATCATTCACAGACATTCTCAGGCTGTTCCTAAGTGAAACATGTCATTTCCTAAAGGGAAGAATGATAATGCAAAAGGCCGTCAAACTAATTTTTTAAATCCATGAATAATATATTGAGAATTTATATGCACCATTCTGCATTCATCTCTAAAAAGACTGACCTGTTAAAAAATATTAGGTGATGAAAAACGAGAGCTTTGGGATTCAGACTGACAGAATTACAGTCTGTTTTGCTGTGGGTTTCAAGGAATCTGAAAACAAAATTTATTTTAAAAACTAAATACCCAAGAAGGGAGATATTAAGCATTCTTTTAGGATAATCATTAAAGATTACTAGATACAGTTTCTTTTCAAATATATATGCATAGACATATAGGTACACACAAACATTTTGAAGTTCTTCTATCTATTATGATACAAAAGGAAACTGTAAAGAAAAAAAAGGGTATCTTTTTACCCAGTAATTAGACCTACAATTCTATTTAACTTGTTGTTCTATTAGCCACAAACACTTCATGTAGCTATCTGGTCAAACAATCAGACTTTCAATGTTTTACACTATTGTCTTTCAAATTAAAAAAGATAGTTCTACAAATGGGAATACTGGTAAATTTAGTCATCTATAGATAATCTTAGCAAATTAGAAAATAATTCTAAACTGAATTTACAAAGAAAAAAAGGTTAAATAAGACTAGTATAAAATATAAAACTGGGTATATACCTATGGAAGAAATCAGTAGCATATGCTATTAGGTTCTGATGAGAAGAATGAGTTTTGCAAAACTTCATAATTCGTCTAATTAGAAAGTCAATTTTAACTGTAATAGTTAAATCCCATAACTACAAAAGGCAAATAAACTGTTTTATGTGCTAACACATTTTTGTCTTCAACACTTTCATTATCTAACTGGGACTGGTAGTACAAAGATAAAAATTCTTTAAATTGCTTCTAAACTAGTCTATGTGGAATAATATTTCTAAAAAGCTTAAAAAATTAGTCCAACACTAAAAACTTTAAAAGCAGAAAAAATAATCTTTCTAAATCATACTCAAAGCCTTCAAAACCAGGATTTTTTTCTTTTTAAAAATACTGGCAAGACCTCAAGTTTTTTCACATTATTTTAAATACAGCTTAATTTTTATCAAAGTAAGACATATGCACAGTTTAAAATGTCAAATAGTAATCCTACCAGCCAACATTTACTGAGCACATACATGTGCTAGGTACTACGCATCTTAAAATTATTGCCTCATTTAATCCTCAAAATAACTCTTGAGAAATAGGTACAATTTATCATCCCATTTTACAGAAAAAGAGATTGAGGCATGAAGACACAGACTACTTTTCCTAAAGTTACACAGCTTCTAAGTAGCAGAATCAGGATTATAATCACTCAGATGAAGTCCAGGCAACAGCCATTAAGCTAACTTTATCTAAAGAATACTACAATAGAAGAGAACAAATAGTTCTCTGTCCTGCCTGTACCTTTCCACCACAAATTTCCTGCTATTTGAAGGCAACTGTTTGACTCTTTCTCCTATTCTTTCTTATATTTACCTTCAAAAACTTCAACAACGTAGACTGTCATTCCTTGATTTTCTATCTTAAATACTATCTAATGAACTATCTATTGTGAAAGGTGAGGATTTACCTTGTATTTAATTGTCTCACTCTCACTTTACCTCCCCCTAATGCTCCCATTACAGTAATTTTTGGTTCACCACTCATTGTTAACATTTTTAGGGTTATAAATGTTATTCACAAGTAGCTACAGAGTATTCTGTTTACCTTCCTTAAAAAGACCTTTCGTATCCCTTAGTTGGTATTTCATCCCCAACTTCAACAGAAATGTCAATCTCCTCTAGATTCACTCAAATACATTAGGTATCATCAGTTGCATTTTTCTCCTGGAGACAATCCTCCTGGAACCCTCCGTATATCTTTATTTAACCCAGTTTGGTTACTCTTCCTAAATAATCTACACTTTGGTCTTCCTGCAGAAAGAACTCTTTTGATCCTATTTTTTTGTATGCCATGTCTTCCCCTTTCTTGGTTTAATTGCTTGTTTTGTAGAACGCATTCTTTAGAAACTTCTTGAACTCAGACTCTGCGTGTATGAAAATGTTTTTACACTCCCTCATACTTGATAGTTTTGATATAGAATCCTGAGCTAAAAATTCCCTTTTCCCCAGAATTTTGATCTTCTAGCTTCAGTGTCATTCTTTAAAAATCTGATGTTATTCTGATTCTTAATTCTTTGTATGTAGTCTGCTCTTTTTTTTTCTGGGAGGTTTTAGGATTGCTTCTTTGTTGGGACTGTGGAATTCCATGTATTTTGCCTTGGTATGTGTCTTTTTTTCACTTCCCATGCTTTCAGTCTTAAACATGTCATTGAGTTCTGGGAAGTTTTTGGGTATCATTTCTTTGACAAATTTTATTCAACAAATTTTTTTCAATTTTTAATAGTATCCACATGAATGCTACTCTTAATATTTTGAGGATACTGATTTCAGTTAAGTTGTGTTGTTCATCCTGCATTGTTTTGTTTCCTTGGCATTCCTTTGGACTGTTTTGGTCTTTCCTTACATGTCTATTGACCTTTGGCTATCATTCACATTTAAACATAAGGCAGTTTCACCAGAAGAATCCTCCAAGATACAGTGTCAAGGAGGAAGGAGCTGCAAATTAATCTCCCTGTTTTCAGTTGAGCCCGTTTCCCCTGGCTATGCGTAACTGTCCTCAAGTTCGCAGTCCCTTTAGTTCAATCTCCCCAGAAGGTAAATTTCCAGTTTCCTGCCCAGGCTGGAGTGGGAAAGTTGCCAGGCTACTTCCTGGTGTGCTAAGGAAAATGGGTTTCTAACTGCTTCTTATAACAATCTTTTTATTTCCAGCATTATCTTAAATCCCATATACTTTCTAATATATTTTTATTCTTATTGCCTGAGCCTTTGTTCTGCAATGTGAACTGACTGCCTTCTTGGCTCCTCCCAGTCCACCTTATGCAGCAGTTTTCTCTGGTTGGCCACAGTTAGGTTACCAGTTTTCCAGCTCCCAAAAATGTGTTTGCTATTGTCTCCTCTCCTTTCTCTTTGTTCTTGTTGTTAATAGTCTTTTTATCCCTTCTTTAATGTCTTAAAGGGATTTTAGGAGCAAAAGGCAGATTACTTCCTTACTAAGCATTCAAAAAATGTTTTATTTGAGTAAAAAGTTAAGGTAGTGACATGTTTTTAAATACAGAAGAAAATGCCTACTGAATCTTATTACTACCTATGATGCCGCTATAATGCACTTACCGATTTTGTTTGTTAACAGCTGTGTCTGCACCATTTAGAACCAGCTCTTTCACTTCTGTTGCACCAAAGTTTTCAACTGTGATCTATTAATTTAAATTTTTAAAAAAAGTCAATGTCAGACTCAAAATTTATTAGACTATTTTAATAACCTATTATTCTACTCACTAAATATAAGAATAAATTTAAGGTAAAATTCTGCTATCATAAGCATATTTGTGAATTCTGCACAAAGCTACTACTAGAAATTTTCATCCTCTCTAGAAGTATGAAATCCTGCCTTGCCTAACTAATTACAAATTACCAATTGCTTAGTTAAGAATAGGAAACTGAGTATTTATTGCGCATAAAATTTTAGAAAGGTCACTATAGGAGTAAAATACTAGAAAGGATGCCTTCCTTGGACAAGTGATAGAATCCAAGGGTTCAGAATAAATTCAGCTTAGACCAGCTATGCATTCTTCCCACACTTGACAGCTACTCCTCTTGTATTCCTTATATCTGCCTTGCTGCATTCTTGATGAAAATGTTTTTTTCGGTTATGCCATTAATTTGGTTTATAAAGACAATCAGTTATTTTGAAACTTTATTTTCCTTACTAGTCTAATTTTTCTATAAATATTACCATTCCTATCTTTACAAATTTTCTCTTTCTATTCCCTCTTTTTGGAATATTACCCTTTTCTATTAATACAAATTTTTAGCATTTGCTATCTATAAAACACTATGGTGGGAGGGAGGTTGACAAGATAAAAAGATGAAAATATCCCTGCTCTAGAGTTCACTATCTTATAAAAAGAGAAATGTGATGTGATACATAAATAATTCACTATAATAGAATAAATGATATAATAGAGACAATGAACAAAGCTACCAGAGCACAGAGGAAAGAAAATTTACTTCTAACTGAAGGAAATATGAAAGGCCTTGTGGAAACAATGTCATTTGAAAAGGACCTACAAGGATGAATAGGGCTCTGAAAAACTGGGAAGGGATGGGATTTCTGACTTAGCACATAGACTGAACAAAGTCAGGATAGATACAGGAGTAAATATCAAATTCTGAAAATGTATGGCCCTAGAAAATAAGAAAATAAAGTATGACATGACAAAACTTTGTCTGACCAGAGAAACACAATGAAGTCAGAAAGCCAGATTACAGATGTCTCTGAAGCCCACTCTAAAGCTATTATTCTGCAAGCAATAAGGACCCACTGATAATCTCTGGGAAAAAAAAGGAACAGCAATGGGAAGGAATGTTCGAATTACTATCATTTTTTAATATACTAAGCTTTCACAAACTTGGTGATTGATAAATTAGAAATTAAATTGCTTGGAACCCAATGTTTCAGCCAACTGAGATGATCAATAAAGATCCAAAGATAATTGCTATGGTTATTAAGTGAAACTGAATTAGGGAAACAAACCATTGGGGAACCAACCATTCAACTGAAAAGAAGAACCAAAATTTCACAGTGAACAGAAAAATCCAAAAATGCTTTTTTTCTTGAAAAAAAATTATTAAACTAATATATTTCATCTTAAATCTACCAAATTTTCTTATAACTGCACTATGTGCCAATTCTTAAAATGATCAAAGAATGAATAAACTTCTTTGAGGGGGAACATTGTTTTTTTTCACACATTTTGCAGCAGAATATGGTATCTTTTGTCAGCTTTGAACACAAGATCATACAGAGGACTGTTTGGGAGCAAAACAAATGTAAAAAGGTTTTTAAAAGAAAAGATGAAAGAGAAAGAAAAAATACTGATGGTTTTACCATTTTCCTGAGTCTAATTTTTAATATTCAAACTGTTCCCTTCTTCAGAGCCCTATCGTAATCCTTGATTTTTCTCTTCTTTAATTGTCAACTGGTCATCTTCTGCCAGATCCTCAGGTATCAAAGGATTTGCATGTGACTGGATGAGTTATTCAACATCCCTTTCACTAAATTAACAAAATTCTACATCTTTCACAAGATTTGCAATTTCATTTTCCAAATAATACCCCAATGTATTTGTGTTTGTACTGTGGTATACCCAACAGTAACTAAGACAAAATGGGCAAGGACGAATGTTAATATGAAGTAGAAAGAGATGTCTGAGTGGGAATTAATCTTTTAAGTGGTTAAGTTCATTAGTAAATGTTCTCACATTACAATAACCTTTGCTTCTCTAATCATTCTTGTAATTGCAAGACTCACAAATGAACACTTGAATAAAGGAGGATCCCTTTTATTTGTTATGTGAATGTGCTAGCCACAACAGGATCCCTTGTATTTGTGAAGATCTTTAGCAAAGTGACAAAGTACTAGGCTTTGAAGTCACAAAGCAGGGCATAAAACATTATCTCTGGTATGTAATGATTGTTTTCAGTTTTCTTCATCTGTAAAATAAGGATAATAACACCAATCACATAGGATTGTTATGAGGATTAAATGAAATAGTGCATGTACTGTGACTAGCATATAGTTAATGCTCAATAAATGTTAGCTAAAGGGTTAAGAATTCCATACACCAAAATAAAGAAAAAACATACAGCAAAGCTGTTAAATAAAAGGGATGATGAATAATCAGGCCATCCTATGTCTTTCCATCTTACCGTAAAATTAAGACAAAATGTTTCCTCAACATCATCTTCTGGATAATCCAGTAACTGTTGCATGCTTCTGCAAAACAATATACATGGTTCCTTTGAGGCAGAATGTTACTGGGTGTTTGGACTATTTTGATTATTTTATATTACTCATTCATTTTTAATAAAATTCTTTTATTAATTTGTACTTTTATATTTATTTCAGAAAGTTGAATATACAAAGGCAAATTTATAGACAATGAAGAAAAAATCACTCTAAGGTTTTTTTTTAATCTCTTCCTCTGAATAAAAAGGCCATGTGCACACCCATTTCCAACATTTGTCCTTATTTATGTACAACTCTTATTCTATTTTATATAATAAATAAAAAAAACTTTACATATTTCAGATGATTAGAAGTAAAAGTCAAAATAAAACATTTAACTACTCTCAGGAAACATTACCTTCCTAAATTTATTATCTGACATTTGCATGGTATTATTAAGCTACTAAAAATTTAACAAACAGTCTTATATATGTAAGTATCTCAGTAGAAATTTTTGGATCTGATAATGCAATAGGTTTTCCTTTAGTAGAAGGGCTTTTGTTTATTTCAGAAATTCAACAAGAAAAACAAAATACAATTATTCACAAAACAAAAGCTTTCTGTACATTTCCCATTTCCTATTTCATAAGCCCTACCCTTGCCACTTTTTACAACTAACCTCCCAACATCTGGCATTAGCTCTTTCAAATCATCCAGGGATGGCTTCTTTTTCAGCAGTTTCTTATACAAAGCCAAAGGGAAATGGAGGTCCACAATAGTAAAATTATAAATTGCTAATCCACAGATAACACCAATCAAATGGAACAAATCACTGTCTTCAAATGTCTAAAAATAAAAGAAAAAAAACAGACTTGTTCTCTAAGTTAAAACATTAAATTTTTTCTGATTACAAAAACACATCCTTGCAGGTGGAAAACTTTGAAAGAACAGAAAAAAGTAATGAATACGAAGAAGTTAATTCTCATTTCTGTCTCCCTAGGATGATATTACTATGGTATTTTTGCACATTTCCATTCAATGTATTTTCTAAGACGAATTAAAATCTAGCTGAGATCAAACCATACATTTAAAAATCTTCACAACTAGCTTTTTCCCTCAGAAATATAAGCACTTCCACATCATTAAGCATTACATTAATAAATGAAATGGTTACTAGAACTATTTTTTTAATTTAAAATATTATACACATTCAATATTTGGAAAATAAAAAGCATAAAAAAGAAAATGAATAAACACCTGTAATCCAATCACTTAGAAAAATGATTCAAAACCATTTTTATGTATTTCCATCCCCCGTAATTCAGAAAAATCATTTAAAAACATACTAAAGCTTTCTCATTTTGCTAATTACAATACCAGTATATTCTTATGTCATTATTCTTCCAGAAAATTATTTTTAATGGCTACATATTACATAATATAAAAGTACTATGGTTTGCTGAGCTAGCTATTTTACTATAGTTGGACATTTAAATTATTAAAACATTGAAAACAATGTTTATTTCCCCCCATCTTTAGAGAAGTAATACATGGTCACAGAAAATTCTGTGAGCATGACAGGAAAAAAATTTTTTTATTAGATCGAAGCTCCAGACCTCGTTCATTCACTATTTAGCCTCAGTGTTTTCAAAGATAAAAACAGTATTAATCTCAAATAGTTGCTGTGAGTATTAAATGGGATAATGTATGTAAAATGCTTTTAGAGCAGTTCCTGAAACAAACAAAGGTTCAACAAATGTTATTCTAATTAGCTGGTAATATTAAAAATAAGATGGGTATCTTTTTTGCATGTATTTTTGTCCACAGTTTGGATATTTTCTTATAAGAGATACTGCTTTATAAGAAAGAATTTTTGAAGTCAAAGGACTCATATTCCCAAAATGGTTTCATCTATTCCTATTCCAGTTTATATTACCAACTGTAGTCCAGGAAAATGCATATCTTTTCATATTTCCAAATGCACAGACACACTACAGACACATTTCTGTGTGAGTTAAAAAATGACATCTTGTTTTAGTATGTACTTTTGACTATTAGTGATGCTGAAAATAAGGAACTAGTGTTTGCTTGTAAAATGCCTCTTCATGTACCTGGTACATTTATCCTTCAGGGCTAGTGTTTTCTTACATATTTATATTTGAATTCTTCTTTAGGTGTATTATCCCATGTCATATTTGTTATTATATCCCAATTTGTTACATGGTTTTAAATTTTATGTTTTGGTTATGCATAAGTGTCACAATTTTTCAGTGGTCAAATTAATTTCCTCTGTGATGTCTCACATTATATTAAGTTTAGAAAGTCCTTCAAATAGGACAGACTGAATATGTGTTACTCTCTCTTCCCCCGAGGCTTGCAGGCAGCATATACTGATCTTCCAACTTATGACAGGGTTACATCCCATTATAAACACTTTTCATTTTAAAGTATTGAGTCAAAAAATGCTTTTAATACACTTAACCTACTTAAAACTTCACAGCTTAGCCTAGCCTACCTTAAACATGCTCAGAAGGTAGAAGTTTGGAAATATATATTCCACATAAGTAATAACCAAGAGAGCCAAGTGGCTATATTAATATGAGACAAACAGAGTTTGTGTCAAACTTGTTATGGAAAAAGACAGACATCTATTGATGAAAATATTAATTCATCAAGATGTAACATTTCCAAACAACTACATACCTAACAATACAGCTTCAAAATATAAGAAGAACAAGCTGACAGTACAATGAAGAGAGAAATACAGTTCTAAAATAATAGTTCCAGGCTTTAAAACTCACTTTTCAATAATGGATAGAGCAATCAGACAGAAGAGCAATAAGGAAATAGAGGACTGAACAATACTATAAACCAAGATCTAACAGACACAGAACACCCAGGCAACAACAACAGCATCATACACATTCTTCTCAAGTGTACATGGGACATTTTCGAGGACAGACTACGTAGGTCAAAAAGTTAAGTCTCAGTAGATTAAAAAAACTAAAATCATAAAAAAATATCTTTTCAGACCCATGATGGAATGAAACTAGAAATCAGTAACAGAAGGAAATATGGAAAATTCACAATATTGTAGAAATGAACAACATACTCTTAACGGGTCAAAGACAGTATCATAAGGAAATCAGAAAAAATTTAAAAACTAATGAAAATGAAAACACAACATCCAAAACACATATGGGAGAGAGGGAAAGCAGTGTTCAGAGGGAAATTCAGAGTTGTAAACAACTAAATTAAAAGAGAAAAAACTACCTCTATCAATAACTTAATTTTTTATCCTAAGGAACTACAAAAAGAAGAGTAACTAAACCCAAAACTAGCAGAGGAAAACAGTAACAACAAAGTGGAGATAAATGACACAGAGAGGAGAAAAATAACACACAAAGCAACAAAACCAAAAGTTAATTCTTTCAAAAGATCAACAGAAGTGACAAACTTTCAGCGAATAATCAAGAAAAAAAGACTTACATTACTAAAATTGGGATTGGAAAATGGAGCCATTACTATCAACCTCACAGAAATAAAAAAGGATAAGAAATACAATTGTATACCAAAAAAATTAGATATTCTGGATGAGCTGGAAAATTCCTAGAAGGGCACAACTACAAAACTGACACTGAAACTGTGAGAAAAATCTAAACACACCTATTAACAAGACAAGACATTGAATCACAAATCAAAAACCTTGGAACAAAGAAAAGTCTGGGACCACATTCTACCAAACATTAAAAGAATTAACACATACTCTTCCAAGAAACAGAAGAGGAGGGAATAGTACCTAACTCATAGGTCAGCACTACCATGACACCAAAGCCACACAAAGACATCACACATACAGAAAAGAAACTATAGACCAGTGTCCCTTCCAAATATGGATGGAAAAATCATCCACAGAATATAAGCATACTGAATTTAGCAGTATAATAAAAAGATTATACACCATGATCACATAGACTTTATCCCAGGAATTCAAGGTGATTCAGCATAAGAAATCCACTAGTGTATTACATTACATTAATGTAACAAAAGGAAGGAACCACATGATCATCTCAATTGATACAGAAAAGTGCATGACAAAATCCAAAAATCTTTCATGATAAATATACACAATAAATAAGGTATAGAAGGCAGGAAAGGATTAAAGATGGCAGCGTTAGAGGTAAGACAGAGGCTTCCTCCTAAAACCGCATATAATATGGAAATATGATTAATATGACTACTGCTGAAAGAGCAAAACGAAAGAGGGCTGTGCCAAACTGCATACATCTGGAGAAAAGAATAAACCTTATGGAATAGGGTAACGGACCAAAGCCAAGTCCTGGCGGGACCCAAGCCCTTCCCTGACCCCAGCTCACTGGCAAGAGGAAGAAAAACAGAGTGGAAAGGGAGTGGAGGTCTAGGGCTGCTAAATACCTAACTCCAGAGATCTGATCTGGGAGCACAAACCTACATTTCATGGTGTTTTCATGCTACTCTAGTGATTACAGGGTTGGAAAGCTAAAACAGGCAGAATACTTGGAGAGACTGAGATTCCAGCCACTTGTGAAAAGCAGGGATCAATATCCGGCTGCTCTGGGACAAAAGGTGGGCAGTCTGAGAGACTTCCTAACACCAAGAGGGCAGCTAAAGGGGCAAGGATTGCATAGAGCTTACTGCACAGGAGAAAGGACAGGTAGACAAAATTTTCCAGGTATACTCTGCCCAGCAGGTTGGGAACTTTCTCAATCTTTAGGTGCTTCACCTCCCTGGCTGGCTAAACAGCTCGAGGGACACCCTCCGTGATATGCAGCCTACTGCGCCTTTCTCTCAGCCAGCCCCACCAGGCTCGCAAAGGGGCAAACCCTATCCTGGCATTATGCCAGACAGAGTGAAGCCCCATCAACAGCAACTACAAACACAAAGCATAAATGCTTATACCTGTGTGCTCAGCCCACTGCTTCTGGCAGTGGAGGCAGGTATAACAGTGAAGAAACAGGAAACAGCTATTTGCTCCCCCCAGGCACCAATACCAATCCCCTGAGAACCCTGACATTCCTTCAGGGGCTGAGAAGCTCCAGAGAGTACAGTTTCTGGGCACTATAGGGTGCCATATACAAATATGAAACGCAAAAGGAATGTGGTTCAAAGTAAAATTATGAATACAGCCCAAAAAAATTCAAATGAAACTGACCTCATGAATCTTCCTGAAAGGGATTTCAAAATAAAAATCGTTAACATGCTCATGGAGGTACAAAAAAATATTCAAGAACTCAGGAATGAATTCCAATCAGAAATCAAATCTTTGAAGAATATAATGGAGGGTATTAAAAGCATATTAGGTACAGTGGAGGAGATGATAAATGAAATAGAAATTACAGTAGAGGAATACAAAGAAGCTGAGACACAGAGAGAAAAAAGGATCTCTAAGAATGAAAGAATATTGAGAGAACTGTGTGACCAATCCAGACGGAACAATATTCCCATTATAGGGGTACGAGAGGAAGAAGAGAGAGGAAGGAATAGAAAGTGTCCTTGAGGAGGTAACTGCTGAAAACTTTCCCAATCTGGAGAAGGAGATAGTCTTTCAGGCTATCGAGGTGCACAGATCTCCCAACACAAGGGACCCACAGAAGACACACCAAGACACACAGTAATTAAAATGGCAAAGATCAAGGATAAGGACAAACTATTAAAAACAGTCAGAGAGAGAATAAGATCACATACAAAGGAAAGCCCATCGGGCTATCATCAGACTTCTCAGCAGAAACCTTACAGGCCAGAAGGGATTGTCATGATGTATTTAATGCAATGAAGCAGAAGGACCTCAAACAAAGAATACTTTATCTGGAAAGATTATCATTTAAATTTGAAGGACGGATTAAACACTAACCATATAAACAAAAGCTCAGAGAATTTACCTACCACAGCCATCTCTACAGTGTATTTTGGAAGGACTGCTATACATGAAAGTGTTCCTAAGGCTTAATGGTTTTCACCAGAGGTAATAAAACCACAGAAAACAAAGTAGAACAGTTAATTACGAAGCAAATGCGAAATTAAATCAACTATGCCCAAAGTCAATCAAGGGACAGAAAAAGAGTACAGAATATGATACCTAATATATAAAGAATGGAGGAGGAAGAAAAAAGGAGGAGAAAAAAAGGACCTGTAGATTGTGTTTGTAATATCATATTAAGTGAGTTAAGTTAGACTCTTAGATAGTAAGGAAGATAACCTTGAACCTTTGGTAACCACGAATCTAAAGTCTGCAATAGCACTAAGTACATACCTATCGATAATCACCCTAAATGCAAATGGTCCGAATGCACCAATCGAAAGACAGAGAGTGGCTGAATGGATAAAAACAAGACCCATCTATATGCCGCCTACAAGAGACTCACTTTAAAACCAAAGACATACACAGACTAAAAGTGAAGGGATGGAAACATATTTCATGCAACTAATAGTGAGAAAAAAGCAGGAGTTGCAGTACTTGTATCAGAAAAAATAGACTTCAAAACAAAGAGTCACAAGAGACAAAGAAGGACATTACATAATGACTAAGGGGTCAATCCAACAAGAAGATATAACCATTATAAATGTCTATAGGCCGAACACAAGAGCACCTACATATGTGAAATAAATACTAACAGAATTAGAAGGGGAAATACAATGCAATGCATTCATTCTAGGAGACTTCAACACTCCACTCACTCCAAAGGACAGAAGAACCAGACAGAAAATAAACAGACAGAGGCACTTGACAATGTATTAGAACACATGGAGCTACTGGACATCTACAGAACACTCCATCCAAAAGCAACAAGATACACATGGAATATTTTCAAGAATAGATGACATACTAGGCCACAAACAGAACCTCAGTAAATTGAAAAAGATGGGAATTTTACCAACCAGCTTCTCAGATCACAAAGGTATGAAACTAGAAATAAATTACACAAAGAAAATGAAAAAGCCAAAAACACATGGAGACTTAATAACATGCTCCTAAATAACCAATAGATCAGTGACCAAATAAAAACAGAGACCAAGAAATATATGGAGACAAATGAAACAATAATTCAACACCACAAAACCTGTGGGATGCAACGAAGGCCTGCTAAGAGGGATATATATTGCAATACAGGCTTACCTCAGGAAGGAGCAATCCCAAATGAACAGTCAAAACTCAAAATTAAGGAAACTCGAAAAGGAAGAACAAATGAGGCCTAAAGTCAGTAGAAAGAGGGACATAATAAAGATTTGAGCAGAAATAAATAAAATTGAGAAGAATAAAACAATAGAAAGAATCAATGAAAGCAGGAGCTGGTTCTTCAAGAAAATAAACAAATAGATAAACCCCTAGCCAGATTTCTCAGGAAAAAAAGAGAGTCTACACACATAAACAGAATCAGAAATGAGAAAGGAAAAATCACTACGGACACTTCAGAAATACAAAGAATTTTGAGAGAATACTATGAAATATGGTAACAAACTGGATAACCTGGAAGAAATGGACAAATTTCTAGAAAAATACAACCTTTCAAAGCTGCCCCAGAAAGAAACAGAAAATCTGAATAGACCAAACAACAGCAAAAAATTGACTTGGTAATAAAAAAAAATACCTAACAACAAAACGCCTGGAAAAGATGGTTTCACTACTGAATTTTATCAAACATTTAGTGAAGACCTAAAACCCATCCTCCTTAAAGTTTTCCAAAAAGTAGAAGAGGAGGGAATACTATCAAACTCATTCGACGAGGCCAACATCACTCTAATAACAAAACCAGGCAAAGGCACCACAAAAAAGAAAATTACAGACCAATATCCCTGATGAACATGATGCAAAAATACTCAACCAAATAAGAGCAAACCGAATTCAAAAACATATCAAAAAGATCATCCATCATGATCAAGTGGGATTCATCCCAGGGATGCAAGGATGGTACAACATTTGAAAATCCATCAACATAATCCACTACATCAACAAAAAGGACAAAAACTGCATAATAATCTCCATAGATGCTGAAAAAGAATTTGACAAAATTCAACATCCATTCATGATAAAAACTCTCAAGAAAATGGGAATAGAGGGCAAGTACCTCAACATAATAAAGGCCATATATGACAAACCCACAGCTAACATCATACTTAACAGCAAGAAGCTGAAACCTTTTCATCAAAGATCGGGAACAAGACAGGGATACCCACTCTCTCCACTGTTAGTCAACATAGTACTGGAGGTCCTAGCCACGGCAATCAGACAACACAAAGAAATAAAAGGCATCCAGATTGGTAAGGAAAAAGTCAAACTGTCCCTGTTTGCAGATGACATGATATTGTACATAAAAAACCCTTAAGAATTCACTGCAAAACCACTAGATCTAATATATGAATTCAGTAAAGTTGCAGGATACAAAATTAATACGCAGAAATCTGTGGCATTCCTATACACTAACGATGAACTAGCAGAAAGAGAAATCAGGAAAACAATTCCATTCACAATCGCATCCAAACGAATAAAATACCTAGGAATAAACCTAACCAAGGAAGTGAAAAACCTATACCCTGAAAACTACAAGACAGTCTTAAGAGAAATTAAAGAGGACCCTAATAAATGGAAATTCATTCCATGCTCTTGGCTAGGAAGAATTAATATTGTCAAAATGGCCATCCTGCCTAAAGCTATCTACAAATGCAATCCCTATCAAAATACAAACAGCATTCTTCAATGAACTAGAGCAAATAGTTCTAAAATTCCTATGGAACCAAAAAAGACCCCAAATAGCCAAAGCAATTCTGAGGAGGAAGAATAAACCAGGGGGAATTATGGTCCCTGACTTCAAGGTCTACTACAAAGCCACAGTGATCAATACAATTCGGTACTGGCACAAGAACAGAGCCATAGACCCGTGGAACAAAATAGAGAGCCCAGACATAAACCCAAGCACATATGGTCAATTAATATACGATAAAGGAGCCATGGATATACAATGGGGAAATGACAGCCTCTTCATCAGCTGGTGTTGGCAAAACTGGACAGTTACACATAAGAGAATGAAACTGGATTATTCTCTAACCCCATATACAAAAGTAAACTCAAAATGGATCAAAGACCTGAATGTAAGTCATGAAATGATAAAACTCTTAGAAAAGAATATAGGCAAAAATCTCTTGGGCATAAACATGAGCAACTTCTTCATGAACATATCTCCCAAGGCAAGGGAAACAAAAGCAAAAATGAACAAGTAGGACTACCTCAAACTAAAAAGCTTCTGTACAGCAAAGGATACATACCATCAGTAGAACAAAAAGACATTCTACAGTATGGGAGAATATACTCATAAATGACATATCCGATAAGGGGTTTACATCCAAATTATATAAAGAGCTCACGCACCTCAACAAACAAAAAGCAAATAAGCCAATTAAAAAATGGGCAGAGGAGCTGAACAGACACTTCTCCAAACAAGAAATTCAGATGGCCAACAGGCACATGAAAAGATGCTCCACATCACTAGTCATCAGAGAAATGCAAATTAAAACAACAATGGGATATAATTGGCGGCCAGTAATGATGGCCATACCAGTAATGATGGCCGCCATCCAAAAGACAAACAACAACAAATGTTGGCGAGGATGTGGAGAAAGGGGAACCTTCCCACACTGCTGGTGGGAATGCAAATTAGTTCAACCATTGTGGAAAGCAGTATGGAGGTTCCTCAAAAAACTCAAAATAGAAATACCATTTGACCCAGGAAATCCACCTCTCAGAATTTACCCTAAGAATGCAGGAGCCCTGTTTAAAAAGACATATGCACCCCTATGTTTATCGCAGCACTATTTCCAATAGCCAAGAAATGAAAGCAACCTAAGTGTCCATCAGGAGATGAATGGATAAAGAAGATGTGGCATATATACACAATGGAATATTATTCAGCCATAAGAAGAAAACAAATCCTTCCACTTGCAACAACATGGATGGAGCTAGAGAGTATTATACTCAGTGAAATAAGAGAAAGACAAGTATCAAATGATTTCACTCATCTGTGGAGTATAAGAACAAAGCAAAAACTGAAGGAACAAAACAGCAGCAGACTCCCAGACCCCAACAATGGACTAACAGTTACCAAAGAGAAAGGGACTGGTGAAGATGGGTGGGAAGGAAGGGATAAATAAGGGGGAAAAAAGGGGTATTGCAATTAGCACACATAATGTAGCGGAGGTGCAGGGGATACGGGAAGGCAGTATAACACAGAGAAGATAAGTAGTGATTGTATAACATCCTACTACGCTGATGGACAGTGACTACAATGGGCTATGTGGTGGGGACTTGATAATAGGGGGCATCTGGTAACCATAATGTTGCTCATGTAATTGTATATTAATAATAGCAAAATAAAATAAAGAAAGAAGTTAAGGCAAAAAAAAAAAGTTACTTTCTTAACATACTCTTTAACAAACAGACAATAATTCAGCCCATCTTGTGAACAAAGCAGGCGCTCTTGATTGATATGCTTCCAGACCAGAAAGCTGCTATCCTGGGAGGAAATCAGAGCAGTAAATTTCTTGTAAATAACCAGGAAGACTAATAAGAAATTTAATATCTCTTAAAAGATAAACATTTTGGGAACACTTAGCAGGTGTATATCCCTAGCCCTTTGTCTCTCAATCACCTATAAATCCCTTACACAATGCACCACCCTGGGACTCTCTTGTCCCCTCCTGGCTTGAGCTGGGAGGTCAGTCCTCTCACTTCATCTCTTAATAAAAACCTCTTCCTTGCTCTCCTAAAAAAAAAAAAAAGCTTCTGTACAAAGAGACATCCTACAGTATGGGAAAATATATTCATAAATGACATATCCGATAGGGGGTTGACATCCAAAATATATAAAGAGCTCACAAACCTCAACAAACAAAAAGCAAAAAAGCCAATTAAGAAATGGGCCGAGGAGCTGAACAGATACTTCTCCAAACAAGAAATTCAGATGCCCAATAGACATGTGAAAAGATGCTCCACATCACTAATCATCAGAGAAATGCAAATTAAAACCACAATGAGATATAACTTCACACCAGTTAGGATGACCACCATCCAAAAGACAAACAACAACAAATTCTGGTGAGGATGTGGAGAAGGGGGAACCCTCCTACACTGCTGGTGAGAATGTCAATTAGTTCAACCATTGTGGAAAGCAGTATGGAGGTTCCTCAAAAAACTCAAAATGGAAATACCATTTGACCCAGGAATTCCACTCCTAGGAGTTTACCCTAAGAATGCAGCAGCCCAATTTCAAAAAGACAAGTGCACCCCTATGTTTATCGCAGCACTATTTACAATAGCCAAGAAATGGAAGCAACCTAAGTGTCCATCAGTAGATGAATGGATAAAGAAGATGTGGTGTATATACACAATGGAATATTATTCAGCCATAAGAAGAAAACAAATCCTTCCATTTGCAACAACATGGATGGAGCTAGAGGGTATTATGCTCAGTGAAATAAACCAAGTGGAAAAAGACAAGTATCAAATGATTTCACTCATCTGTGGAGTATAAGAACAAAGCAAAAACTGCAGGAACAAAACAGGAGCAGACTCACAGAACCCAAGAATGGACTAACAGTTACCAAAGGGAAAGGGACTGGGGAAGATGGGTGGGAAGGGGATAAGGGGGAAAAAGGGGTATTGCAATTAGCACACATAATGTAGCGGAGGTGCAGGGGATACAGGGAAGGCAGTATAACACAGAGAAGCCAAGTAGTGATTCTATAGCATCTTACATCACGCTTAAGTACAGTGACTGTAATGGGGTATGTGGTGGGGACTTAATGATGGGGGGAGTCTAGTAACCATAATGTTGCTCATGTAATTGTAGATTAATGATACCAAAATAAAAAATAAAAACATTACCTCTGCAGAAATGTATAAAGGTCCACAGAACACTCATGTTCTAGCAGGACAGGCCTCTACCCCATGTACCCTCTCAAACCTATCTGCCACACCACTACAAACAATTGTAAGACACCAGTTTCAAGAAGGAGACCATTATTTGAGCAGACTGTCACTGTCCACCTACCTCAAAGGCCATTAGGACTGTTCCACCATGTTTACATGCCATTTATCTGTCAACACAGGAAGCCTCAAACTCAAATTATTCGTAATCCCACCTCCACATGGCACTGTATAGACCCTAAAATATGCACAGTCTCCTACTGTCCTTGTTCCACCAAAACCTTCCACTGCTTGTTCTGGAACTCACAATCTATAATTTGGAAATCTACCCATATCCTCAGTTTCTTTAAATTTTACTTCCTGTTTTAGTAAGTGAACAATACTATCTTCTAAAGACACTATTTCCCCTGCAGCTCTTATAAATGTTGTCTGTTTCTCTTCCAACCCCTCATTCCTAGACATAGATCTCTTAGTTCTTCTCTCATTCTATACCTCCTTCCATTTGACTTCCTCAAACCCCCAGCTCCTATGAAACACATGCCAACTGACCACATCCCCTGCCACTGTTCCTTGTACAGTCACCTGAAGACCTTCCACAGTTCCCTCATTTCCCTCATTCACAGATTTTGGCCCAACCTTATGTTTTCTTTCTCTACCACTATCCTGCCAGTGTTTTAGTGATGATTTCAATATAGAGACAAAAAGGCATCCAATACACTAGCTTCTTGGTTTAACTCAACTAATAGTTACAATCCATTCACCCTTTTAAAAAAAACTATCACCCCCAACCAAGTCTCCACACTTCCCCCTTACGAAGTTTAAATTTCATGATCCATCCACCAACATAATCACTGCCTTGTCCTTTATTCCTTTCTGTCCTCCAACCTGTCAACTAAAATCAACTGTCTCATCCTTACTCTACCCAAGCAGCTAACTGTGACTACAGACAAAATAAGAGACTGGTTGATTTGTCTCATTTTAAATTCATGAATGTAAGTTTCAAATGGGCCTCCAGTCCTGCCAGTCTAATTCTGTATTTATTTATATGGTCAACTTATTTTCCCATCCCCCCCAGGGTGCCCAAAGTGTTTATTTTACTACTGCTCCTTTCTTCAGACCTCCAACACCCTCCTTCCATCCTGACCCTCTAATGACCTTGCATCTTACTTCACTGTAAAGTAGAAATAATTCTGAGAGAACTTTCATAACCTCTCACCATCAAATCTACTAAGAGATTTGTATTTACATATACACTTGGCTTTCCCTCCTAATATTATGGATCTATGTGTCTAACTACAATCAATTCTCCACAAGTGCACTAAACTCCACACTTTCTTCATAACTTAAGGACTCTGTTCCTACAATTGGTATTTCTTCCTACATTCTTTCTGAGTAATTTATCACAACAACATGAGAATATGCTTCAAGTTCCTACATAAATTAAAATACCCTTTCTTGATGGAGGAAAAAAATATGTATGGTATACCACTTCTTTTTTAAAATATTTATTTTAAAATACTTTAAGACTCACAAGAATAACATAAATAGTACAGAGAGTTGCCACTCACCCTTCACTCAATTTTCCCCAATGATAATAGCTTAAATAACTATGGTCAAAACCAGGAAACAGACATTGTTATTTAATATCCTGCTATCTACTTGTATTTAAATCTTTTTTTAAAAAGGATAAAGCATAATATTTCTTTTTTTAAAGCCATCTGTAGGAGGAGGGAGAAAATAAGGTGGAGAGGGTAGAGACAGAATTTAGACTTATTTTAGATATCTTCTTTTGCAAATTTGACTTTGGAACTATGTAAATATTTTACATAATTACAAAACTATGTTGAATTTAAATAAGCAATCCCTAAAAATCAAGACTAAAATTAAACAAATTAACCGTAAATGTGTATCCAGTTGGTGGTATAATGATACAGACTCTTAACAATGTCAAGTGATACCAAAACAGTTATTTCAGTGTGTATTTTCTTGAGGTACACTCAAAGGACAAAAAATCCTGCAAAACAATTTGTAAAAGCCTATTTTTAGTTATTGTAATATTGGTGATAAAGTTGATATTCTTAGGCAGTAAATGTATAAATCTGGAACATTTTACCATACAGGTACATCAAGTAGCAAGGAAGCTGCCAACAGTATTAAGGTTGTATCAAAAGGACTCAAAGAGCTCACACTGGGCAAAGATGGGATAATATGAGCATCAATGAAGATGATAACTGTGATAGATTAGACATAGTTTTTTCAATCAATGAATATGCAATATTTGAAAACAAAATTTTAAAAATGAATTGTAACCACTGGAGTATATTAATGAATAGATTCACTTTTTTGAAAAATTTGTTAACTGGAGAGAGAGAATCCTTTCCCATATGAACTGGGCTAAGAAACAAGATAGTAGATATGGAGAAATTTCTCTATATAGAAGTATGCAAGCTAATAAAATGAAAATGTTAGAATTAGAGTAGCATCCCTAATAAATTAATGAGCCTAAACACTGTTCATCAATGACTGTTAACAAGAGACATTTTTCTCCTAGAAGAATGAATAAATAATACATCAAGATTTTTAGAACCAACAGTATATACTCTACTCAAATTTCTTTCAAGGTTCTACAAACCATACATTTCACTTAGAGTCTCTAAATCAGGGGTCAACAAACTTTTCCTATAAAGGGACAGATGGTAAATATTTTAGGCTTTGTTAGCCACAGGGTTCTGTTGTAACTACTCAACTCTGTCTCTGCTAGCTGTAGCTAGAAAGCAGCCATGGACAATACATTAAATGACTGAGCATGACTTTATTTACAAAAACTTATGGAGGAAGAAATAAGCTCATGGAGTGTAGTTTGCTAGGTAGTTACCTCAGCCCTAAATGATAAGGTAGAGAACTCAATGATTTGTAATGATAAACTCTTCCCAGAAGAAAAGTTAATATGGTAGTAGTTCAATTCCTAAATCCAAATCAGCATAAGGAACAGTCAACGTAATTTTCAGGCTGACCATATTCCCAAATTTTTTTTGCTAATTTGAAATGTGTGCTAAGCATTAATACGTTTTGATGACTGAGTCCAAAAGTTTATCATTTTTCTAATTGTAGAAAAGTAGCTCTCTGAATGTTAGAAATTCAGTAACAACTCTTACTTGACACATATACATTCATAGGTACATACATATTAGTAATTTGTATGTTTGGACTTTTTTACCTTATCAGAAAACCAAATGAGTCTGGAATCTTCATAATACCTAAACATGCCATATTTAGGATCCAATAATTCCCTCATGATGAGCAAGAAAAATTCTTTGCGTACCCCTCCTGCATCAACAGCATCTTCTCCAACAAATATAACCTAAAATAGCATAATGCAAAAAATGAATGTAAAGAAATGAAACTATAAATCTGGAACCCCTGTAACATGTTATTTATTATGAATAAATGCTCAGCAACAGTTTATAAATATTGAATATATCATTTATTTGTTTCAAAGATACCCTAAAAACAAATACTTTAAACATTTTCTGAATAAAAATTCCTATTACATAACACAAAATGTCAAATTACCTTGAGTGGCTTTTTGTAGTCTATATTCTTTGTTTTCCTAAGGACTTCCATTGCATCTCCCACAATATTTTCTCTACGCACCACTAGAATTAAGCAGGGATTCACAGATTCAATCACTGGGAGAAAAAGAGAGGAGACATTCTGTCTGTGGGCCTGGTCAATAGCCATCTAGAAAACAAAAGATCAAAATTTTAATAGCAATGCTATAAAGAAGTTACTGTGACTGGAAAGGTAACATCTACCTATTAATTATAGATATCCTATGATTTCTATAATTCCTATACTACTGAATTCACATAGGACCTAACAGTCTCCAGTAAAGAATAACAGCTTAATAAACTGTACTGAGTATGAACCGTATCCTTTTGAATATTTTTATATTAATGTAGACCTAATTATAACATTATTAAGTAATAATGGAACTATAATAATACTGATAAATCTGAACACTGTTGTTTCTCAAAAAAATAACTGATAGTGAAAAGAAAAAGAAAACAGCATTAAAACAAACTTCTAAAGATAATAAGAAACAGCCTGGCTAAGAGGTATTATAAACATTCACCTAATAGACTGAACACCATATGTGCTCACAAACCAAACATTTTGGTTTTTTTATTTGACCTTTGTATATGGCATTTCTTTTTTTTTAATTAAAGCATCACTGATACACAATCTTATGAAGGTTTCACATCAACATTATGGTTTCAATATTCATCCACATTATCAAATCCCCACTCCCCTATTGCAGTCACTGTCTATAAGCGTAGCAAGACACAAAGTCATTACTTGTCTTCTCCATGCTGTAAAGGCTTTTACAATGGTTTTTCCTATGTTCTTGTTCTAAAAAGGAATATCCTATATAAATAGCACCAAGTGATTAACTTACTGTTTAACAAAGACTGCCAAAAAATTGGTTTACTAGCTGTTAGTATAGAACCCTAAAAAACTATTTATTTCTTCTATCAATGAAAATGGA
Organism: Phataginus tricuspis; assembly: GCA_029783875.1. Taxonomy (NCBI): domain Eukaryota; kingdom Metazoa; phylum Chordata; class Mammalia; order Pholidota; family Manidae; genus Phataginus; species Phataginus tricuspis. The sequence goes on along the minus strand of JAQQAC010022981.1, from coordinate 48,262,259 downwards.
TATAAGTACATCTCTAAAATCCCCCCTAGTATTTCTTATTTAAATATCTGCAGGGACTTAAGATTACTGAATGCATTTATTTTAAGGAATAAAAATAGCTATCAAATGGCAGGCGGGGGTATTTTTTACAGCACTTTTTAGAGTATTAAGTGCCCAAGGTCTTCTCTTATCCTCTTCTTAGTCCTCAGCCTCAATAGTCAGATAATCTATATACCAAAAGAAGAAACTCAAAAACATTTTAATTAACAGGTTCAAAACATAAAGCAAACCTACTGTTGTCCTTCAAAGTCAAAATGTAAACTAGTTTTAAAAATCCTTATTATAAATGAAAGAAAACTCAACATAAAATGGAGGCAGTTGGGGGTAGGTGAAAGGAGAAGGGGGAGAAAAACCTCAGGAAAACACCTCATTTAATTATTAAAACTTTCTTCAAGGAAATTTAATATCGTCCTCCTAACGAGAGGTCAAATGACTCATACTTTAATGTCTTCTCACCTCTAGTCATTTCCATCCTTTACCAAGTATATAAATAAGGGATGTATAATGAAACAAGATTTAAAGGAAAGCAACGTTTTAACAAGTAAACAAGTAAAATTATTTTAAAAGATCGCATATTTCTGTAATGGAACCGGCTTATATATTTTTTAAATATAAAATGATAAAAGGCTAAACTATTCTACTTTGTTTTAAATATATAAAAGTAGACTTCATAATATTATACATGTCACATGCAACAGTCCTCTTCATAGGTACACCAAAGGTACTTTGCAAAAGACCACAAAGGTACAAAATGCCTCAAAAAATTACTAATTACAGGCAAGTTCAAGTATTTACTTTTTAAAAACATCACAAAAACAATTCAAAAACCATTCTCAAATCGGATTAGTATTAAACAATATTTTACCTGCATCTGCAAGACTGCATCTGTTTGTAACAGAGTAGTTTTTGCTTGGGCATCAAATACAAATGGGTATGTGCAGATTGTAACAGGGATATCTGCCAACTGGAAATAAAAATTAACTTAGTACAAATTGGTATGTGATATATTCTTATAGGTACTATTTTTTTCTTGTGAAGTTGATGGCATTTTTCTGGTTTATTCAAGAATTAAATTCAAGCTTTTTTCTGGAATTATAAATAAAACATGTTGCCTACCTCCAAATATAGAATTTTTACTGATAATCCTAAGAGGTACTGGAATAACTTCAATTCACAATTTTAGAAGAGAAATGTATACTTCAGAGTCTATAAAATCATAAACAACTACTATCTTAACATAATCTGCTTATTCATTTAACAGATACATATTGCATGCCATTAGTGTGCCAACATTATTATGAGCCCAACAATCTGTTCATTCACTTAACATACAAAAAAGTAAGTACAACTAGTATTATTATTCTTCGTTAACCTTTCAAGTTAAGAGAACTTATCTATTATTATCATTATTAGACATTAGTCACCTTATAGATAACTATGTAACATAGTAGTAATACAGTGATTCACTGCTACATACTTTAACAGTGCAGAAAAATACAAAAAGCTATAAACTGCCAGTCACAGATTCTTGCAGTTAGAGGAGGATGTATTCCTACCATCTAATCAACAAGGCAATATTTTGGTGCCAACCCTCACACAAAGCCCCTGCTATAATGCTTCCAGTGAAGGCTTAGTATACCATCAAACAACTCACTTCTATTTAAGTGCTTAGAGGTTCTTTACATTATGTCTGAATCTGCATTTCTATACATCACTATGCATCACTTGGTTTTGTATTTCAGTCTTCATTTTACCCCTGCAGGGAAGTATATATTGTCTAAATACATCAAGTCTCCATGCTCCCAAAGTCCTTTTTTCCCTAAAATAAACATTCCCAGTTTTTCCAGTCATTCTGAAAATAATGATTTCCAGTTCTTCTCCATCCTGCTTTCATTTAAATGTTCTTCAATTTGCCCAAGTCTCTCTTAACTATAGCCAACAAATAACCCAGTAGTGCCCAATACAACTAGACTATCAACTCTGTTATTAATATACAAGACAACATGCTGAGTTATATTAACTTTAGAGTAAATTATCATTCTTCACTATTTTTCATAAGACAGTTTTTACCTCCATCCTGTGTCACTAGCTATTGATGTTAGAAAATCACTTCACTATCCAAAACTCAAAAAGACTGAGATGATTTCTAAAGTCCACTTTAGCTCCAAAACTCTATGATTTCATAATTTTATGTGCTACTTCTATCTGAGGATGAGGAAGCAAACAATGTTAGGCTTATAATTTAAAGTTAACTCTAAGCGCTTCATTGGTTGAAGTGCTGGGAAAAAAGTGAAGCAAAGCAAAACAACAAAACCTGATATTTATACCAGAAGTATAAAAAAGCATAGCAACATTTCCAAGAATTAAAAAGTGGTTTAGACTTGTTGATTATGTAAGACAAAGTGCTAGAACCTTATATATTAAGATAGTACATTAGACATTGAGAAAGACAAACTGGAAGAGTTTACTCAATTTTATGACCATCTTGAGTATAAATTATTAGTTTAAAAACTGAAGATCATTTTACTTCTCTAATGTAAAATCTTTTCTGACTTTCTGAGTAGGCATCTGTCAAATTTTAGAAGTCTTCTTTCTTATATTCTGAGGACAAATTAAATTTTATATTGGAAGACGTTAGGAGGATAGGAACTATTCTAAAGCAAATAGTGTTGAAAAGTATCATATAATGTTAACTACCAGAGGTTTCAATTTTCTTCAAATAATTCCTCTGAAATGTTATACAATTTATATACACTCATTCAAAAAATAATTACAAATAAATAAATAAAAGTCACACATAAAAGAAGACCTTTGGCTCTCCTATCACTCAAGATAAAACAGTGTATCTTACTCTGAACATAAGACTTCATTACACCAAACTTACCTCAGTTAATCCATGGTTGACATCCTAAGACAGCAGTGAAGAATATAACAGTAATGAGGAAAGAGCAATATTAGTGTCCAAATTCAACTATTTCTATTCAAAGCAGCATGTTATATATTTTACTACAGCAGAATATTGAATTAATGAAGTAGACCAAAATACATCTACAACAAAACTTATCCTTTCTACATGCACCTTATATATCTGTACCTATAAATGTAAGGCTTTTGTTTCAGGTACCTTGTGATAATAAAATTATCAAGGCTAGAACATAATGACTTTTGGTTTCAGCAACTAAGGACCACATTTGCAGAATTTACAAGAATAGGGGAACTAATCCTTAACCCAACTTGGTCTTCAAGAAATCATTTTTATGGCTCACTTTTTCCACCCGGAAAATGCAGAAAATATTCCTCATATTTTAAGACTTGGTTAATATTGACAAAAGTGTCTTAAAAGTGTTTAGTAGATTAAAACGCCATATGGAAACAAAGGGAGGAAAATAAGCCAGAAGTTGTTTTTACTCATCAGAAATAACAAGTAAAACATAAGGCACCAAAAGGGTTCTTTTACATGGAATTAGCTTAAAACAGAAAATACAGGACAGGAAACAGGGGTTGATGAGTAGAAAGAAGAAAATGAAGAAAGAAAGAGAAATTTATGAAGGAATTAAGAGAGATATTTATGAAGGAAATAATAATGGAAATTATAATGAAAGCTTACCACTTAATTGAACAAAAACATATACTTTCTTGCAGAAAGCTTCCACATATGCTCAGCATATAAATTCACAGAAAGTGCTAGAATCTCCAAAAATATACTACTAAATTTGCAGATGGTACCTTGTACAGTGAGAAATTAATCTTATCCAAAGACAGGTCTGGTTTTGCCCTTGGATACCAGGAGGCAATCTATAGGCCTTTGGAATATCATGCCTGACAGGAGTATCTTTATTTGCCTGAGGACTCAGGGCCATACGGTTATTAGTTCTGCCTCCAGAGGTCTGGAACTTAAGGGTTAGCCACATTGGCAGTACATGACTAAACCTCAATAAAAACTCAGCACCAAGGCTCTGGTGAGCTCCCTGGGGTGGCAATACTCTTGTGAGTATTGTCACATGTGGATGTAGGGAAAATAACCTGTCCATGACTCCACAGAGAGAGGAAAACAGAAGCTCTACACCTTTGTTACCTTTGCCAGACTCCACCCTATGCACTTCCTTTGGCTGATTCTCATCTGTATCTTTTCCCTGTAATAAACTGTAAATATCAGTGTAATAGTTTTCAGTGAGTCCTGTGAGGCCTTGAAGCAAATTATTAAACCTGGGGGGTGGTTTGGAAAACCCCCTAAGCTTAGCATCTGGTATCAGAAGTGAGGACAGCCTTGTATGGACTGTTCTAAGTTTGTAATTGGCTAAATTCTTACATGGCTTGAGGGATATCATAGGAGACTTTAAGATATTAGCAAACACGTAGGGTTCTCTCACTATATCGTGCTAAATAAAGACAGAGCCATATAAGCATAAGTAAAATATGACTCCATACACATTTTATTCTGAGAAAGTAATTATTAATGATACTTTCTTTCAAAAAATTCAGGGTACTAAGTTATCACTACATAAGTGTCCCTATTGGCAGTGTTAACCAGAAGAACATATTTAGAAGCTGTTCTGCAGAAAAGGCCTTTAGATTATACTCAGTTTAACTTGAAAGTAATTTAACAGGAACATTTGAAATATTCTATAGTATATCTTGAGGGACATTTTTAAAGTACAGTTACCACTATGATAGGTTTGAACAAGCAAAGTAATATTTTTCAATATATTCTGACTACCTATGGCCTGCTTGATAACTATACTAGATACCAAGAGTTTATATCACATGACATGAATTTTGTTCTTAATAATGAAACATTAATATATGTGCACTATTTTTTTATTGCTACATGAAAACAGATAAAAGTGCTGTGCATTATGTATTGGGAACATCAGTAAGATTACACTAAATTTTAAAGTATGACTAAACCATTCTAAAACAGAACATAAGTTTGAGGGTGGAGAGAGATGTGAGCTGGAAGGAATATGAAAAATAATGGGACACCTGGATAACTTGAGAAAAGAAGAAAGGTTATTATGTATCAAGCAAAATGATTTATCTAGGAGAGAGACACTGAAGGGACAACCAGATTGAGAGCATTGTTAGAAATTTCAATTTAAGGGTTAAGTATCTTAGACAAAAGCTCAAACATTTAAAAAAAGTAATTGCTTAAAAAAGCAAAGATGAACTCTTTAGTGTAATATCAGGGTTGCAAGGTAGTTGTTACATTAGTTGCAAATATAATTTAGTCAAAGCAGTATTTCCTAGGGAAGTTTAAAAGGAAAACAAAGTGGTATGGGGTGTGGGATAGAATATTACAAAACATATATATGAGGTCAATTAAAGGTCTATTACTAAAAATTTAACATATCAATTCAATGTGACCTGCTACTGGCTCCAAATGCATATACTCAAACACTAACTGTTGGCTGTTTATAGACTGGGGGTTCTGAAATTGGGTCAAGACATGCCTCATTTTAGTTACTTGATGTCCTAGAAGCTGGAGTGAGAAAGACTGGAAGGAATGTTCATAAGTCATGTTCTCATGGTCTAAAGCACACTTCACTAGGGTTGCTTTTAACACCAACAGTTAATGATAGTTCCGGTTGGTTAAAGATAAAAAAGGTACAGCTCTCCTTGGCACATTTTAGTTTCAACTAATTTCTTACAGCAAAACACTATACCATTGCTGATGTCACCTTGCTTTAAGGACCTAACAGATTTACTCTGAGTAAGTATAAAGATAGAATACCAAAGTTACTGAAGTAATTCAAGTAAATACAAAAGGTCCTGGCAACTAGAGAAAAATAAGAGAATACTTCTAAAACATGAAGGAAATAGAAAATACACAAATGTAATTTGGTAATCCAATGCATAAGGATCAGTCCAGTGGTCTGCAAAATAATAATGTCATTAACAATGACAAGGGAGCTTTAAAAAACAAGGATGAACTTTTCTCGGAAATTAAGCGCTATAAGGAGCACAAAAGTACTTTAATTTCTTCATTTTATTAAATGAGGAAGAAATGCAAACCAAGGATGTTAAGTCCTGGAGTATTTTCCCAAAGCCAGTCTCTTCAGCAGTTGTATCAGTCTGTCTTCCTACTTTGCTGGTGTGCACGTCATATTGCTGGCTCTACACTACCCATACTCTAAGCATAACTTAACTCCACAGAACAAATACACTGATGATTTATATACACAATTAATACTGAATAAGACTTAAGACTTAAAAAATATAAAACAATATCAAAGGCTGTAAGCTTCAGCAATTTACCAGTATCTTTATTAGTAACTACTTGTATCTGACATGTCTTACATAGGTATATAAAATTTTTGAAATAACTGCATTAAAAAAAAAATACATGAATTCAAACAGGTACAACCCAGCACAGACGTTTCTATATTTTTTCTCAACTACTCGATTTTTACAGATAACATATTAATGATATGTTGGTATAATAACTAAAGGTATAAGAAAGGAAAGAAAAAAGAGCAAAGAGTTTAGTAGTAACTACTAAGGTATTTTTATAAGTAATTTAAGAACAAAGTTAAAAGAGAGAAAGGAAATGCACAACTGAGAATAGTACCTAATAAGTGATAAACAATTATCAAATAGCAGAAAGTAAGAAGAGAACAACAGAACCCACATGCCCTTTTATTTTGCCAAGATAGGTAAGATTACTGTGGAGGGAGAAAAACAGATAAAAATCCAACTGAATAAAAGAGTTTTATACACAAAGATCAAAGTCTTGAAAAACAAAACAGCAGTTTATACAGTACCCTAACAAGAATAGGAGGATCAAGCAAAAACTTCATGAAAACACATAAAGGGCAAAGTTAGGTGAAAAACGGATGAGGTGAAAAGTTAGAAGTCTCAGTAGTACAAAGGGTATTGCAAGGAAAGTTAAGAATATAACAGAGTTAGCTTTTAATGTTGGGGGATCAGGGGAGTGTATACCTGATGGATTCTTAAAATCCTTGACCAGAAAAAAAAGAAAGTGGAAAAAAAACTTCAACAAATAAAGACAAATATAATAAAGGTAAAATAATTTCTTTGCAGTGTTTAGAACAAGGAAAACTTACATATATATAAATACATGTGTGTGTATATATATATATGTTACATATATAAAATTTATAGACATGTATTGCTTATAATTCATAATTATGTTTTATCAAAGAATATTTTTAACATTCACAATGAAGCAACAGATTTCAAGATCATAACTCTTATTCAATAATGGTATACAGTTATGTATATATATATATATACATAGAAATACATGTGTTAAAAAAAGAAATACATGTGTTATGTATCTGTGTATATACATATGTGTATGTGTATACAAATATATATACACATGTGTATCATTACAAAATAGCATGTGGGTATCTTTAGGATATTCTTTAAAGCTTTACTTACAGTGTCAACATGATATTCTACCCATCATTAAGACTGCTAATACAAGTTTAAATTTTATTAAAAGGCCTCAAGAAAAAAGTCTTTATAGTTATGTGTAAATGTGACAAAATTCAAAATCCTCTCAGAGAAAGAAGCTCTGTGAGCCCAAATATCCTAATATAAATTAATGAAAAGAGTTGCACAAAAACCTTCAAAGTAAGTTGTCAGCCTTCTATTCCCATAGGTATATCAGAAGAACCCAAATCATGGGTTCTGGATTCCAATTTCTAAGATGTAATATTGAACCCACATATAAATTAAATAAAGAAGAAGCTTTCACTGCCACAACCCCCTATTCAATATCACTGTGTCTATATGGAGAGAAAGGAAAAGCATGTGGTAGTAGAGATATAGAGGGCAATGCTTAAGTACAGCAACCATGTAATAGATCTGGACAGAATGAGAAGAAAAGAGCAAAAGCCTAGAAATAGGAAGGTGTTCCTCTACTGCCTCCCTTTTATCGAAAACAGTAGCACTGAAGCAGCTTCTAAGGAAATTTAATTTGGTATCACCACAGCTATATATCAAGAGGACTATGGCTATAGGCCTGCCAAACTTAAAAGCAAACATTCAAACCATGGCTTTTCTATGCAGAACAGTACTACTGCTGACTAAAGAAATCCTATTAGACTGGCATTTCTCTTACTTGTGCAGAATAAGTAATTTATGACCTATATACTAGATATAAAATCAGATATTAAAGGACATCTGATCTAATTCACAGGAGTGTATTAACTCTAGAATGGTGGACTTGCCAATCCCTGAGTGATGTATTCTTAGGCGTATGAGTGCTGTGGAAGAATTTTTAATTTTAGTGTTTTTCTATCAGTAATTAAATAAATTGATTAGAAAGTCTAAAATTAGGATAATCCCAGTATTACTATGAAACTTCAAGAATTGCAATGGTTTTAATTACAATCCAACTGGCACCAAACAGAGTCTCTGTGTCTAGAACTTCATACATAAATGATGTGCTTGGTGACTGAAAGCCAAATGAGCACCACATCTCATTCTAAAAGCAAATGTTTCACTGTAGCTCAAATAGAGCAAGGCAGCCACAGAACAATTATCAGACACCTCAGAATAGAGGTTACTGTCAAACTTTAAAGCCTATGTCAAGGCAGCTGGTAATCAACACTTTACCAAGACTTAACTATGTGCCAAGAACTGCCCTAAGCACTTTATATGGATCCTATCAATTAATCTCCTCAAAAAACTATATAAGGTAGGTAGTATTTGCAAAAGGAATTAAGTAATTTCCCTAAGGACACAGAGTCAATAAATTCTGAGGTGGGATTTGAACTTAGGCGCTCTTGTGTTACAGTTTCCTTATTATACATCAGAACATAATCATCCTCCATACAAGTATTAACTTGATTTTTTAATCTGTAGTGTTATTTACAATTCATAAATTTGTTGTGGTTTTAGAGTTCTTTTAAAAGTTAAGCACTAGGATTTTGGAACTAGTTCAGTGTTTGTATATAACTAAATAACACAATCATAAATAATGTAATTGAACACTGAGCTTCTTAAATTGTTTTACTTTAAAAGCAGTCTATAATATCACTCGTTTCAAAAACACTGCTCAAAGACCTAGGGTACCTTATCTAATGTGTCAGGGTTTATATGTAAAGTCTTTGAATAAACAAAGTTCATTTCCTGAAACATCAATTTTCTTCAATGATAAATAACTAAAGTTTCCACTTATATTGCAATAAACACCTATTATGTCCAAAATTTACATTCATTTGAAGATAAAATATGAGACTTCAAAAACTCTTGAAGCAAAGTTGATAATCTCAAGAAACAGTCTCTTTTTCCTGTTCTTAAAGGTGTTCTGGAGGAAAATCTGAAAAGCTTTGCCTAGGTGAGAGATCTAGTTTGAATAGGGATGGAAAAAAGAAGTATTTTTTATTCAAAACTTCCTAGATATCAAGTATTTTCTTTCTTAAAAAACTGTTGACACCTGACTCCTGAAGAATTTCTTGGAAAGTATTGCTTATGGTTTTTTTACCCTATTCTTCAACCTCCAAATTTCTCTTAAGCATACCTTAACCCAGACTGGCATTACCATGGTTACCAATGACCGTCACATAACCAAATTAATCACTCAATTCTATGGTTTCACCCCATTTCTCAGCAGCATTCAACAGTCTCTCCTTCACTTTTTAATTTTGTTTCCCTCAAGTCTCTCCTGGTCTTTGTCCTACTTCACTTGCCACAACTTAATCTCCTTTGTTGATTTCTCACCCTTCCCTACCCTGTGTCCAATTCATTGGCAATTCCTGTCCCTTTTACCGAGGTATTTCAAGTCCACTTCCCTCTTCCAACTACACAACTATCATCCTACTCAATTCCATCATTTTCTGTCCTCTACTCTACTGAAACAGTCTTCTAACTAGTCTTCCCTCTTTCATTTTTGCTCCATTCTTCTCACTCCATTCTCCATATAGCAGACAATTTAAAAATATAAATCAATTGTATTCCATCCACCACCCCCCCAACCTTACCACCCTCCAGTGGCTTACAATAACACTTCAGCTAAATTCCAGGTTCCTGATCCTAATTTACTAAACCTGCCATGACCTGGCACCTTCACATTTCTCTCATCCTCTCCCAGAACTCTGCCCACACCTTATTTTAGCTATACTGGCCTTTTTCTATCCTTCAAACCTGTAAGCTTGTTCTCACCTAAGGATTTTTACTAGATGTCCATTTTTGCTCAAATTCTCTCTATTAATCTTACATGGCTACTTCTTATCATTTAGATTACAGTTTATACTTTATCAGACAAGGCTCTTCTGATTATCCAATTGCAAGAAACCATCCAGTCTTTATTACATTCTTATTTTAACTCTCTATATAGTGCATATTATTAGCTAGTAATTCTTGCTTTATATTTGATTACTGTCCATCTTGCCCATTAGATTATAAATTCCATGAGAACAGGGTCCTTATCTGTCTAGTTCATCACTGTATTTCCAATACCTAAATAAATGCCTTTTACATAGGAGATTCTCATTTGTTGAATAAGCAAATAAGTAGACCTAAATCTGTAGGATGGTTATAAACTTGACCTAGCTTCCCAGTGATTCTGGGGGGAAAAAAATCAGTTAAGTTTCTCCTTCTCCAGACCCAAGTACCCAGGGAAGCAAAAGATGTTCTAGAAGTGACCTGATTCCTACAGGTGACAGTATCCTACAAATGACACGCACTGATCACACTGTCATTCAAAAACCACTGTACTTTTGGGGGGTATACTAAAAATATTCCAGACAATATGAGGGGTGCTGGTGAATAAAATACCTATTCACAAAGAGCTTGCAGCTGGTGCCTAGCAAGCAATGGAAGGCTACTCACCCTTCTACAGCTGCTACTTACATATTGCTTAAATTACCTGCTTCAGGGGTGGAAAAGTTTGTCAGCGAATAAGAGTATTAAATCTGACTGATCTATCTAGCTGCTAACCCATTTCTACATTAAAATTCTGTGTGCCTAATTCAAGTTTTATAAAACTATGATATTTTTCTAGTGGAATAGTATCTAATTATTATACACTTAGCCACATGGAAAGAAGTATGCACACATGTGGATGTATGAAAAAAATCTGAAATAAAATTAAACACACAAAAGGAAAAAAAATTAAAACAGAATCAATTGCCCTAGGGCTCTCCTCTGGCAGTCGAGACATCGATCTCCCAACAGTTATACATTTTTTGAGATCTAGTATCAGGGACTCCAGTATTCTCAACATTGGAGAATTAACAGGCAACCTCATGGACAATAAATGAGAGCTAAAAATCCATGTGACATTTGCATTTTTCCATAGAAAAATGTAATCTATCTCTTTGGTTTGGCTTTGGTGTAAGGGTGAAGTGTTTACTTGAAAATACTACATAACATGTAGCTGCTCCTTTGCAATGTATTATTATTTCAAAAAATTTCAACACGAAAGTTCTGAAGAAGCTTTAGTGTTGCAAACACAAGCAATTGTTTCTTTTGTATTAGAATAAATGACACAGATAATTAATCATAAGATGCAATAGGAAACATACCACTCCATAGGCCTGCTGCTGGACCCAGTTGATATAATCATTCCTTATGTCTATTAATTCTTGTACTTCATGTATATAAAATTTATCATACTGTATAATCTGTCCCGATTTCTCATTTACCTACAACAAAATAAAAGTGTAATTAACATTAAATTTAACCAGTACCTAAGACAGAGACTGAAAAATGTTTGAATAGAAAAAGGCTTGAGGTTTTTTAGCAGATTTTCTCTTCCTATAAAAAATAATTTCCTGAGTGCTTACTAAATATGCAAAATGCTATAGGGAACAAAAATTTATAAGATGTGTTATCTACATTCAGTACCTCAAAATTCAGTTAAAAGGAAAAGTACTTATGTAACCACCATATAGTATGAGATATGTAGCATTAAAGTATGTATAGTATATATAACCTATAAGGACTTCTGGTTGGGGAATGGGAATTAAATAACAATAAGAATAGCTAATGCTTGGTAAGTATCACTCTGTACTGGCATCTTATTAAAATAAACTAAAAAGTGACACTTGGATAGGACATGAAAAATGAAGAGAGTGCAAATTACTACCCTAGAAATTACTTATTAATTACAAAGGGAAAACAAATCTTTACAGTGGAGACTACCACCCACATAGAGTGATCAAACTAATCACTACCAGCTGTGGGACATTTAAATATTATGTTCCCACTAATGTAATGCAAGAGGAAGTACAGACATCATCTATGAGGCAGAAAAAATATTTAACCAGAATCTAATTGAACCTCTTGATCTAAGTTCCAGTTTACAGGAAATACAAAGGATAGAGAAACAAGTTAAACATCACTATAAGGAAATAATCAGACAAATATCCTGATGGTAGGATTTTTACAGAAGACTGGGCAGGACTTTATAAAAAGTCAAGGTAATGGGATGAAAGGAAGGTGTTATTCTAAATTAAAAGAATTTAGAGGAATTCTGGTGCAGCGTATGGCAGAGCACCTTGTATCAGACTAATCCTCCTGATACTAACAATAGTAAACTTTGGACAATCTCTCAACTTAAAAACCAACAATTTATCAACCTACCTACAGTAAAGAGAAACAGGAATGGACACAACCTTTGAAAGAAGGAAAGTGTATGTGAGATCTAAGTTTCTTCCCAGGGTAGTACTTCCAAATCAGCATGAGGGAAAGGATGTAGCTCAAGCAGAATGCAATAGCTTTACCAGACAGAGGAGTCATAGGTTAGAGACTGCGATAGCCATTGTGGCAGACAATGTGGAAGAAAAATCCCAGAAAGGAAACCAGAATGTAAAGCCCCCAAATCTGCATGAAAAACTCCCCCCACATTTAACTAACTCTTAAACCAGAAGTACACAAAGTGACACTTGGCAGAGGAGACAAGAAACAGCAACAGAAAGCAGCTACTGGGAGGCTACTCTTAAACTACACTCAAGACAAGAATTTTCAGATGAAAAACTCACATGTCATAATGATAAAAGAATTTATCAAGAGGTCACAACAATCCAAAGTATCAGTGCTTCAAGATACATAAGGGAAAATCAATAGAACCACCATCATAGTTGGAAAACTTAACACCCCTCTCTCAGTAACAGAAAAAAAATCAGTCTTAAGTATACAAGATTTGAACAATTTCAACCAACTTAAACTCACTGTCATAGACCATTTCACCCAGCAATTGTACATGGAACTTTACTACAATAAACCATATCCTGGATGATAAAACAAGTCTTAATAAATACATTTAGAACAATCCAAAGTGAACAAAGTACATTCTTTGATCACAGTGGAATTAAACTAAATGTCAGTAAAAAAGAGATATTTGGAAGATTCTAGAACACTGGCAATTAAAATACTTTTAAGTTACTCAAAACTTTTCTTAAATCCATCAGAGAGCTAAAGTCACAAGATAATCAAGTTAACCTGGATTCCAAGGTGCTCAGATACTTTCAGGGAGAAATAAGCTGCCAAAAGTGGGTCACTTGTGGCAGAGCAAAAGAAAGACACCACTGCCATGCAAGCAGGGAAGAACATTTTGCACTCCCTTATAGACTTCCACAGACCTCCACTGGGTGCCCATGAGGATGACTGGAAATAGGGCATTCTCCCAGTACAAGGAATTGGCTGCCACAGTGAAAAAGAACCAAGGCCTGCCACCCTGCCCAGAACCTTCTCTCACATAAAGAGAGCAAAAAACTTAAGAAGGGGACACACATTGCATGCCTTGTTGCTCAAGGAGATGAAAACCCTCAATTCCTTGGAGGAAGGGGGACAAGAACAATCCTGAGCCCAGAATCTTTTATCAGTACAGCTATAAGCCTCCTACTGCTGGGGAGGGAGCAGAAACTCAAAAAGTCTGATCCCCAAAGTCCAAGCACACACAATCTACCTAAGACCATGGTTATACCACAACAACAAAGAACCTTTTCTGTGCCCTCTGCTCCACCAACCTTGGAAGTACCGAGTAACAAGCAACACCAGTTTACCACTGAGGAGGGGAAAGAGTGAGGACAGAAATTCCTCTGTGAAGCAAGCATGCAGAGTGGAGCACAAACACTGAAAGAAATGTTTGACATTTCACCTCCAGCAAATGCATCAGGCAACATTAGAGGAATCTGAGGCCCCCGGTGCAATGAAGGTAACTATAACAAATGAAAAACTCGATCCCAATTTATTTCTTGACTAGGCTTATGACTTAAATCCCCACACTAACAGCCACAAAGAAGAGGTGCACCCATTTATAGGCTTTAAATCTATTTACTTCATCTCCTACTATTTTATAGACAACCAAAAATTATGAGACACATCAAAAAGCAAATAAGCAAAATAAAAACCAAACAAAAAATCTAGAGACAAAGCAATTAACAAAACCAGACTCTGAGATAAATCAGATGTTGGAATGAGAAGACAGAAAATATTTTGAACTTAAGGAAAATAAAAACACATCAAAATTTGTGAGATGCTGGTCAAGCAGAGCATGGGAGGAAATTTATAGAATTAAATGATCATGTTAGGAAAAAAGGTTTAAAACCAATAATCTGGCTTCTGATTTAAGAACCCAGAAAAAGGTCAAATTAAGGGCCAATCAAGAAAACAAAAGAAAATAAAGAAGCAGCAATCAATGAAAGAGAAAACAGAAAAATACTACAGAAAAATCAATGAAAGCAAGTGTTTTTTAAAAAGATCAATAAAACTGGTAAGCCAGATTGAAGAAAAAAAGACAGAAGACACAAATTACCACTATTAGGAATGAAAGAGGGGACATCACCACACAGATATCTTACCAAAACTAATTCAAGAAGAAATACAAAGTAAGGGTAATGCTGTTAAAATTTAACATGAAATTTTACAATTCCCCCAAAGAAAAACACTGTGCCAAGATGGTTTCACTGGTAAATTCTATCAATAAAATATTAACAAATTAATTCTGACAATATATGTAAAGTATAACATATAATGCCCAAGTACACTTTATCCCAGGAATGCAAAGTTACTCTAACATTCAAATATCAATAAATTTCCCTACATTTCAGAAAAAAAGTAGAAAAAAAATTTGTTCATCTCAACAGCTGCAAAGAAAAGGCATCTAACAAAATTCAACACCCCTTAATAATAAACACTCTCAGCAAATCTGGAATAGAAAGGAACTTCTTCAAACAGAGAAAGCCCACCTAAAAAACATTTCTAGAGTTAACATCAGAGTTATTGGTAAAAAGTTGAATGCTTTCTTTCTAAGATTAGGAACTAGGCAAGGATGTCCACTGCAACCATTTCCAGTACAATATTGGAAATTTTAGTTAATACAATAAGGGGAAAAAATAGTATGATTGTGAACATAAAAAATCCAAATGAATCTATAGGAGAATGAATTTACCAAGGTCACAGAGTATGAGGTCAGTACACTAAACTCAAATTAATTTCTCCATAACAAACAACTGGAAAATAAAAATTAAAAAGTGATTATTTACAATAGCATTAAAAAGCCATAAAATAAAATATTTATTAATAAATTAGACAAAAGATGTAAAGACCTCTGAAAACTACAAAACATTGCTGAGAGAAAATAAAGACTTAAATGAAGTAAGATATACTACACTCATAGATCAGAAAACAGACTAACAAGACTCAACAAATGCAAAAAACGAACTTTAACTGGACTCATTTTTATAAAAATAATGATACCAAAAGTTTTCGGTACAACAAGAGAAAATTTGAATATGCCTTAACAGATAGATGGTATTACAGAATTACTTAACTTCCCTAGGAAAAACAGTATTGCTATTAGGTAAGAAAATGCCCAAAAAGATGAATGCTGAGGTATTAAAATGCAGTATCAAGATTTTACTTTCAAATGATTCAAGAGAAAAATATAAACACATTTGTAAAGCAAATATGACAGCATGGTAACAACTGTTGAATCTAGTATGAAGGGCATTTAGGTATCTATTGTGTTGTCTTTCATTGTTTCTGTACATATGAGGATATTCAAAGTAAAAATTGAAGAGTGAAATGGATGGGAAGGATTTAAAAAAAGGTTTGAGGAAGAACACTCCATGCAGAGAGAACAGCATTAGCTAAAAGGAGACAAAAATTTGAATACACCTACCCCAGCTAGACTGCTGGTCCAAGGGGAATGAGAGAAACATGGGACAAACTAGGGCCAACATACTGCTGAAGTTAAACCCAGATAAACTCTCTCTGGGTCAGCTAATTTCTGCCAACTTTCAGGCTAAATTGAAACAGGGCCCTCTCCAGCAGGAATGAGAACAAATACTTACTACTGTATGCCAATGACTTTCAGTGTATTTTGTTGCAGGACATTACTGTGTCAAGAAATGAAACAAGGTAGTAACAAGATTTTAGAGTCAATAAGTGATAGGATCAGAGAGATATTTTATAAAAATTATTCTGTTGGCAGAGTGACGTATAGCCAAGAATGAGTACAGAGGGTAGTGGTAGGGAAATGAACCAGGATATTAAGGATTCAAGGTTTCTAGATAACAAGGAAAAATGCAGAGTTTGTGATATCTAATTAAAAACACAAGAAGAGTCAAAGACAGCTCTAAAATTTCGAGCCCAAGTAACAGGAAAAAAAAATGCTGACAACACACACAATAAGTCAAGAAAAGACAAGAGTCTTGGTGGACAGGCGTAAGAGCTAGTAAGGATGAAAAATTTGGTACTAAACCTTTTTTACAGTTTAAAATAAAATGGAAAGTTGACTCAAGATGGCAGCATGAGAGGTGAGACAGAGAATTCTTCCCAAAATCACATATAATACAAAAATATAGTTAATACAACTAATCCTAAAATAGCAACAGGAAAGAAGGCTACACACCAGACTGTATACACCTGGAGAACAGAGCAGACCTCATGAGACAGGGTAACTTACAAAAGCCTTGATCCGGAGGGACCCAAGCCCTTCCCTCACCCTAGCTCATTGGTGGGAGGTAGAGAAACGGAGTGAGAAGGGCGTGGAAGCCTAGCACTGCTGAACACCCAGCCCTGGAGATCTGCTTTGGGAGTACAAACCTACACTGCACAATGTTCTGGAGATTAGTGGGGTTGGAAAGCTAAGAGAGTCGGAATACTTGGACAGACTGAGATTCCAGTCCTTAGTAGAGGACAGGAATCCACATTCGGCTGCTCTGGGACAAAGGAAAGGCAGGTGGTATGAGAGGCTTCCTAGAGGCGAGAGGGATGCTGAAGGGGCACTGTTTGCATGGAGCTTGCTGCGCAGGAGAAGGGATAGGTAGACAAGGTTCTCTGGGCGTGCTTTGCCCACCAGGTTGGGAACTTTCAGGGAGCTTCAGGCACTCCAACCCCTGACTGATTACTCAGGTAAGAATCCACCCACTGTGATACGCAGCCTGCTGCGCCTTCCTCCTGGCCTGCAGGCACTGGCTCGCAAACCGGCAGTCCCAACCCTGGTGTCAGGACAGCCAGAGGGAGGCCAGGCCTACTGAAACTAAAGACACAAAGCAGAGAGGCTTACACCTGTGTGCTTGGCCCACTGGTTCTGACAGTGGAGACAGGCGCTGCAGCCGGGAAGCAGAAAACAGCTCTTTCCTCCACCCAGGCACCAGCACCACTCCCCTGCGACCCCCAACATCACTCCAGGGGCTGAGCAGCTACAGAGGCTACGGCTTCTGGGCACTACAGGGCAACACATACAAATATGAAACGTCAAAGAAACCTGGTTTGGATAAAAAATGTCACAAACATCAGAAAAGGCCTGAATGAAACTGAATTCACCAATCTTCCTGAATGATAGAGTTCAAAACAAAAATCATAAATATGCTCCTGGAGGTACAGAAAAATATTCAACAACTCAGGGACGAATTTAGCACGAAGATTAAATCATTAAGAAATTCCATATCTGAAATGAACATAAAATGGAGGAATTTAAAAGCAGATTAGATGTAGTAGAAGAGATGGTAAATGGAATAGAAATTAGAGAAGAGGAATACAAAGAAGCTGAGGCACAGAGAAAAAAGGATCTCTAAGAATGAAAGAATATTGAGAGAACTGTGTGACCAATCCAAACGGAAAAATATTCACAGTATAGGGGTACCAGAAGGAGAAGAGAGGAAAAGGGATAGAAAGTGTCTTTGAGAAGGTCATTACTGAAAACTTCCCCAATCTGGGGAAGGAGATAAGTCTCTCAGGCCATGGAGGTGCACAGATCTCCCAACAAAAGGGATCCAAGGAAGACAACACAAGACATATAATTAAACTGGCAAAGATCAAGGATAACAACAGACTTTTAAAAGCAGCTAGAGAGAAAAAAGATCACATACAAAGAAAAAGCCATCAGGCTATCAACAGAAAAGGGAGTGCCATGATATATTTAATACAATGAAACAGGAATACTCTACCCAGGAAGATTATCATTTAAATTTGAAAGAGGGATTAAACAATCTTCAGATAAGCAAAAGCTAAGAGAATTTACCTCCCACAAAACACTTCTACAGGACATTCCAGAGGGACTGCTATAGATAAGTGTTCCTAAGGCTAAAATAGCAGTCACCAGGGGAAATAAAATCACAGCAAAGAAAGAAAACAATTAATTACTAAGCAGATGCAAAATCAAATCAACTATCCCCAAAGTCAGTCAAGGGACAAAGAGTACAGAATATGATATCTATATATAAAGAATGGAGGAAGAAGACAAAAGAACCTTTACATGGTGTTTGTAACAGCATACTAAGTGAGTTAAATTATACTGTTAGATAGTAAGGGAAATAGCCTTGAACCTTTGGTAACCACGAATCTAAACCTGCAATAGCAGTAAGTACATATCAATAACCACCCTAATATAAATGGTCTGAATGCACCAATCAAAAGGCACAGAGCTACTGAATGGATAAAAAATAAGACCCATCTATATGCTGCCTTCAAGAGACTTACTTCAAACTCAAAGACATACACAGACTGAAAGTAAAGGGATAGAAAAAGATTTCATGCAACTAATAGTGAGAAAAAAGCAGGAGTTGCAGTACTTGAATCAGAAAAAACAGACTTCAAAACAAAGGAAGTAACAAGAGACAAAAAAGGACATTGCAAAATGATAAAAGGATCAGTACAACAAGAGGATATAACTATTATAAAAATCTATGCACCACACAGGAAGACCTACATATGTGAAACAAATACTAACAGAATTAAAGGGGGAAATAGAATGCAATGCGTTCATTTTAGGAAACTTCAACACACCAGTCATTCCAAAGGACAGATATCAACCAGACAGTAAGTAAGTAAGGAGACAAAGGCATTGAACAACACATTAGAACATATGGACCTAACAGACATCTACAGAACACTCCATCCAAAAGCAACAGGATACACATTCTTTTCAAGTGCACATGGAACATTTTCAAAAATAGATCACATACTAGACCACAAAAAGAGCCTCAACAAATTCACAACGATTAAAATTGTACCAATCAGCTTCTCAGATCACAAAGCTATGAGAGTAGAAATAAATTACACAAAGAGAGCGAAAATACCCACAAACACATGGAGGTTTCACAACATGCTCCTAAATAACCAAAGGATCAGTGACGAAATAAAAACAGAGATCAAGCAATATATGTAGACAAATAACAACAATAATACAACACTGCAAAATCCGTTGGACGCAGGGAAGACTGTGCTAAGAGGGAAGTACATTGTAATACAGGCCTAACTCAGGAAAGAAGAACAATCGCAAATGAACAGCCTAAACTCACAATTAATGAAACAAGAAAAGAAAGAACAAATGTGGCCCAAAGTCAGTAGAAGGAGGGACATAATAATTAAAGCAGAAATAAATAAAATCGAGAATAAAACAATACAAAGAATCAATGAAAGCAAGAACTGGTTCTTTGAGAAAATAAAATAAATAAAATAGATAAACCCCTAGCCAGATTTATCAAGAAGAAAAGAGAGTATACACACATAAACAAAATCAGAAATGAGAAAGGAAAAATCATGACAGACACCACAGAAACGCAAAGAATTATGAGAGAATACTATGAAAAATTATATGCTAACACACTGGATAACCTAGAAGAAATGGACAACTTTCTAGAAAAATACAACTTTCCAAGGCTTAACCAGAAAGAAACAGAAAATCTCAACAGACCAATTACCAGCAACGAAATTGAACTGGTAATCAAAAACCTACCTAAAAACAAAACCACTGGACCAGATGGCTTCACCGCTGAATTTTATCAAACATTTAATGAAGACCTAATACCCATCCTCCTTAAAGTTTTCCAAAGAGTAGAAAAAGAGGGAATACTTCCAAACTCATTCTATGAGGCCAGCATCACTCTAATACCAAAACCAGGGAAAGACACCACAAAAAAAGAAAATTAAAGACCAATATCCCTGATGAACATGGAT
>JAQQAC010022981.1:48039472-48240843 GCA_029783875.1 Phataginus tricuspis | reverse complement strand
GGTACTGACAGAAGAACAGACCCACAGACCAATGGAACAGACTAGAGAGCCCAGATATAAACCCAACCATATATGTCAATTAATGTACAATAAAGGAGCCATGGACATACAATGGGGAAATGACAGCCTCTTCAGCAACTGGTGTTGGCAAAACTGGACAGCTACATGTAAGAGAATGAAACTGGATTATTGTCTATCCCCATACACAAAAGTAAACTCGAAATGGATCAAAGACCTGAATGTAAGCTATGAAACGATACAACTCTTAGAACACAACATAGGCAAAAATCTCCTGAATATAAACACGAGCAACTTTTACCTGAATGCATCTCCATGGGTATGGGAAACAAAACAAAAAATTAACAAATAGGATAATATCATGCTAAAAAGTTTCTGTACAGCAAAGGACACCATCAGCAGAACAAAAAGGCGTCCCATGGAATGGGAGAATATATTTGTAAATGACATATCCGACAAGGGGTTAACATCCAAAATATATAAAGAACTCACATGCCTCAACACCCAAAAAGCAATAACCCTATTAAAAATTGGGTAGAGGATATGAACAGACAATTCTTCAAAGAAAAAATTCAGATGGCCAACAGGCACATGAAAAGATGCTCCACATTATCTTTTATCCAGGAAATGCAAATTAAAACCTAATTAATTATAAAACCTAATTAATTTCCTGGATAATATCTAATTATCCAGGAAATTCAAATTAAAACCACAATGAGATATCACCTCACACCAGTTAGGATGGCCAACATAGAAAACACTAGGAACGAGAAATGCTGGCGAGGACGCAGAAAAAGGGAAACCCTCCTACACAGCTAGTGGGAATGTAAATTAGTTCAACCATTGTGGAAAGCAGTATGGAGGTTCCTCAAAAAACTCAAAATAGGAATTCCACTCCCAGGAATTTACCCTAAAAATACAGTTTCCCAGTCTCAAAAAGACATGCACCCCTATGTTTATCACAGCACTATTTACAAGAAATGGAAGCAACCTAAGTGTCCATCAGTAGATGAATGGATAAAGAAGATGTGGTACATATACACAATGGAATATTATTCAGCCACAAGAAGAAAACAAATCCTACCATTTGCAGCAACATGGATGGAGTCAGAGGGTATTGTGCTCAATGAAATAAGCCAGGTGGAGAAAGACAAGTACCAAATGATTTCACTCATCTGTGGAGCATAAGAACAAAGCAAAAACTGAAGGAACAAAACAGCAACAGACTCACAGAACCGAAGAATGGACTAACAGTTACCAAAGGGAAAGGGACTGGGCTGGGTGGGTGGGAAGGGAGGGAGAAGGGGAATAAGGAATATTATGATTAGCACACATAACATAGGTGTGGACACCGGGAAGGCAGTATAGCCAAGAAGGGAGAGAAGACAAGTAGTGACTCTATAGCATCTTACCACGCTGATGGACAGTCACTGTAATGGTGTATGTGGTGGTGACTTGATAATAGGGGGAATCTATTAACCACAATGTTGTTCATGTGATTGTATATTAATGATACCAAAAAAAAGATAGAAAAAAATATTTAAATGGAAAGAAAAAAAAATGAAATGATGGCAAAACTGTCAAGTAGCTCAAGAGAAATGCTTATATCAAACACGTAACAGAACCATTTCCCTTAAAGGAGACAACTAAAGCTGTGGCAGGAGGTAAGGGAGAGGAAAGAATAAAGTACAAGGGACAAATGCAGACACTAAGAGACATGCCACATTTAGGAGAAGAAAACCACGGAAAGAAGCAAAGTTGATCAAACATACAAGCTATAAATAAAACTAAGTGTTAGGGAACTTTGTTATTCTAAGAAAATAAGAAAATTGTTTGTTTAAAAATATCATGTACCCACTAAGCGAACTAAGCAGTATTTGGGAGAACAAAAGGAATCATATAGTAGAGATATAAATCTACGAGACAGTGCTAGCGTCCAACAGGTTCTCAATAAACATGAAATGAACAGATAGACTAATAAAATGAGTAAACGGTATGCGTAGTTCATGCTTCTAAATGGCACTAAATTTTCACCAAAATGCAGATTTTACCTTAAAATCCACTCACATTTTGTTCTAAAAATAGAATAATAATAGCTGTCATTATGGACCACTTATTAAGTAGATGTCATGTATACTATCTCATTTAATCTTTAAAACAACACTATGAAATAGATACTATCATCATGTGGATGAATAATATACCAAAGCTTAGAGTTCAAGAAACTTAACTAAGCTCACGCAGCTTAGAGCCAGAAATGTAACATCAACCTCTCTAATACACATGCATTCTTAACTCACTATATGTCTATCTAATTTATTCCTTAACATATGTTCATATGTATAAATATATGAATATTTGTATGTATAAATGTGTGCAACAGATACTCAGAATATTTATGTACTTAAAATTTGTACATTTTTTTCCTTATTATAATTATGTTTAAAATATCTGTCAAGTACAACCAATGCTTGATCCTGTGGCCTACTCTTTTGTTTTTACATTGAAGTATCATTGATATACAATCTGATATTGGTTTGAAGTATACACAGTGGTTCAACAGTTACCCATATTATTAAATCTTCACCCCAACTAGTACAGTTACTGTCAACATAGGAAGATGTTACAGAATCATTGGCTATATTATATTCTCCATGCTATACTACCGCCCCCATGAACAACTTGTATTATGACTGAGAATTCTTGTGCCCTTTCCCCCCTCACTCACCTCAATCCCTGTGGCCTACCCTTAAGTGTACAAATAACCCTGTTTAAGAAGCACATATTAATAATACTGCTTTTATTTTCAAAGTTGACACGTTGAAATCCCTCTATTCATTTAACAAAAAGTACTTTGAGCTCTTTTTTCTTCACCATTAGATTAATTTATATCTGTGGTCAGCATAGGCATTGGGAAAAACTAACTAGAGAAACTGCTATTCCTGCCTTCCAAACAAAATAGAGGTATTTCATATATATATGGATATCAAAACCTTCATCGTAGACTAAGGATCAACAAACTACAGCCTGTGGGTCAAATCCTGCCCAGAGATTGTTTATGTAAATAGTCTCATTGGAAAGCAGCCACACTTGTCCATTTACATATGGTCTGTTGTAGAGTTGAGGGTAGAGTAGTTGAAAAGGAAACCACATGGTTGGTTAGAAGAACTGATATTGGCAAAATGGCCATACTATCCGAGGCAAACTACAGATTCAATGCAATCCCTAACAAATAACCAATAGCAATTTTCACAGAACTAGAGCAAATAATTCTAATGGAACCACAAAAGACCCCAAACTTACAAAGCAATCTTGAGAAAGAGGAACAAAGCTGGAGTTATCACAATCCTGGATTTCAAACTATACTACAAAACTACAGTAACCAAAGTAGTATGGTACTGACACAAAAATAGACAAATCAGTGGGACAGAATAAAGGGCCCAGAAAAAAACGCCACACTAACATGGTCAATTACATATGACAAAGGAGGCAAAAATATACAATGGGGAAAAGACAGTCTCTTCAAAAAACAGTACTGGGAAAACTGGACCACTGTCTTATACCATTCTCAAAAATAAACTCAAAAAGGATTAAAAACCTAATTAATATCTGAAACCATAAAACTCTTAAAAGAAAATATAGGGAGTAAACTCCTGACACTGGCATTAGCAGTTTCTTTTTAAATATGTTTCCACAGGCAAGACAAACAAAAGCAAAAATAAACAAGTGGAACTCTTATCAAACTAAAAAGCTTCTGTACAGCAAAGGAAACCATGAACAAAACAAAAAGGCAACCTCCTGAATGGGAGAAGATATTTGCAAATGACATATCTGACAAGGGGTTAATATATAAATACATAAAGAATTCATACAACTAAACACCAAAAAAGCCAATGATCAATTAAAAAATGGGTAGATCTGAATAGACATTCTTCCAAAGAAGACATGCAGATGGCAAACAGACAGATGAAAAGATTCTTATCATCACTAATCATCAGGGAAATGAAAATCAAAGCCACAAGAGATATCACCTCAAACTGGTTAGTACAGCTAGTATAAAAAAGATAAGAAATAACATGTGCTGGTGAGGATGTGGAGAAAAGGGCACCCTTCTGCACTGTTGGTGGAAATGTAAATTGGTGCAGCCAGTATGGAAAACAGTAAAGAGGTTTCTCAAAAAACTATAAATAGGAATACCATACAATCCAGAATTCCACTTCTAGGAATTTGCTTAAAGAAAACAAAATCACTAATTTGAAAAGATGTATGAATTCCTATGTTTACTGCAGCATTACTTACAACAGTCAAAATATGGAAGCAAGCCAAGTGTCCATCAAGAGATAAATGGATAAAGATGATGTAGTACATATATACAATGTAAAATCACAGTCATAAGAAAGAATGAAATCTTGTCATTTGTGATAGTACAGATGGACCTAGAGGGTATTATGCTAAGTGAAATTAGGTCAGAGAAAGACAAATATTGTATGATTTCATTGATATGTGAAATCTAAAACTATAAAATGAACAAACAAAACAGAAACAGACTCAAATACAGACAACAAACAAACTGGTGGTTGCCATAGGGGAGGGGAGTGGGTGAAATAGGTGGAGGAGATAAAGAGGTAGGCTTCCAATTATAAAGTAAGTCACAGGGATGAAAAATACAACATAGGGAATTTAGTCAATAATACTGCAATAATTTTGTATGGTGACAGATGGTAACTACACTTAACGTGTTATGTATAATTCACTATGTTGTATGCCTAAAACTAATATAATAGTTTGTCAACTACACGTCAATTAAAAAAATCAAATTACCGAAACAAACAAACCACATTGCTGAGAAGATATAAAGTATTACTGTTTTACCTTTTATAAAAGTTTGCAGACCCTTGCCCTAGAGTGTTTAATCAAACCTTTCTACTAAAAAAAGAAAATACACACAATCATTACACAAAAAACTTCTCCAATACTTATGTTTATAAATATATACACTAATTTTTAATCACTTGGAACTCTATAATGTAGTGACTTATAGAAAATGATTCATGTTCCATTGACTTGATTATATTTTTATCTTAAGTATTAAGATTTTAAAAGGTAAACTGCAGTTTCCTTCACCAATAGCAAATAATCTTTGCAATTTTTATAACCTGTAGGTATGTTTTATAAAAGAAATGCTATGTTAGAATAAAATTAACAATTCAGAAGGCAGGACTGGTTGAAGAACAGACAAATTTCAGTCAAACTTAGACCTGGGGGAAATTATGGCTGACAGTTAACCCAGTCACAATGATTTAATTACTAAAAAGAAAATCAATTAACACTGCTTTGAAAACAGGGAAATTAGACACTGAACAGAAGACTGATCCAAAAGATCTATATACAGACTTACATAAAACCAAGTTTTAAAAAATATGTAAGAATACCAACATTCATTTTCCTTAATCTATCTAGCACTTATCATGCTATATCATAAATACTTACTTAATATGTATACAACTGCTCTATATTTACAAGGGCAGAAATCACATCTTTTCCTTATCACTGCATCCTTAATATCTAACACAATGATAAGCACATAGGCACTCAGTAAATATTTGTAAAATGAATTTAAAAAAATAAATCACATGGTAGAAGTTTAAAACAACTCCACATTCAGTATTATCACCTAAAATTTACAAAATAAAACCTATGTTTGATCATAATGCTTTTATTTCACATTTTAATTACACTTCAGTATTCTGATTTATAATCCTCAGTTCAGATGTGTTCTATGTTAAGTAAATATGTGTGTCTTATCTCTGGTTTATTTAAGGGTTCCTTCAAAAAAAAAACTGAAAATCATTTACTTAGAAAATTAGCACAAAATGTAGCAATTAGGCTACAAGTCTTTTCTTTTGGCATATCAGTATCTCTGTAATGTACTCTATGAAAACTCAGAACTACTAAATAACCCAATTACTTGTCAGTAAACTCATTTATCTGGTAATACATCCATTCCTGACAGCAGGTACCAAAGTTATCTTGCTTACAATACCATTTGGAGCACTGGGAATGATTTTTAACTCAAGTTTCCAAAGGACATGACATAAGGGAGAACAAGTCATCCATATATCCTGAAATTACTAGGAAAAACACAGTCCAGTTTTCTCATTCCTAATCCTGCTACAGGGTTAGGTCAACAAAGAAATACAGGAAACTTCTAATTCTTGACCATGGAGCTGAGAGAAGGAATATATACAGTTGTCAGACATAAGCCATCTTTGAAAAACATATTTCTCACAAGTAACTTGGGTTTCACTAAAGATGAAAAACAAAACCATTCCTGATAGTTAATATCTATGGGTATCTATTATTGCAGATTAGGACCAAGAAAAGTTTTCTCCAGAGTAATGAGTAGAAGAAAGATAAGTGACTGCCCTGAGGTCTTTCAATAAGAGATGGTTAAGAAATTGGTTATGTCCATCATTCTGCTTTTGATTGTGCAGCAACTTCAAACAAGAACCCAGTTTCCTCATAACCCAATATATCAAGTCAAAATTAGCACCTTCCCATCCAATGGTGATAGTGGTAATAACAAAATCACTGCCTTATGCATGTATATTACAGATATTATATAATTCAAAAAATATATCAATCCTAGGAGGCTATCAGGCCAGTATTTTAATCCTTATTTTATAGATATTCTCCTTTTGTATATGTGATAAAGAGAAAGACTTGTTCAAAATCACAATAGGAAGCAGTACAGATAGAATTAGAAACATGGTCTCTTAACAATAAAATGCTATCTGCAATTATGGAAGTATGTACCTCAGATCAAGAGGCATAAAATAAAACAAAGTCCTTTCTAAACATGTTATATTACTGTTTCTGCTATATAGAAGTACACTAGAAACAGGCAGGACTTGGGAAGTAGATTTGTACTTGTATTTCAACTCTGCTATAGAGTGACCTTTGATACTCAGACTAAGGGGAAAAATATCAACTATATAGAGTTAAAACAGTTAAATTAAGGAATATAATTAAAGTGATCAAATGAATGAATGCATAAAGGAGGTTGTTCTAATTCTGGCCATTGTTAGATTATTTTCTCTTCCCTTTCAGCTAGCAAGAATGTACGATCCTGGTTTCTAGCATGGCTCCACCAAAAAGGTCTCTGGTGAAGAAACCCTATAGGGTTCTTTCTTGGTAAAGATTGAAGCTTCTGAATTAGGCAGAAAACTTGAATTATTTACTCAAGTTCTATCAGTAATTATGAAAAACAAAAGGTTCAATTTTTTCCCCTTCACCTACTCTCCCTTTTACTATTGGCAAAAGATAGATGAGGAAAAAATAATTTCTTTAAAGAGGTAATAATGGTAAGGAGATAAGGAAGGATGGGAGAGAGGGTAAATAATTATTTGGGAATAGGGTCCATTGACAAAGGATGGTTCACTAAAGTCATAGGAAGAGAGTCCAGAGGAAAGAAAAAAAATCTAATCTCTTGAATCCTAGACAAAAAGCACACAGAAAAGTAGAGACATCCATCTAATTCGAAGATCTTAATAGCAGCTTACTGCAGAGTCCAGTTAACCCTCATATACTATAAGAAAGCCCTGTTCTGGGAAAGGCAAATGTAAGAATGATTTGTTTCCCTAGAAGTGAAATGATTACCATTTCTTTAATTATGAGAAGACAAATGACTTGTTTTTGTAGGAATCTAGGACACACTAAATACAAAAGAAAAAAGTAAGTTTAAGTAGTTTAGTAGTTGAGAAAAGGGTTCTTTCTCACAGAACTATCTCCTTTATCTCTTAATCATTTACCTTGTACTATGCCAGAAGAGTCTGAAAACGCTAAAGAGGCTGATAAGCAGAAGAAACTAAAAATTGAAGGTTGATATGGGTTTTTTTCGATCATTGTACAGCCTAGAAACATGCTTCTCCCTTAGGTCATGTCTCCCAAAAATACCATCTGAAGAATACCAAACGGCATAACAGAGATATACCTACCAGCTGTCAGGGATGTCTCAAATCCATCTCTAATGAAACAGCTGAGACTCTCCTTCTTCACATAACTTTTAACTGCTACAAGTGTAAGGGGTACTATTTCTTACACTAGGAAGAGTGGCAGGAAAGAACAATAGGCAAATTAATGAATTATATATGGTTCCAATTTCAAGCTAGTCATTTGTTTCTCATGAAATATTCTATTTTAATTGAAGCCATTTGTACTCAATAGAACATGAGTTGAAGAGTTCATAATCACAACCAGTCTTTCATATGATAACCACCTATAAATAACAAAAAACATATTTGAACTAACAAATTATGTTCTTCACAAGAAAATGTAAGGAGAATTCTAATTCATTAGTATGCTATTGTTCTGCCCAACTATACACAAATTACCTACAAATGCCTAACAAAGTCAAATAAAATTAAAGCTCCAAAATATGGATGTTATTTCTTCTAAAGGAAAATTTAGATAACTTTTTCAAATTTCCATAATATATTTCTTTTATGCCAATCTAAATTTGTAATATATTCGTGTTAAAATAAACACCATCAATCTGTTAGTAGCAGTGGGGAAGGAGGAAAATAAAGGACCACTGGACATACCCTATGTAATATTTCTAAAACCTTTAATGCAGTATGAAGAAAACTGTTGAAAATTCTTCTTTCGGAAGGGGGAATGCCGATCTTGTAGAGTTTCAAAAGATGTACCACAACTTCCTTATAAAGCTCTACAATCTTGAGGAATAGTGGAGGTTCAAGTACTGACCACCAGTTTTCTGTTATTAAAGGATGGAGACACAAATAAAACGAATTTTTTAAAATAATGATTTTCAAAATCACATTGACCTTTCTTCAAACCTATGGCTCTTAAATTTTTGAAAATCCCATAACGCAGTATTTAATGAAACATTTCTAGGGTTTATAGACACTACCTCTTTTAACCTTCAAGTTAAAGAATACTGTTCTAAAAACAGTCAAAACCGAAAATAAAGGTCTATTGAATTTTTATATTCTTGGTTTCATAAATTATATTAAAAACTCATCACTATTTACATAGTATCAAAACCAGTCATTAAAAAGTGCTTTGGAATTTACAATTTTAATTTTTAAACAAAACACTTTAGAATTGTATTGCTCCAATATTAAAAGATTTTTTTCCAAGTTTATCTTTCAACTTAACATAAAGTGAACTATTGTGAAGCACCACCTTTAAAATGCAAAGTACTCCTACAAGTCAAATATAGACAATGAACAATGTTAAGCATAACATGTCTGCACTTCCCCATATTCACTATTTGCAGTTATTAACTATTAGGAAAGGGAACACTGGGTTAAATGTAGCAAGCAAACCATAACAGCCACCAGGAGAAAGAGGTGAAATATGAAAAGTTAAGGTCAGAAACGTTTAGGCCAAAAAACCAGAGCAGATAGAGACAGAACTGTAAGATCAGATGAGCAGCAGAATTCTCTACATGCAGAGCAATAAACTCAAACATCAGAACATTAGCAAGTGAGGGAAATAAGAAGCAAAGCATAAACAGAGTTCAAGGAGGATTTTTAACATCCTGTTTCTTTTAATTCCTTTACTTTAATAGCAAGATCAATGTGCAGGGGCTGAAGGATGGGAATATGAGAAACAGTTTTTATCTTTCCTGATACTGTCTTTGTTATTGTGTTTGATTAAAGTTTACTGTTTAACATGCTTTGCCCCAGCAACTTCAACAATTAGCATCAAATGACCAGAAAAAGCCACAAAAGGAAAAACACATTTATTTTTCCCTAAGACAATGTCAGATAAGCAGGGTAGCAAATTTTCAAACAGCAAAAAAGTAAGAACCTATGAGCATTTTCACTAAAAGAGAAAAGGAAAAATATTAAAGAACAAACAAAAATAAGGAATACTAAAATTCTTACCAAGTACTTTCAGTGGTGCCTTTTCTAGATTCACAAGAGCTGTACCAAAAGGAATCGCTATTGTTGTGAAACTGTTGGAATCACTCATCAGGGGACATTCTGGTAGAGTAAGATAAAACCTCAGTGCTTCAACATCAGGTAAGGAGCTAGTCAGTTTAGGAATAAGATTCTTTTCCAAACTAGCTGCCACCTATATTTTGACAAAAAGTAAAACCTACTTCATTTAAAATGAATGTACTTTCCAAAAAAAGAAAAAAGAAAAAGAAAATCTTATACTAGAGCAAATGTGAAATGGTGAAGAAAAAAAAAAAGGAAAAGATATCTTATAATGAGTCATTGAAGGTACTCTGGAGCACAATAAAAATTAATGCCTAAGCACTGCTAAGAGAATTTTAAAATCTTGGGTATAAGTCTGAATTTAAACTCTACCTCTACAGCTATACAAAAACTTAACCATCATGGTAATTAACGTTAAATAATTAGAGGTCTGCTCCAAATACCTGCAAAATTCAGTTATTTGACAGTTACATTACAAATGCTTTAAAATAAAACCTTTTAGTATATTTAATAAAATCATACAAAGCACATACCCCACAATAAAGAGTATGCAACAAAGTTATAAAGTTAATTAGACTATAAACATACAAAATAACATGGAATAAGAAGCTCAACAGGCTACATAATAAAAATATAAAATACTTTAAAAACAAACCTGCTGAGATATCTGAGGATGATCAGGTTGAATAAGTTTGTGGAATAAAAGCCTAGCAGCATTCATATCAACCCCTGAAAATTTGGTGCCTGTTCTATAGTGATCATCATTGCTATAAAAAGAGAAAAACAGAGAGAAAAATAATAAAATAAAATTTACTTTAGTTATTTAATGTTATTATTTAATGTAATAAATTTGAAACATTCAGCATACCAAAGAATTGCCACTTACCTAACAGCTAAAAAACTTCCATTTAGACAACCAGAGGAAGAAAATGCTCCATCTATTTCACTAAAAAGAAATTTAAAAATCTCAAATGAGAAATGTTTGTTTTTAATAAAAATTAAAATATTTAATCTAATATTTGACACTTCAGAGTATTCCTCTAACCAACACTCAATTAGAATTAATCAGAATTCTATAAATTACTAAGGATTGATTAAGTAACACTTGATAATGGTATTACTGTTTGTTTACCTTAGATTTTCTCAAATATTACTTTCATCCTCTGATTCATCAAACAATTTAAATCTTAAAATTTGTTTTTTACGTAAACTGAACACTTACTTTTCTTAATTCCACATGGTGGTAAATTTAATCTGGCCTGTTAATTATTTTTGAAGCTTACTCTTTGCGGACTTAAGAGAAAATTTAGTTTGGGAAAACAATCTAGAATAAAAAACCCCACTTATCAGATATGGACCCTCATCCCAAATACAACACTAGCTACAACAAAAACCTGCTAAGTACTAAGCAAGTTTATCTATAAGCAAAATATTCAAGGAAGAAGTAATGATCAAATCTCATAGGGAATACAAAAGTTAAAAGACAGTGACCACTGTATGAAGCTAGAAGAAACATAAGTTAAACCCAATCCTAAAGTGGCTATATTTAATATTTCAAGTTATCACTTAATATATCATTCTGTATCTGCAACTTACATAAATTTAAATGAGAGACCTCTTAAAATATTATAGAAATTCTAGACTTTTAAACTTTTGTATATAAACCAGTTAGTGGTATTTACTGAAATACTTAAAGAAAACTCCTCTAAGTTGCTCTACCACGGAGTTGAAAAGTTGTACATATACTTGTGTAGGTAAAATGTTTTTATTACTTGGCTATCTCCACAGGAAACCTTCCAGAGGGGTAGCTCAGCCATTTTTGAATTAGAGCTTCATTCACAGTCCAGATCTGCTTTGAAGGATCAGGACATCTAAAGTCATCTGGTGGCCCACAGTTCTAAATTTTAAAATAAGCAGATTAATCAGAAGGAAGATATACATATATATACATATAATGTAAACCAAGACATGTTTCCATTATGTATTTGGTTTTTTTTTAAACAGAAGTAAATTTCTACTAAACACCTGAAACAAAAATTTATCCAATGAATAAAAATTTTATAGACTTGAGGGAAAAAAAAATAGGCAATTATTTTGAAACATATAAAGAACATTAGTATGGGTTTAAAAAATTCTTTAAAATTAGCTGACCATAGTAATTATTTTTACGACTACTATTACCTGGGGATTGGAGTAATGTGAAAAGCTTTGATCTCCACCTGAGAAAATTCTTTTTACACAGAAATATTCTTCAGAATCTGTAATAAAAATGCAAAAAAAAAAGAAATCAAGACTGTAATGACATTTTTCAGAGCATCAAATATGCTACTGTATTTTCTCTTAATTACCTAACTTCATTAGACCTCCCATTCACAGGACTCAATAATATAAAATGTCTTGGAATATTCTGATTGCTATGGAGATAAGACTGACCAAGTGATGAACATTTAATGATCCCACAAAAATAGGCAGTATTTGGTAAGTTTACAAGACTTCTGGCCTGTACAAAAAAATGTGGTTTCTAGTCCATATCTTTATTATACCAATGTATTTTAGTTTAAACTGAAAATTATGTGAAAATTGAATGAAAGAGGTATAAAATCCAGCTAAGAAAATAAAAATTAAGAATATTCGTTTTTAAATTCTATATAAAATAGCATTCAAATGATAAAAGAATGACAAATAAATGCTAAAACTTCATGAGTGAATGTAATGCAAAATTATCTCTTTCAGTCATGCTGTACAAAAGTAAGAAAATACGGACATCCGGGAAGATGGCGACGTGAACAGAACGGCAGAAATTTCCTCCCAACATTATATTTATCCACGAAAACACAGCAAATACAACTATTCGTAAAAGAGAGACCAGGATACACAGGAAAGCGCACAGCGTGCAGCTTCACCTGAGAGGACTCGGCACCTGGCGAGGCAGGTAAGATACACAGCCGCGACTCGGCGGGACCCAAGCGCTCCCCCACCCCAGCACACCGGGGGGCAGCTACAACTGAGAGGACTCGGCACCCCGCGAGGTGGGTAAGATACAGAGCCGCGCCCCGGCGGGACCCAAGCGCTCCCCCACCCCAGCCACAAGCCGGAGGAGAGGATTCAGAGCCGGGAGGGAGTGGAAGTACAGACCCAGGAAATAACCAGGCCCGGTGATCTAAGCCGGGAGCACCGACACACAGTGCGCGGTGTAGCGGAGACAGGAGAGACAGAGGGCACAGGGTCTCAGCGGGGAACGCGCCAGGTTGCTTGCAGCAGGCTCCGAAAAGGAAAAAAAAAAGAAGAAAAGCGCGCGCTTTTTTCAGCGGCCTTAAAGGGACAGGAGCCCAGCAGAGGACCACTTCACCCCGGCACACTCAGCCCAGCAGGCTGTGAGTACTGGGGAGCTTCGGACCCCTTAGCTGGCGACTGGGAAAGGGTGGCCGCACTTAGGACTCAGACAGAGCTCAACAGCCTCCCGTTCGTTCCCATCCCGGACAGAGCTATAAAGGGCCTTGCGGAGTGGCGCGGCCACGGCTCTGTAATACTGGAGCAACAGTGCCACCTACACCATTCACACAGAATCTACTCCTGGTGGGCATTCTTCTTTTTTAGTTGTTGTTTTTTCTTCTCTTTCTTTTCTTTCTTTCTTTCTCTTTTTTTTATTATTATTATTTTTTCTTTTTTCTCTTTTCTTTTTAAACTCATAAAGAGCCCAGCTGACATACGTTGCTACTACCAGCAACCAATTCTATAGCCATGAAAAGACAGAAGAATATGGTACAGACAAAGCTTCAGACCCAGACAACCACAGAGAGGGAACCTGAAGGGATGGACATGCACAGTCTTCCTGAAAAAGAATTCAGAATAAAAGTCATAGACATGCTGACGGATCTACAGAGAAATGTGCAAGAGCTGAGGGAGGAATTGAGGGAAGTGAGGAAAGACAATGCAGAAATCAGACAAGTCACTGACAGGCTTAACAGCAGACCGGATGAGGTGCAAGAGACTGTTAATGGAATTGAAAATAGAGAACAGGAATACAGAGAAGCTGAGGCTGAGAAAGATAAAAGGATCTCTAGGAATGAAAGGATATTAAGAGAACTGTGTGACCAATCCAAACGGAACAATATTCGCATTATAGGAGTACCAGAGGAAGAAGAGAGAGAAAAAGGGATAGAAAGTGTCTTTGAAGAAATAATTGCTGAAAACTTTCCCACACTGGGGAAGGAAATGGTCTCGCAGTCCACGGAAGCCCACAGAACTCCCAACACAAGGGACCCAAGGAAGACAACACCAAGACACATAATAATTAAGACGGCAATGGTCAAAGATAAAGACAGAGTATTAAAGGCAGCTAGAGAGAGAAAAAAGATCACCTACAAAGGAAAACCCATCAGGCTATCATCAGACTTCTCAACAGAAACCTTACAGGCCAGAAGAGAATGGCATGATATATTTAACATAATGAAACAGAAGGGCCTCGAACCAAGAATATTGTATCCAGCACGATTATCATTTAAATATGACGGACGGATTAAACAATTTCCAGACAAACGAAAGTTGAGAGAGTTTGCCTCTCATAAACCACCACTACAGGATATCTTAAACGGACTGCTCTAGAGGGAAATACCCCTAAGGCTAAAAAGATGTCACCAGAGAAAATAAAATCATAGCAAAGAAAGCAAACCATCCAAATACTAACTAAAGGCAAAGAATAAAACACCTAATATATAAAGAAAGGAGGAGAAAGAATAGGAAGGGAGAGATAAAGAAACATCAGACGGCATTCACAATAACTTAACAAGAAAGTTATGTTAGATTCTTAGATAGTAAAGAAGCAACCCTTGAACCTTTGGTAACCAAGAATCTAAAGCCAGCAATGGCAATAAGTACATATCTATCAATAATCACCCTAAATGTAAATGGACTGAATGCACCAATCCAAAGACACAGAGAAACAGAGTGGATAAAAAAGCAGGTCCCATCTATATGCTGCTTACAAGAGACTCACCTCAAACTCAAAGATATACACAGACTAAAAGTGAAGGGATGGAACAAGGTATTTCATGCAAACAACAAAGAGAAAAAAGCAGGTGTTGCAGTACTTGTAACAGACAAAAAGGACTTCAAAATGAAGAAAGTAGCAAGAGATAAAGAAGGACATTACATAATGATAAAGGGGTCAGTCCAACAATAAGATATAACCATTATAAATATATATGCACCCAACACAGGAGCACCAGCATATGTGAAACAAATACTAACAGAATTGAAGGAGGAAATAGAGGGCAATGCACTCATTTTAGGAGACTTCAACACACCACTCACTCCAAAGGATAGATCAACCAGACAGAGAATAAGTAAAGACACAGAGGCACTGAACAACACACTAGAACAGAAGGACCTAACAGACATCTACAGAACTCTGCACCCAAAAGCAGGAGGATACACATTCTTCTCAAGTGCACATGGAACATTTTCCAGAATAGACCACATACTAGGCCACAAAAAGAACCTCAGTAAATTCAGAAATATTGAAATCCTACCAACCAACTTCTCAGATCACAAAGGTATAAAACTAGAAATAACTCTTAGAAAGAAATCAAAAAGGCTCACAAATACATGGAGACTTAACAACATTCTCCTAATTAATCAATGGGTTAACGACCAAATCAAAACAGAAATCAAAGAATATATGGAGACTAATGACAACAACAACACAAAGCCACAACTTCTGTGGGACGCAGCGAAGGCAGTTCTAGGGGGAAAGTATATTGCAATCCAGGCCTATTTAAAAAAGGAAGAGCATTACCAAATGAACAGTCTAAAGACACAATTATTGAAATTGGAAAAAGAAGAACAAAGGAGGC
Source organism: Phataginus tricuspis (assembly GCA_029783875.1). Taxonomy (NCBI): domain Eukaryota; kingdom Metazoa; phylum Chordata; class Mammalia; order Pholidota; family Manidae; genus Phataginus; species Phataginus tricuspis. The sequence goes on along the minus strand of JAQQAC010022981.1, from coordinate 48,224,999 downwards.
CCACAGTCACCAGAAAGAGGGACATAATAAAGATCAGAGAAGAAATACATAAAATTGAGAAGAATAAAACAATAAAAAAAATCAATGAAACCAAGAGCTGGTTCTTTGAAAAAATAAACAAAATAAAATAATAATAAACCCCTAGCCAGACTCATTAAGAGAAAAAGAGAATCTACACACACAAACAGAATCAGAAATGAGAAAGGAAAAATAACGACGGACCCCACAGAAATGCAAAGAATTATAAGAGAATATTATGAGAATCTATATGCTAACAAGCTGCAAAACCTAGAAGAAATGGACAACTTCTTAGAAAACTACAACCTTCCAAGACTGACCAAGCAAGAAGCAGAAAAACTAAACAGACCAATCACCAGCAACGAAATTGAATCAGTAATCAAAAAACTACCCAAGAACAAAACCCCCAGACCTGATGGATTCACTTCTGAATTCTACCAGACATATAGAGAAGAAATAACACCCATTCTCCTTAAAGTTTTCCAAAAAATAGAAGAGGAGGGAATATTTCCAAACTCTTTCTATGAAGCCAGCACCACCCTAATACCAAAACCGGGCAAAGACCTCACCAAAAAATAAAATTACACACCAATATCCCTGATGAACGTAGATGCAAAAATACTCAACAAGATATTCGCAAACCGAATTCAAAAATACATCAAGAGGATCATACACCATGATCAAGTGGGATTCATCCCAGGGACGCAAAGATGGTACAACATTCGAAAATCCATCAACATCATCCACCACATCAACAAAAAGAAGAACCAAAACCACATGATCATCTCCATAGATGCTGAAAAAGCATTTGACAAAATTCAGGATCCATTCATGATTAAAACTCTCAACAAAATGGGTATAGAGGGCAAGTACCTCAACATAATAAAGGCCATATATGACAAACCCACAGCTAACATCATACTTAACAGAGAGAAGCTGAAAGCTTTTCATCTAAGATCGGGAACAAGACAGGGATGCCCACTCTCTCCACTGTTATTCAAAATACTACAGGAGGTCCTAGCCACGGCAATCAGACAAAACAAAGACATACAAGGCATCCAGATTGGTAAAGAAGAAGTCAAATAGTCACTATTTGCAGACAACATGATATTGTACATAAAAAACCCTAAAGACTCTACTTCAAAACTACTAGAACTAATATCTGAATTCAGCAAAGTTGCAGGATACAAAATTAACACACAGAAATCTATTGCTTTCCTATACACTATCAATGAACTAACAGAAAGAGAAATCAGAAAAACAGTTCCATTCACAACTGCATCAAAAAGAATAAAATACCTAGGAATAAACCTAACCAAGGAAGTGAAAGACCTGTACTCTGAAAACTACAAGACACTCCTAAGAGAAATTAAAGAGGACACTAACAAATGGAAATGCATCCCATGCTATTGGCTAGGAAGAATAAATATTGTCAAAATGGCTATATTACCTAAAGCAATCTACAGATTCAACGCAATCCCTATCAAGCTACCAACAGCTTTCTTCAATGAACTGGAATAAATAATTCTAAAATTCATATAGAACCAAAAAAGACCCCGAATAGCCAAAGCAATCCTGAGAAGGAGGAATAAAACAGGGGGAATTACGCTCCCTGACTTCAAGCTCTACTACAAAGCCACAGTAATCAAGACAATTTGGTACTGGCACAAAAACAGACCTACAGACCAGTGGAACAGAATAGAAAATCCAAAACATTAACCCAAACATTTACAGTCAATTAATATTTGATAAAGAATCCTTGGATATACAATGGGGAGATGACAGCCTCTTCAGCAGCTGGTGTTGGAAAAACTGGACAGCTATATGTAGGAGAATGAAACTGGACTACTGTCTAGCCCCATACACAAAGGTAAACTCAAGGTGGATCAAAGACCTGAATGTAAGTCATGAAACCATAAAACTCTTAGAAAAAAACACAGGCAAAAATCTCTTGGACATAAACATGAGCGACTTCTTCATGAACATATCTCCCTGGGCAAGGGAAACAAAAGCAAAAATGAACAAGTGGGATTATATCAAGTTGAAAAGCTTCTGTATAGCAAAGGACACCATCAGTAGAACAAAAAGACATCCTACAGTATGGGAAAATATATTCATAAATGATGTAACTGATAAGGGGTTGACATCCAAAATATATAAAGAACTCACACACCTTAACAAACAAAAAGCAAATAATCCAATTAATAAATGGGCAGAGGACATGAATAGACACTTCTCTAAAGAAGAAATTCAGATGGCCAACAGGCACATGAAAAGATGCCCCACATCGCTGGTCATCAGAGAATTGCAGATTAAAACTACAATGAGATATCACCTCACACCAGTGAGGATGGCCAACAGCCAAAACACAAACAACAACAAATGTTGGCGAGGATGTGGAGAAAAGGGAACCCTCCCTACACTGCTGGTGGGAATGCAAATTAGTTCAACCATTGTGGAAAGCAGTATGGAGGTTCCTCAAAAAACTCAAAATAGAAATACCATTTGATCCAGGAATTCCACTCCTAGGAATTTACCCTAAGACTGCAGCAGCCCAGTTTCAAAAAGACAGATGCACCCCTATGTTTATTGCAGCACTATTTACAATAGCCAAGAAATGGAAGCAACCTAAGTGTCCATCAGTAGATGAATGGATAAAGAAGATGTAGTACATATACACAATGGAATATTATTCAGCCATAAGAAGAAAACAAATCCTACCATTTGCAACAACATGGATGGAGCTAGAGGGTATCATGCTCAGTGAAATAAGCCAAGCTGGAAAAGACAAGTATCAAATGATTTCTCTCATATGTGGAGTATAAGAACAAAGAAAAAAACTGAAGGAACAAAACAGCAGCAGACTCACAGAACCCAAGAACGGACTAATAGTTACCAAAGGGAAAAGGACTGGGGAGGATGGGTGAGAAGGGAGGGATAAGGGGGAAAAGGGGGCATTACAATTAGCAGACATAATGTTGGGGGGGCACAGGGAGATGCTGTACAACTCAGAGAAGACAAGTAGTGATTCTATAGCATCTCACTACGCTGATGGACAGTGACTGTAATGGGGTTGGTCGGGGGGACCTGAGGAAGGGACTAGTTTAATAACCATAATATTGCACATGTAATTGTAGCTTAATGATACGAAAATAAATTGTAAAAAAAGAAAAAAAAGTAAGAAAATACACAGAGCTCTTTGTTGGCAACTATGTATCAGTGAAACCCAAATCAAGTCCAAAAATATAAAAATTAATAGATAAATTTAGTAGAAATAAATAAGGGATAATAATGTTCCTTTTCAGTTAGATATTAAAGCCTCTTCTTTTTTCTTTTCTGCTCCTCAAAATGTAAAGAGTATCTATTATCAAAAATACTTCTGGACTGGTATTTACAGGTATCACATACCAAAACACCAAAGCTCCATGTTGAATTTTAAGACTAGTTATTTCCAAATATAATCCATTTCTGTCATACTAGTCCCAACTCCTACCCTATAGTTGACTAACTCGTCACCTTGAATTACTTGTGACCATTTCCTATTACAGAAATACAAATTCTTAAAGGAAGGACATCTTAATTTCCTTGATTATTCCCTACCATCAAGCACAATGCTTTATTGCAAAAGAGCTCAGCTCAGTAAATATTAGTTAATATGAATAAATAACATAAAATAATATTTACCTAGCTTGAACATACTAACAAGAGGTTCAGAGTTCAGAACATTACTATGACCAAATTTTCCACAAGCAACAGAATGCTCTAAGGCCAAAATTAACTTTTAAGAACAGATTAAAATGGTAAATCTAAAATATTAAATGAACTGGTCATTCAATTCAAAATCTTTTCTCTGTATCATTCTCACAAGCATACAAGAATTCATTCACTACCTCAAAAGATTTAGCGTGATGTTACTTCTATTCCTATAATGTGACCTTACCCTCTATTGTCAAGAAGACAAATGACTAATCTACAGTACATTAACAGGTTTCTGGGAGCTATGAGGAGGGTACCAAAATTTTTCTTAATTTCCTTTTTACAAAATGTCTGTGAAACTACTCATTTGCCTTATACAGCTTCCTTATACAGCCTCTATTTTGTTGATTGTAACCCCTAGGTTTCTCCTAACATTTTTCATGGTCTTCTACATTTTCTGTAAAGTGGTAGTTGGATCTAGAGAGGCTTTAGAGTTTATTACAACAAAACTATTATATGGTGGTAGTAGGGGTTGTTCTTCCATTGGAAAGCACTTAACAGGTGGTTGGGTTCCTTTATGTGATGTCAGAACCACTGATGCTGAATGCTTACACCATTCATTGTGTGTTGAAAAATGATGATATGTTAACATCTAATAGCTGGACCATTAACTTCCTCCTATCAACTACAGTTTGTCACCCTATAATAGGAAAGGAAGGATTAATGTTTGATCTTTTTCATTTATTTTATACTATCCTCTTGCTTTTTGAATTTATATTTCTTTGATACTAAAGAGGGTAATAATTTTTGCATATTTTTAGTAATAAGAATTTCCTCTTTGGGAATTTCCATTAATTTCCTTTTTCTATTCTGTGTCTTAATGTTTGATCTTTTTCATTTATTTTATACTATCTGCTTGCTTTTTGAATTTACATTTCTTTGATACTAAAGAGGGTAATAATTTTTCCATATTTTTAGTAATAAGAATTTCCTCTTTGGGAATTTCCATTAATTTCCTTTTTCTATTCTGTATCTTAATGTTTTTCTCATCAATACATATGAGCACTGGGATATTTAGACTAATTAACTTTAAGTTGTATTTACTCTAAATATTTTTCCTAAATAATTATTTAATTTTGACTCAAAGATACCTTTCCCATTTAATCAAATGTGTTTCTCTCACTGTTTATGGTGACTTTCATTGCCATTTGCTGAGAAAGGCTTTCATTTAAGAATTTTTTTACATTTAAATCTTTAATTCACCTATAATTTATTTTAGTGTATATTATTAGATTCGAGTTTTTCCCAAACTCTTTTCCCTGCCAATTTTCATGTGCTGAGTAACTCTTTCCCCAACTACACAGGTTAGTGATGTCCTGAAAGTTATGAAAAGGCACTACTTCTTCCACCTACAACACATAACTGTAAGCAATTTTGACACTCTTCTCTATCCCAGAAGTGTTCTCAAAATCCTTTACAACATTATCTCCGAGAACCATTACAAATCAACTGGAGTTTGAACTTGAAACAAACCCTATATAGAATGCCTTTACAGGGATTTTTTTTCCTGGACTTTCCATTAAATTGTAACAATCTGAATGTCTGTGAGTATACCAATAATCTCATTTACTTGTTACAGTTTTATAATATATGTTGTCCTATCTAGGAGGGCTAGTTCACCTCCTCCTTACTCTATGAAGAAATCTACACTGTCAGGAAAAATCGTGAACACTGAAATAGGCCCTCCTAGTCCCCATCCCCCCCAAAAAATTATAGAGTCTTTTTTAGGGCACTCCTTGGGAATATTTCCACCTGAAAGGCATCTTGAGCTATTTACAATTCTGTAAATTGTATGTCTATTTAGAAGCAAAACTGACAAGAGATACTACATATGTGCTTTTTGATTTTCATGGAAAAGGGGTACTTTCTGATGGTCTCTGAACCCTTCAGAGTCCTAGGACTTATTCAGGACCTCAAAGAGCTTCTGCTTATGTGGAGACCAGAAGTACTAATGCTCTGTTTAAAATTAAGAAATTTAAAAAACACTGTTTTATTTGAAGATAAGCAGTAACAAATGCACTGCATGTTAACGTAGATAACATCTTAGTATTAATAGTCATTTTGACCTCATGGGCCCTCTGAGACAACACCACTGTCCTCAATCAAGTGTCTGTTTGTCCCAGAATATCAAAAGGTCATCATTGAAGACATAACATGGTATGTGAATTTTATTTGCTTCAATTTACACTTGACTCTGAAAGAAGTTATAGAATGTGTTAATATCTTAGCAAAGTTCACTCAACTTTGAATGGTGTGCTCCCATTGTTTACTAGTTCATGCCTTCACACCTATAATAGAAAATATTATTATCTTTTGTGTAATAATCTGCTGGGTAGCAAAAATTCTGTTTTACTAAAACAACTTTCTATGCTTTGACTTTACTGTCTTTCATTATTAAAAGGGAAAAAAGAACAAAGGTTTCTCACTTTATCAAAGAGCTAAGTTCCTTTCAATCACATCACCATCTACATTTATTTTGAAATGTTTTATTGTCAGTTTGAGAAAATAGGTAATCAACTATTGTTTCTCAGGTATTAATGATTATATCTTAATAGTGTTCAAATCTTCTCTCATAACTGATTATTTTGCCTTCCTGTTATGTGCTGAACTGTGTCCTGACAAATTCACTCTTTTGAAGCCCTAACCCTAACACACTTCAGAATGTGACTGTACTTGGAGACAGCACCTTTAAAGAAGTGACTGGTAAAACATACCTGCTAGGGTGGGCCCTAATTCAGTATGCCTGGTATTCTTAATAAGAAGAGATACCAAGGCACACACACAGAGAAAAGGCCATGTGAGCACTGAGCAGGAAGGCAGCCATCTACAAGCCAAGGAGAGAGGCCGCAGAAGAGATCAAACCTGCTGACACCTTCTTCTTGGACTTCTACCCTCCAGGACTGTGAGAAAATTAATGTCTTTTGTTTAAGCCAACTACTCTGTAGTATTTTGTTATGGCAGCCCTAGGAAACTAACACCCTTTCCAAAATCAGACTCTCAATACAGAAAAATAAAACTTCCATGGTACCTTCTATGTTTAGTGAAAATACCTTTGAGAATTTTCAAAGACTCTGAGAATCACAAAGATTTGTTCTTTCAATATATAAGAAAACATGCTAGAAATAATTAGGTTTGTTTGATGTGTTACTAAGGTGAAGAGTTACATGGGAAGAATTTTCACATTGGAAAATACACTCAAACTTTTGTAGGTGAAATTAACATGCCAAAATGTAATTAGTTTACTTCTTAAATTGTTTATAAGAAATCTCTGGAGATTTATCAATTTTCTTGCTTTTTCAAATGTTTAAATATGAAAGGAAATACTATTCAAAATTCATGAAATAGTTCTGTCAAGTTTTCCTGTATTTATCAAAGTCCTGGTGATACACTGCTGTCAATCCTAACTTCAGTTATTTAACTGTTTTCTGATACAATCTCACTGCTTTAATTCACATGTAGCATCTTCTAGGTCAGTTGTTTTCAAATGAGGATGTTATTTCACACTCACCTATAGAGTTTTACAAAAATGTACACATATAAGTTCCATCCTTGACTTACTGAATCTCTTGATATTTTTGGTGTTATTCCTGGTACATTAGGTCACAGAATTTTCATACTAAACCTACAAGTTATACTCCTCCCTACTTATAAATCACATGAAAGAGTCACTGTCTTCTTTGAGAAAAGATTTAAACATTATCTTTAGAAACTGCTGTTTAAAAAGCTTTTTGGAATAATGTTTTGTGTGCCACAGAGACTATAAAATATTATTATGAACCTTTATCAGATCTTTCCACTTGACAATTATCAGTAATAAGCCACAGTTCACAAAAAAGGACCAAGAGATCAATGGAACAGAATAGAGAACCCAGATACAAACCTACAAGTACATGGCCAATTAATATACAATAAAAGAACCACGTATATACAATGGGGAAATGACAGCCTCTTCAACAACCTGGTGTTGGCAAAACTGGACACCTACACATCAGAGAATGAAACTGGATTATTGTCTAACTCCAAACACAAAAGTAAACTCAAAATGGATCAAAGACCTGATTGTAAGTCATGAAATGATAAAACACATAGAAGAAAACATAGGCAAAAATCTCTTGAATATAAACATAAGGAACTTTTTCCTGAACACATCTGCTTGAACAAGAGAAACACCATAAAAAAGGTTCTGTTTAGCAAAGGACACCAACATGCAGAACAAAAGGGCACCCTACAGCATGGAAGAATATATCTATAAACAATTTATCCAATAGGGAGTTAACATCCAAAATACACACCCCACAACACCTAAAAAACAAATAATTAAATTTGTTTAATTTAAATTAAAAATCAATTAAAACATGGGCAGAGGATCTGAACAGACACTTCTCCAAAGAAGAATTACAGATAGCTAACACGCACATGAAAAGATGCTCCACATTGCTAATCATCAGGGAAATGCAAATTAAAACCACACCAGTTACGATAGCCACTATCCAAAAGACAAGAAACAACAAATGCTGGCGAGGATGCAGAAAAGGGTAACCCTCCTACACTGTTGGTGGGAATGTAAATTGGTGCAACTGTTCTGGAAAGCAATATGGAGGTCCCTCAAAAAACTAAAAATAGAAATACCATGTGACCCAGTAATTCCATTCCTAGGAATTTACCTGAAGAAATCAAGATCCCTGATTCAAAAAAACATATGCACCTGTATGTTTATCACTGCACTATTTACAATAGCCAAGATTGGAAGCAACAATCTAAGTGTCCATCAATAGATTAATGGATAAAGAAGACATAGTACATACACACAATAGAATATTATTCAGCCATTAAAAGAAAAGAAATCCTACCATTTGCAACAAGGATGGAGCTAGAGGGTATTATGCTCAGTGAAATAAGCCAAGCTGAGAGACACAACCACCAAATGCTTTCACTCATTTGTGGAGTATAAAAACAAAGCAAAACAGAAGGAACAGAATAGCAGTGGGCTCACAGACACTGAGAAGGGATGGGTGGTTACCAATGGGGAGGGGTTGGGAAGGGTGGGTGGGGAGGCAGAGGGGATTAAAGGGCACTATAATTCATAATCACAATATAGGTAGGTCACAGGGATGGTAGTACAGCACAGAGAATACAATTAATGACTATAACATCTTACTACATTGATAGGCAGTGACCGCAACAAAGGGGGTGAGGACTTGATAGAAAGTTGAACGACTTGTGTATTTGAAACCATCGTAAGATTCTATATCAATAATACTTTTTCTTTTCTTTTTTTTTTTTTTTGTAGGAGAGCCAGGGAAAGGCTTTTATTGAGACATACAGTGAGAGGACTCCTGGCTCAGGCCAGGAGAGGACAAGAGAGCCTGGGGTGGTGCGTTGTCTAGGGGATTTATAGGCAGTTGAGGATTTTTGGGAACTGATAAAGAGCTTAGGGTGTTGACTTGTTAAAAGTGGTCTTAGGATGTTTGTCCTTGATGAGATATTAAGTCCCTTTTAGCATGCTAAAGTGAATCTTACACATGATTACAAATGATTAGCATAATAAAAACAGGGCTACTTTCCTTTATTCGGGGAGTATCAACTGATCTCACTGAAGAATGACTCTAGTGCTTAATGTTTAAGTTTTGGTAGGGGGTTTCCTTGCATGTAGTAACATTGCTCTGACTGCAAATATCCTGCCTGGCTTTTTCAGGAGGCCCTCACCCTACTCTGACTACACCCACGGTCCCTGTCTCATTTCCATATTTTTTTAATTCACTTATATGTTTACCAGGCTCTCTCTATATAGTTATCTTACACACTGCACAGCCTTGCAAGGATCATTCATCTTGTCTTGTCCTTTGTCCAGGTGGAGGGGGTGGGTATTGGCTGATAACCAAACATGGAGTCAACACAAACCACACCAAGACCCTTCAGATGGCACCAGGAAGATGGTGCTGGGTCATAATTCTGAGAAGTTTCAAGATACTTTCAGTTTTTGACCAAATCACCACATTCCTTTGACAACAGTATATAGTCCAACCCTCAGCCCAATTGGGTAAAGTAGATTTGGGAACGGTCCCTTGATTTCTGCTTCTGATAATAAAGCTTTCTCTGCTTCAAACCTGGTGACTTAGAGATTGGCTAACTGTGCACTGGGCATGAGAATATGGATTTGGGGGATCAGTAACAAACATTCTATAATATAAAATTATACGCATTGTGTAGGTGCCCCAAATTGTTTGCTCTTTTTTTTTCTTTCCAAATCGTTCTTTTTTTTTTTTTGCTATTATTAATGTACAATTACATGAGCAACATTATGGTTACTTATACCAATAATACTTTAATTAAAAAATTATAATAAATTAACCACAGTCATTTTAAGTCTCTGTTATTGATAGTTTTTTTTTTTTTTTACTCTGATGCTCTCTTTAGGCTCTCCTACAAGCTACAGGTCAGTTTGTGTATTAACTAAGAAAGACAATCTCACAAGTCTGTGAAAAGGACTGTACCAAGCTGAAACTACTTACACTTCAAAGAAGGGACAGGTGACTACAGGCGTCTGAGGAGACATAGCTTAGATAACTTTCAGAATATACCAGTAAACTGCCATCAGATTTCTCACATATATACATACATATTTATTTTCTAAGTTGATAAGCAGTTTTACAAAACTGCTAATTCAAGATCCAGCAGAAAAAGAACTCATTACATAAGAATGAATGAACTGATGAGGAAAAATGTATTATGGTTATCTGTTTGGAATAATGTTTAGCTTTGTTTTAATCTGTTTTCTGTATATATAAGGGAGTTATTTATCCTTTTTCTAAAGTTATCTAGTTCACAACAATTCTGTAAATTCTGCTTTGGTAAAGCTGAAATGAAACATTTAAAATTGCTATCTCTCTCTACCTCGCTTTAGCTCACTTGTATTCCCCAGAAAGAAGCTTGTATCCTCATCTGGCACCCCGACTTTTGTAGCTGCTTCCCAGGAAACATCTCTAGGTCACCTGATTCTGGAAGCCTGCTAAGGCTTATGCTTTCAGGAACCTAGAAGACTATAACCAAGAGAGACCAGAGTTCTAAACTGGCTACTACCCCCAAGAGCAAAACAAAAACTGAGGCACCCGAGTTTTCTGTGAAAGAGGACTATTAGCTTATCTTCAGTTGTGTCCTGAGGGGCGGTTTCTCATTAAACACACAACCACTGTAATCCTCTCTAGAGACCTCATGGGAGGACCCTATCTTTGTGCTCTCCTTCTGCCAGACCTTAGAGCACCAGTATTTCCCAGAGGGGAGCTTGTATACACATTTGGTACCCTGATTGTTATGCCTGGTGCCCCAGGTTTTCTGGCTGTCACCTAATGAATGCCTCTTGATTGCTGGCTCTAGTAGACAGTGGGGCTTATATTCCTAGGTTCCATGGGACTGTAATAATCAGAAAGACAGTTCTTGGCTGGCTACAACCCACAGTGCACACACAAACAACAGACTAAGACATATCCACAGTCTTTCTGTGAAAAAGGCCTATCTGTTTGTCCTAGAGCTTTGGCCTAGGAGCAGGTTTGTGGTTTGGCCCACACCTAAGGACCTACTGAGGTGGTCTCTGAGGACTGAGAATGATGGGCATCATCTTGTGCTCTCCCTCTGTCTAGATGCAAGTCACTGGTATCTCCTGGAAAAGAACTTGAACCCTCTCCTGGTGCCCTAATTTTCATGGCTGCCAGGGGACACCTGGCTCTGGTGGCCAGCAGGATTTACACTTGCAGTCCTACAGGACCATATGTATCTGCATACTTTAAAAGTTGCTACCTCAGGGTCTGGCTTCCAGTCAGCCTGAATTTAGGTGCTGGCTCACTTCCTACTCTTAGGGACACTAACAAGTCTTAGCACATCCTCAACTCTACTGGGAGCTAAAATAAAATAAAAATAAAATAAAAATAAAAGGTTAGTTAGCCAATCGCAACAGTTTGAAGGACAACCAAGAGCTACAGCAAGGTTGAACTATATTACAATGGTGTAATAATCAAAACAGTATGGCATCAGTCTAAACACAGATACATAGATCAATGAAGAGAATAGAGAGCTCAGATGGTGGCATAGAAAGAGTCTGAACCCACCATCTCCAACATATACACTGAACCTGTATCTACACACCGAGAACTAAGACCTGAGTAAACACCTTTTGCACAATGATGGCTAAAAAGACCACATTAAAAAATGGCAGGAGAGATGAAAACATGGTAATGGAGGGAGCCCCACCCCCAACCTGGCCCTGCACTAGAGAAGGATATTACTGAGGGGCAGGAGCCCAGGCCTGCCTGCAGTGGGGCACAGAAAAAAAAGCCACAATTCAAATGTCAACCACACTGTAAGTGAAGGAAACTGATTTTTAGAACTAAAGCACTTGCTAAACAGTGAGAGACCTGCTAAACTCTCTGCAAGACCAGAAGTGCTGATGAACACCACTGTTTTAAGTTCTCCTGGTACATTGACAGTAGGACACAGTCAGGGTCAGGGTGCATACACCAACTTCAGACAATACCAAAGAAGATTTCTGGTCCCAACCCACACCCAAACATGTCTGCCAGCAATATAGCAGACCTAAGGAGGCACTAGCATTGCACTCATGTTGATTCACCCTTTCCATGCCCATTCTGTCCCCAATCAGGGAGACCCCTGGATCATGCCTCTGACACGAGCCGCACCACCAGTGCAGCCCAGCCAGCACCCACGCAGGAAACCCCTGGAGCATACCCTGAGTGCCGTGAGACCAGGACACCCTGGACCAGGCCCAGCCAGCCTCCAGCCGGCCTCCAGCCAGCAAACCAAAACTACCAGGCACATGCAGTCTACCTAGGAGAAGGTCCTATATTAGGCCACACCTTAAAGACCGGGAAAAGTAGCCCTTTTGCCCAATCTGTATGTAGAAACAAACACAGAAAGTCAAACAAAATGAGAAGACATAAGAATATGCCTGAAATAAAAGAATGAAACAAAAAAACAAGACTAAAGTTCAGAAAAAGAACTAAATGAAACAGAGTTAAGCAATCTACCTGATAAAGTCTTTGAAGTAATGGTTATAAAGATGCTTCCTGGACTTGAGAGAAGAATAGATTAACTCAGGGCAGACTTCAACAAAGACAGAAAATATAAAAAAGAATCAGAGATGAAGAATACAATAAATGAAATGAAAAATACACTAGAGGGAATCAACAACAGATAAGAGGATGAAGAACAGATAAGAGAATTTGGAAGACAAAGTAATGGAAAGTACTCAAGCTAAAAAGCAGAAAGAAAAAAGAATGAAAAGAAATGGCAATAGTTTAAAAGACCACTAGGATAATATCAAACACCCTAACATTTGCATTATAGGAGTCCCAGAAGGAGAAGAAAGAAAAGGGAGGAAAATTTATTTTATAAGAAATAATAACTGAAAACTTCCCTAACCTAGGGGGAAAAAAACAGACATACAGATTAAGAAAGCAGAGAGCCCAAAACAAGATGAACCCAAAGAGGTCCACACTGACACACATAATAATTAAAATGTCAAGAATGTCAGTAATCGAAGACAAAAAGAATCTTTGGAGAAGCAAGAAAAAAGGCAATTAGCTGAAACGGAAACCCCAGAAAGCTATAAACTGATTTTTTTTAGTAGAAACAATACAGGCCAGAACAGAGTGGAATGACATACTCAAAGTGCTGAAAGGAAAATTCTACAGCCAAGAACACTCTACCTGGCAAGGTTATCATTCAGACTTGATGAAGAAATAAAGAGCTTCTAAACACAAGTGAAAGGAGTTTACCATCACTAACCAGACTTGTAAGAAATGCTAAACGGACTTCATTAAAAGTGAAAAAAAGGCTGTAACCAGAAGGAAGAAAATTATGAAGAGAAAAAATTTCACTGATAAAAGCAAACTTACAGCAAAGGTAGTAGATTATTTAAAAGCTAGTATGAAGACAAAAGGAGTAAAATCAATTCTTTCTAAAAATTACTTAAGGAATTCACAAAAATAAAGGTGTAAAAGAAGATTATCATATACATAAAATGTGGAGTGGGGGAGTAAAAAAATGTATTGTCATCAGAATTTGCTCAAATTTAAACAAGCATCAACTTAATATAGATGGTCATATGTGTGTAAAACATCATATATAAATCCCACAGTAACCACAAACCAAAAACCTATAAAAGATAACACAAAAAATAAAGAGCAAGGAATCCAACCATTAACACTAAAGAAAGTCTTCACACACAAAAGAAGAGAGCAAAGGAAGATCAGAAAATGACAAAAACTAGAAAACATTAAATAAAATGGCAGTAGTACATACCCATCAGTAATTACTTTGTATGTAAATAGACTAAACGCTCCAATCAAAATACATGGGTGCGAGGATGTGGAGAAAGGGGAACCCTCCTACACTGCTGTTGGGAATGCAAATTAGTTCAACCATTGTGGAAAGCAGTATGGAGGTTCCTCAAAAAACTCAAAATAGAAATACCATTTGACCCGGGAATCCCACTCCTAGGAATTTACCCTAAGAATGCAGCAGCCCAGTTTCAAAAAGACAGATGCACCCTTATGTTTATCGCAGCACTATTTACAATAGCCAAGAAATGGAAGCAACCTAAGTGTCCATCAGTAGATGAATGGATAAAGAAGATGTGGTACATATATACAATGGAATATTATTCAGCCATAAGAAGAAAACAAATCCTACCATTTGCAACAATACGGACGGAGCTAGAGGGTATTATGCTCAGTGAAATAAACCAAGTGGAAAAAGACAAGTATCAAATGATTTCACTCATATGTGGAGCATAAGAGCAAAGAAAAAAACTGAAAGAACAAAACAGTCGCAGATTCATAGAACCCAAGAATGAACTAAAAGTTACCAAAGGGAAAAGGACTGGGGAGGATGGGTGGGAAGGGAGGGATAAGGGGGAAAAGGGGGCATTACAATTAGCAGACATAATGTTAGGGGGGCCCAGGGAGATGCTGTACAACTCAGAGAAGACAAGTAGTGATTCTATAGCATCTCACTATTCTGATGGACAGTGACTGTAGTGGGGTAGGTGGGGGGCACCTGATGAAGTGGGGAGTGTAGTAACCATAATGTTGCACATGTAATTGTAGATTAATGAAATAAAAAAAAATACATAGGTAACTGAATGGGTTAAAAAAAACAAGACCCATCTATATGCTGCCTAGGAGAGACTCAATTCAGATCTAAAGACACACACACCCTCAAACTGAAGTATGGAAAAAGATATGCCATGCAAATAGAAACAGAAAAAAAGTTGGAGTAGCAGAACTTAGAGCAAACGAGAGATTTTAACACGAAGGGTGTAACAAGAGACAAAGTAGGACATCATATAATGATATAGAGCTCAATCCAGCAAGATGATGTAACAATTATAAATATCTATGCCCCCAACAGAGAAGCACCTAAATATATAAAGCAAATATTACCACACATAAGATGAGAAATTGATAGGGAATAATGGCAGTGAACTCTAACACCCCACTTAAGAGGAATCAATACATCATCCAGGCAGAAAATCAGTAAGGAAACAATGGCTTTGAATGACACATTAGAACAAATGGACTTAATAGATAAATGCACAACATTATATCCAAAACCAACAGATGTGCATTCTTTTCAAGTGCACACGGAACATGCCACAAGATAGGTAACATGTTAGACCTCAAAAGTATCAATAAATTAGGAATACTGAATGAAATCATACCAAGTATATTTTCTGACCACTGTAGTATGAAACTGGAAATCAATTACAAGAAAAAAATCTGGAAAAAACACAAACACTTCAAGACTGAACATTCTGTTACTGAACAACCAATGAAGAGCAAAGAAATCAAACGGGAAATAAAAATATACTTGGAAAATAATGAAAATAGAATCACAATGGTTCAAAATTATTGAGATGCAGCAAAAGAAGTTTTAAGATGGAAATTTATAGCAATATAGGCAGGCATACCTCAAGAAACAAGAAAATTCTCAAGTAAAAATCTAGCCCTATACATAAAGAAAGTAAATAAGAACAAATAAAGATCAGAGTGGAAATAAATGAAGTAGACACTAAAAAAATAATACAAAAGATCAGGGAAATTAGGAACTGGTTTTTTGGAAAGATCAATAAGATTAAGAAATGTTTAGCTGGACTCATCAAGAAAAAAAAGAGGACAAGGACTCACAATCAGAAATGAAAGAGGAGGAATTAAAATTGATACCACAGAAATACAAACAATTAGGAGATTACTATGAAAAACTGTTATGCAAACAAATTGGATAACCCAGAAAGAAATGGATAAATTCCTACAACCATACAATCTTTCAAGACTGAACCAGGAAGAAAAAGAAAATCTGAACAGACCTATTATTAATAAGGAAATTGAACTGGTAATTGAAAAATTACCAAGAAACAAGATTTCAGGACCAAGTGGCATCACAAAAGCAATCATTTAAAGAAGGATTAATACCTGTATTTCTCAAACTATTCCAAAAAACTGAAGAGGAAGAAAAGCTTCCAAATTCACTCTACAAGGCCAACATCACCTTTATACCAAAACAAGACAAAGATACTACAAAAAAAGAAGAGTACAGCACAACATCCCTGATGAACATAGATCCAAAGTCCTCAACAAAATACTAGCAAACTAAATTTAAAAATACATTAAAATGATCGTTTATCATGACCAAGTGGGATTTATTCCACGGAAGTAAGGATGGCTTAATATCCATAATTAAATCAACATGATACACCACATTAACAAAAGGAGGGATAAAAACCATATGATCCTCTCAATAGATGATGAAATAGCATTTGACAAAATTAAACAACCATTTTATAAAAAACTCTCAACAAAGTGGTTATACCAGGAACTATCTCAACATAATAAAGGCCATATATGACAAACCCACAACTAACATCACACTCAAAGGTGAAAAGCTGAAAGCATTTACTCTAAGATCAGGATCAAGGCAAGGATGCCTACTCTCACCATTTTATTCAACACAGAACTGAAGTCATAGCTGCAGCACTCAGACAAGAAAAAGAAGTAAAAGGCATCCAAATTGGTACGGAAGAAATAAAATTATCATTATTCAGAAATGACATAATAGTACATATAGAAAACTTTATAAAGATTCCATTAAAAAACTATCAGAATTAATAAAAAATTCAGTAAAGTCACAGAATACAAAATCAGTATACAGAAATTTGTTTCTTTATATACAAATAGCAGAAAGAGAAATTTAAAAAACAATCCTATTTAAAATTGCATGAAAAACAGTAAAACGAATAGGAATAAAATTAACCAAAAAGGTGAAAGATCTGTACTCCGAAAACTATGTCAATAATGAAAGAAATTGAAGTTGACATGAATAAATGAAAAGATATTCCATGCTCACGAATACAAAGAATATTGTTAAAATGGTTATACTACCCAAAGCAATCTACAAATTCAATGTAATCCCTATCCAAATACCAAAGACATTTTTCACAGAAATAGAGCAAATAACCATAAAACCACAGAAGACCCCAAACAGTTAATGCAATCTTGAGAAAGAACCAAGGTGGAGTTACAACACTTCCTAGTTTCAAACTATACTACATATCTACAGTAATAAAAACAGTATGTAGTGACACAAAAAGATCAATGGAACAGAACAGAGAGCCCAGAAATAAACCCACACTTATTAATAGATGACAAAGAAGACAATAATGTACAATGCAGAAAACACAGTCTCTTCAATAAATTGTCAGAAAAAGAGGCCAGCCACATGCAAAAGAATTAAACTGGTTGTTTTTTTTCTTTATTAAAGTATCATTGATATAGAATCTTATGATGGCTTCAGATACACAACATAGTGGTTCAACTTTCTATCAAGTCCTTACCCCCTCCATTGCTGGTCACTGCCTATCAACACTGTAAGATGTTATTGTCATTAATTGTATTCTCTGTGCTGTACTACCATACCCGTGACCTACCTACATTGTGATTGTGAATTATAGTGCCCTTTAATCCCCTTCTGCCTCCCCCCCCCCCCTTCCTAACCCCTCCCCTTTGGTAACCACTGGTCCCTTCTCAGTGTCTGTGAGCCCACTGCTATTCTGTTCCTTCTGGTTTGCTTTGTTTTTATACTCCACAAATGAGTGAAAGCATTTGGTGGTTGTCTCTCTCCGCTTGGCTTATTTCACTGAATATAAAACTTCTAGCTCCATCCTTGTTGCAAATGGTAGAATTTCTTTTCTTTTTATAGCTGAATAATATTCCATTGTGTGTATGTACTATATCTTCTTTATCCATTAATCTATTGATGGACACTTAGGTTGTTGCTTCCAATCTTGGCTATTGTAAATAGTGCAGTGATAAACATACAGGTGCATATGCTTTTTTGAATCAGGGATCTTGATTTCTTCAGGTAAATTCCTAGGAATGGAATTACTGGGTCACATGGTATTTCTATTTTTAGTTTTTTGAGAGACCTCCATACTGCTTTCCAGAACAGTTGCACCAATTTATATTCTCACCAACAGTGTAGGAGGGTTACCATTTTCAGCATCCTCGCCAGCATTTGTTGTTTCTTGTCTTTTGGATAGTGGCCACTGTAACTGGTATGAGGTGAAATCTCATTGTGGTTTTAATTTGCATTTCCCTGATGATTAGCAATTGGAGTATCTTTTCATGGGCGTGTTAGCTATCTGTAATTCTTTGGAGAAGTGTCTGTTCAGATCCTCTGCCCATTTTTAATTCAGTTATTTACTTTTTGGGTATTGAGGGTTGTGAGTTCTTTATTTGTTTTGGATGTTAATCCCTTAATGGATAAGTCATTTACGAATACATTCTCCCATATTGTAGGATGCCTTTTTGTTCTACTGATAGTGTCCTTTGCTGCACAGAAGCTTTTTAGTTTGATGTAGTCCCATTTGTTCATCTTTGGTTTTGCTGCCCATGCCCAAGCAGATGTGTTCAGGAAAAAGTTGTTCATGTTTAAATTCAAGAGATTTTTGCCTATGTTTTCTAAGAGTTTTATGTTCTCATGACTTACATGCAGGTCTTTGATCCATTTTGAGTTTACTTTTAAACTGGACCACTGTTTTAAACCATATACAAAAATAAACCCAAAATAGACTAAAGACTTAATATAAGATCTGAAACTATACAACTCCTAAAAGAAAACATAGGCAGTAAACTCTTGAATATTCCTTTAGTGATTTTTTTCTAGCTATGTTTCTCCAGGCAAGGGAAACAAAAGCCAAAATAAACAAGTGGGACTACATTAAACTAAAAGGTTTTTCACAGCAAAGGAAACCAACAAAATGAAAAGGCAGCCTACTCAATGGGAGAAGATATTTGCAAATGAAATATCCCATAAGGAGCTAATATAAAAAATATATAAAGAACTCATACAACTCAACACCAAAAAAATCAATAATCTGTTCAAAAAATGAACAGAGGACCTAAACAGACATTTTTACAAAGAAGACATACAGATGGCAAAGAGACATATGAAAAGATACTCAACTTGTTAATCATCAGGGAAATGCAAATCAAACTACAATAAGAAATCACCTCATACCAGTCAGAATGGCTAATACAAACAGAAACAACAATAAGAAATAACAAAAATTGGGGACAATGTGGAGAAAAGGGAAACCTCATACACTGTTGGTAAGAATGTAAACTGGTGCAGCCACTATGGAAAATAGGGAGGTTTCTCGAAAGACTAAAAATAGAAATGCTATATGACTCAGTAATTCCACTCCTGAGAATTTACCTGAAGAAAACAAAATTCCTGATTTGAAAAGTTATATGAACCCCTATGTTTAACATTGCATTATTTACAATAGCCAAATATGAAAGCAACCTTGGTGTCCATCCATAGATAAATGAATAATGAAGATGTGGTACATATATATAATGTAGTATTACTCAGCTATAAAAAATAAGGAAATCTTGAATTTGTGACAACATGGATGAACCCTGAGGACATTTTGCTAAATGAAATCAGACAGAAAAAGACAAATGCCATTTAATCTCACTTAAATGCACAATCTAAACAAACCAAGCTCATAGATACAAAGAACACACTGTTGGTTGGCAGAGGTAGGGGGTTGGCAGAGGTAGGGAGTTGGTCAAGGAGGTGGGTGAAATGGGTGAAAGGGGTCAACAGGCTCAAATTTTCAGTTCTAAAATGAACACACACACACAAAAATGGACAGAGATTTAATATACTGCAGAAGAATTTTCAACCACAATAAACATTACATATGATATGTATATGTATTTATACATAATTGTGGTAAAAAATACATAAAAATTACTACTTAAAAAGCATAAGATTTAATGGCATTAAGTAAATTCTTCAACCATCATCATTATTAATCCGCAGAAAGTTTTTATCACACCAAACAGAAAATCTGTACCTATTTAAAAACAACTTCTCCCGTTTACCTGCCTCCACTAACCACTAATTTTACTTTGTATATTTTAACTGTTTTAGATAGCTCACAAAAGGAGTCATGCAATATGTCCTTTAGTGTCTACTTTCTTTCACTTAGAATGTTTTCAAGGTTTGTCCACATAGCATGTATCAAATTTTATTTTCTATGGCTAATATTGAATTAAATGTACATACTACATTTTTCATCCATTCATCTGTAGATTGACACTTGAGATTTTTGCACATTTAGGCTACTGTGAATCAACAACGTTAATGAAACTGAATTTTAGCAAATGTGACAAATTTTAAAACTGCATTTCCTTTCCAATTTAATAGAAATAATCTCAAGGTATGCAGTTTCCAGGATGACAAAATGCATCCCTAAGGAACTAAACTTTATAAACAGAAATATGAGATTCCCTATGACATCATGCTGCTTTAAATTATAAAATTTCTTTGCTATTCACAGTGATTTTTGTGGAAGAAACTGAAATGATTAAACATCAATACACTATAGACACAAGAAAAAGAGCAATAAAACTAAAATAAATGCATGCTCCAAACCTAAGAATAAGCAGAAGACAATAAAGCTGTTTTCTAAAGACAAAATCAAACAAGAAAAAGAAAAAAATAGTATCATATCCTGACCTTTGCTAAATAGAAGCATTAACTGAGATACTCTTTTCATTAACAAAAATTAAATAAAAAAGAATCCTCAAGGTTAATAATAAAAAGGCATGAGCCTTTTCCAATGTCAACCTTCATAGGATGCTCATCACTGAATGAAGTCTCAACAGACTCACGAGACACAGCTCAGAGAAATATCCCAAAGAAAATTAAACATAGATAAAACAAATGAGTGATTAAAGATGGCGACATGAAAGATGAGACAGAGACCTCCTTCTGAAACAGAATATAATTAAAAAATATAATTAATACATATAATCCAGAAAGAACAAGAGAAAAGGCTACGCCAGACTGCATACACCTGAAGAAAAGAACAGACCTTATGGAACAGGGTAACGTACCAAACCCGTGACCCGGTGGGACCCAAGCCCTTCCCCCACCACAGCTCACCATCAGGGGGAAGAGACACAGAGCGGGAAGGGAGTGGAGGCCTGGGACTGCTGAACACCTAGAGCCAGAGATCTGCTCTGAGAGCACAAAACTGCATGATGCTCTGGTGATTAGTGGGGTTCGAAAGCTAAAACAGGCAGAATACTTGGAGGCACTGAGATTCCAGCTGCTTCTAGAAGACAGGGATGCATATTCAGCTGCTCTACGTGGGAAGTCTGAGAGACTTCCTAAAAGCAAAAGGGCTGCTAAATGGGCAAGGACGGCAGAGTGCTTACTGCCAAGGAGAAAGAACACGTAGACAAAATTGTCCAGGTGCACTCTGCCCAGCAGGTTGGGAACCTTTAGGATCTTCAGGTACTCCATTCCCCTAGCTGACTATACAGCTCCAAGGCACGCCACCATGATACGCAGCCTGCTGCACCTTCCTCCCGGCCAGCCTGCACCTGGCTCGCAAACCAGCAAATCCGGCCATAGCGTCAGGCCAGCCAGAGGGGAGCCCCACCTACAGCGGTTACAAACTCAAAGCATAGAGGCTTATGTGTGTGTGTTTAGCCCACTGGTTTTGGCAGTGGAGAAAGGCAGAGCAGCCAGGAAGCAGGAAACAGCTCTTTGCTTCCCCCACGACAAACACCACTCCCCTGCAAACCATGACATCACTCCAGGGGCTGAGCAACTCCAGAGAGTAGAGCTTCTGGGCACTAGAGGGAGCCACAAACAAATATGAAACATCACAGGAAACTAGTTCAAAGCAAAATCTCACCAACACCAGAAAAAGGGTCAAGTGAGACTGAGCTGATCAATCTTCAGGAAAGATATTTCAAAATAAAAGTCATAAACATGCACAAGGAGATACAGAAAAATATTCAAGAACTCAGAAACGAATTTAGGACAGAGATCCAATCGTTGAGAAATACAATGGAGGGTTTTAAAAGCACATTAGATATAGGGGAGGAGATGATAAATGAAATAGAGAGAGAAGAGGAATACAAAGTAGCAGAGGCACAGAGAGAAAAAAGAATCTCTACGAATGAAAGAATCCTGAGAGAACTGTGTGACCAACCAAAACAGAACAATATTTGTGCTATAGGGGTACCAGAAGAAGAAGAGAGAGAAAAAGGGATAGAAAGTGTCTGGGAGACAGTAATTGCTGAACACGTCCCCAATCTGGGGAAGGAGACAGTCTCTCAGGCCACAGAGGTACACAGATCTTCTAACACAGGAACCCAAGAAAGACAACAACGATACATATAATAATTAAAATGGCAAAGAACAAGGATAAGGACAGACTATAAGAGCAGCCAGAGAGAGAAAAAAGATCACATAAAAAGGAAAACACATCAGGCTACCATCAGACTTCTCAGAGGAAACATTACAGGCCAGAAGGGGGTAGTGGAATGATATATCTAATGCAATGAAGCAGGAGGGCCTCATACCAAGAATACTCTATCCTGCAAGATTATCATTTAAATTTGAAGGAGGGATTAAACAATTTCCAGAGAAGCAAAAGCTGAGAGAATTTACCTCCCACAAACCATCTCTACAGTGTATGTTGAAGGGACGGCTCTAGATGGAAGTGTTCCTAAGGGTAAATAGCTGTCACCAGAGGTAATAAAACCACAATAAAGAAAGCAGAAGAGTTAATTACTAAGCAAACAAAAAGTTAAATCAACTATCCGAAAACAGTTAAAGGTTAAACAAAGAGTACAGAGTACTATACCTAATATATAAAGAATGGAGATAAAAAAGAACCTTCAGATTATGTCTGGAATAGCATACAAAGTGAGTTATGTTAGGCTCTTAGATAGTAAGGAAGGTTCCCTTGAACCTTTGATAACCATGAATATAAAGCCTGCAATGGCAGTAAGTACATACCTATCGATAATCACCCTAAATGTAAATGGCCTGAATGCACCGACCAAAACACAGAGTCACTGAATGGATAAAAAAACAAGACCCATATATATGTTGACTACAAGAGACTCACTACAAACCCAAAGACGAACACAGACTAAAACTCAAGGGATGGAAGATATTTCATGCAACTAATAGGGAGAAAAAAGCAGGAGTTGCAGTACTGCTATCAGACAAAATAGACTTCAAAACAAAGAAAGTCACAAGACACAAAGAAGGATATTACATAATGATAAAGGGGTCAATCCAACAAGAAGATGTAACCATTCTAAATATCTGTGCACCCAACACAGGAACACCTACATATGTGAAAAAAATACTAACAGAATTAAAAGGCAGAAATAGAATGCAATGCATTCATTCTAGGAGACTTCAACACTCCACTAACTCCAAAGACAGATCAACCAGATAGAAAATAAGTAAGGAGACAGAAGCACTGAACAATATTATTAGAACAGATGGACCTAACAGACATCTACAGAATTCTACACCCAAAAGAAGCAGAATACACATTCTTCCCAAGTGCACATAGAACATTTTCAAGAATAGATCATATACTAGGCCACAAAAAGAACCTCAGTAAATTCAAAAAGATTGAAATTGTACCAACCAGTTTCTCAGGCCACAAAGGAATGAAACTAGAAATAAATTACACAAAGAAAATGAAAAATCCCACAAACACATGGAGACATCACAACATGCTACTAAATAACCAATGGATCAATGACCAAATAAAAACAGAGATCGAGCAATATATGGAGACAAATGACAACAATATTTCAATACTGCAAACTCTACAGGATGCAGTGAAGGATGTGATAAGAGTAAAGTATATTGCAATAGAGGCCCACCTTAGGAAAGAAGAACAATCCCATATGAACAGTATAAACTAACAACGAAACAATAAGAACAAACGAGGCCCAAAGTTAGTAGAAGAAGGGACATAATGAAGATCAGAGCACAAATAAACAAAATTGAGAAGAATAAAACAATAGAAACAATCAATGAAAGCAGGACCTGGTTCTGTGAGAAAATAAACAGAACAAATAAACCCCTAGACAGACTTATCAAGAAAAAAAGAGAGTCTAAACACATAAACAGAATCAGAAATGAGAAAGAAAAAATCACTACAGACACCACAGAAATACAAAGAATCATTAGAGAATACTATGAAAAATTACATGCTAACAAACTGGACAACCTATAAGAAATGGACAGCTTTCTAGAAAAATACAACCTTCCAAGGCTGACCCAGAAAGAAAGAGAAAATCTGAACAGACCAATTACCAGCAATGAAATTGAACTGGTAATCAAAAAACTACCTAATAACAAAATTCCTGGACCAGATGGCTTTACTGCTGAATTTTATCAAACATTTAGTGAAGACCTAATACCCATCCTCCTTATGGTTTTCCAAAGAGAAGAGGGAATACTTCCAAAATCCTTCTGTGAGGCCACCATCACTCTAGTACCAAAACCAGGCAAAGACCCCACAAAAAAAGAAAATTACAGACCCCTATTCCTGTTGAACATAGATGCAAAAATACTCAACAAAATATTAGCAAACCAAATTCAAAAATACATCAAAAAGATCATCATGATCAAGCAGGATTTATACCAGGGATGCAAGGATGGTACAACATTTGAAAATGCATCAACATTATCCACCACATCAATAAAAAAAAGGACCAAAACCACATAATCATCTGCATAGATGCTGAAAAACCATTCGACAAAATTCAACACCCATTCATGATAAAAACTCTCAACTAAATGGGTATAGAGGGAAAGTACCTCAACATAATAAAGGCCGTATATGACAAGCCCACAGCCAACATCATACTTAACAGTGAGAAGTTGAAAGCTTTTCCTTTAATATCGGGAACAAGACAATGATGTCGACTCTCCCAACTTGTATTCAACATAGTACTGGAGGTCCTAGCCACGGCAATCAGACAATACAAAGAAATAAAAGGCATCCAGATTGGCAAGGAAGAAGTTAAACTGTCCCTGTTTGCAGATGAAACTGTATTGTACATATATAACCCCAAACAATCCACTCCAAAACTACCAGATCTAATAATATGAATTCAGCAAAGTTGCAGGATACAAAATTGATCCGTAGAAATCTTTGGCATTCCTATATACAACAATGAACTGCCAGAAAGAGAAATCAGGAAAACAATTCCATTTACAAATGCATCAAAAAAAAAAAAAAAAAAGCTAGGAATAAACCTAACCAAGGAAGTGAAAGACCTATAAACTATAAGACACTCATGAGAGAAATTAAAGAAGATAACAATAAATGGAAACACATCCCATGCTCATGGATAGGAAGAATTAATATTGTCAAAATGGCCATCCTGCCTAAAGCAATCTACAGATTTAATGCAATTCCTATCAAAATACCAACAGTATTCTATATTGAACTAGAGCAAATCATTCTAAAATTCATATGGAACCACAAAAGACCCCGAATAGCCAAAGCAATCATGAGAAGGAAGAATAAAGCTGGGGGACTTATGATCCCCATCTCCCCACCTTCCAGCTCTATACAAAGCCACAGTAATCAAGACAATTCGGTACTAGCACAAGAACAGAATCATAGACCAATGGAACAGACTAGAGAGCCCTGATATAAACCCAACCATATATGGGCAATTAATATATGATAAAGGAGCCATAGACATACAATGGGGAAATGACAAACACTTCAACAACTGGTGTTGACAAAACTGGACATCTATATGCAAGAAAATGAAACCAGATTATTGTTTAACCCCATACAAGAAAGTAAACTCAAAATGGATCAAAGATCTGAATGTTAAGTCATGAAACCATAAAACTCTTAGAAGACAACATAGGCAAAAATCTCCTGAATATAAGCATGAGCAACTTCTTCCTGAACACATCTCCTCAAGCAAGGGAAACAAAACCAAAAATGAACACAAGGGACTACATCAAACTAAAAAGCTTCTGTATGGCAAAGGACACCATCAACAGAACAAAAAGGCATCCTACAGTATGGGAGAATACATTTGTAAATGACATACATCCAAAATATATATAGAACAGACACACCTCAACACCCAAAAAGCAAATAACCCAAATAAAAAATGGGCAGAGGATATGAAGAGAGAGTTCTCCAAAGAAGAAATTCAGGTGGCCAACAGACACATGAAAAGATGCTCCACATCACTAATCATCAGGGAAATGCAAATTAAAACCACAATGAGATATCACCTCACACCAGTATGGATGGCCACCATCCAAAAGACAAAGAACAACAAATGCCCGTGAGGATGTGGAGAAAGAGGAACCCTCCTACACTGCTGGTGGGAATGTAAGCTAGTTCAACCATTGTGGAAAGCAATATGGAGTTTCCTCAAAAAACTCAAAATAGAAATACCATTTGACCCGGGAATCCCACTCCTTGGAATTTACCCAAAGAATACAACTTCTCAGATTCAAAAAGACATATGCACCCCTATGTTTATCGCAGCTCTATTTACAATAGCCAAGATATGGAAGCAACCTAAGTGTCCATCAGTAGATGAATGGATAAAGAAGATGTGGTACATATACACAATGGAACATTATTCAGTCATAAGAAAGAAACAAATCCTACCATTTGCAACAACATGGATGGAGCTGGAAGATATTATGCTCAGTGAAATAAGCCAGGCGGAGAAAGACAAGTTACCAAATGATTTCCCTCATTTGTGGACTATACCAATGAAGCAAAACTGAAGGAACAAAACAGCAAGAAGGGACTAGTGGTTACCAAAGGGGAGGGGTGGGGGAGGCCGGGTAGTGATGTAGGGAGAAGGGTCTTGAGGGGTATTATGAATGGCCCACATGGTGCGTGGGGGGATCATGGGGAAGGCAGTGTAGCACAGAGAAGGCAAATAGTGACTCTGTGGTATCTTACTACACTGATGGGCAATGACTGCAATGGGATATGGGTGTGACACGATAATATAGGTGAATGTGGTAACCACGTTGTTTTTTCATGTGAAACCTTCATAAGAGTGTATATCAATAATACCTTTATAAAAAAATAAAATAAAGTCTAACAGCAAAAAAGTAAAAAAATAGTAAATGAGAAAACAATTCTGAGGAATAGTTTAAGAAGGTAACGAAGATATACATGTTAAAAAAGCATGTCTTGGTTGCAGCATGTCAAAGAAGAAAATGAAATAATAGTATTTGAATATTCAAACTCTTGAAGTAGTAAATTAATGTTAATGAAAAAATAACCAAATCTAATGAAAGTATGAAAGAAAACAAAAATAAAAGTTCCAGATTTGGCTAAAGCAGTCAGGATATAAGAAGCAAATTTCAAAATGTTAGAAACTGTTTTACAATTTTAAATTCCCACATATACCCAAAAGATTTGAAAGCAGGTTCTCAAAGACAGATTTATCTGTACAACCACATTTATAGCAGCATTATTCACAATAGTCAAAATGTAGAAACAATCCAAGTGTCCATCAATTGATGAATAAACATAATGTGGCATATGCATACAATAAAATATTATTCAGTCTTAAAAACGATGGAAATTCTGACACATGCTGCAACACGGATGATAGATAGTGTAATGTTCAGAACATTATGCTAAGTTTATGAAATAAGCCAATCATGAAAAGACAAATGTATGATTTCACACATGCATGGTATTTAGATGCAAGTCAAATTCAGAGACACAATGTAAAAACAAGTGGTTGCCAGCTAGCAGGAGGAGTGAATGGAGAGTTGTTTAATTAATAGAGTTTTGCAAGATGAAAAGAGTTGTGGAGACAGGTTGCACAACAATGTGAATATACTTAACACTAATAAATTGCACGCTTAAAAATTGTTAAGTTCATAATTTGATATTATTTGCCTCTTACTGCTATTAAAAACAAAACAAAACATAAACACTCCTTCCTACTGATATTGAGCCACTGCCCAGTTCCCACATGCCCAACCCTCTAAAAGCATTTCTATTACTTTATCACAGGTTTCCTTATGCATAGGTAAGCAAATATAAACAAACTATAAAGAACCATATACACTGTTTTGTATCTTGCTATTTTCATTAAACAATGTATCTTGGAATGATTTCAGTTCAAACATTGAAAATTTCATCATTTAAGAGCAACATTTTCACAATTTTATAGCAAAGGTTTAATGTAAGAGAACTTACCAATATCTGGTGGACACTGCCCATTATAAGGGAACCAATTTCCTTTCACAGTGAAAGGACTTTTCCTGTTGCTTGTTGAACCAGTTCCTAGCTGCCCATTACCACCAAGTCCAAAAGAATAAATTCGTCCTGATGAAGGAACAAAAGCAGAAGTGTGCTGCCTAGAGTAAAATGATAGAAAACCTTAGGCTTAATGTTATCTTCCAAACAATTTACATTT
Source organism: Phataginus tricuspis (assembly GCA_029783875.1). NCBI lineage: Eukaryota > Metazoa > Chordata > Mammalia > Pholidota > Manidae > Phataginus > Phataginus tricuspis. The sequence continues at coordinate 48,196,374 of JAQQAC010022981.1, read as the reverse complement.
AAAAAGCATAGCAAATATTAACCAATATAATTTTTCTATTCAATTTGTAACAGAGGTAAAAAATTTGTAGCAGATTAGCTCAGCAAAAATCAGCAGTCAATACTGAAGGGGTTAATGCTTTTATTCTCAAACCAAACACAAAGTTTTTAATTTTGTTTGGTAATTCTCTTTAGATTACTAGTTTTTTTTAAACCTAACTCCATTTTTTAAGTTCTAAAAATTATTTAACAGCAGTTTGTAAATGAGAGGGGGAAAACAGTTCAAAAGGATCCACATATCCCAGTAATCACTTATATGTGTTCTGTAGGGAAAACTGAAGTCCTGATGGTCAGGATCCTCACCTGACCCTATTCTACTTGATAATATAATTGGCCTACTGCTAGCCTAATGTTTACATACCCATTGGCAATAAGCTAATATTGCCTGTGTTGCTATGTAAAGAGTTCTGCCCAGTGCTTGGGGAGAGCAGAGGCTGGGGAGGAGGCAGAAACAGAAGTGGGTTACGGACCTGCAGACTGCTGGATGCAGACATGATTCTGGTGCTTGACCTGCTGCTGTGAGAATAAAGCTGGGTATAAACCCTTTTACCCCCCCCAAAAATAATAATAATAATAATAATTTTTCTATTCAAAAATAAATTAATAAAACCATTATGGTTCTAAAGTGTTCTATACAAAGTATTTTTTAAAAACCTTACACTAAAGTGAATAATTCTATTACCACTCGGGCTGCATAAACATGATCTAGAAAGATTCCACAAATGTCTAAATTTAAAAAGGCCAGATTTTTACTGGAATCCCCTATAGTAGATGAATTTAGGACTAGAAGTAACATCTAACTATGCTGTCCAAGAAAGTTCCCTTCCTCCCTTTCCTGTCAGGTCCTAGCCTAGAGCAATGGTCTATGAGGGTCCACCATTTGGGCACCACTCAAAAGTTTTAAGAACTGGGCAAGTAGTGCAATACCAATGAGAAGACTGATGTGTGTGTGTATTATATATACATATAATTGGTGTATAAATATATATTACTGTGTGTGTGTATATATATTATGTGCAGGGTGTTTATATATATATATATATATATATATACATATATATATATACATAAATACAACATAAAATAATATTCCCTTCCTTCTAGAGAAACTGATCCTTATATGCACACCCATGAACTCCAGAGTGGAAGCAACCTAATAGGAAACTACAGAACTGAAGCTGAAGAAAAACAATGAGCCAGTTAACCTATCCAACTCCCCCTGATGTATCGCTACCTAACGTTTAACCCCTAATGGGTTAAAGATGCTTATTTAGTGCAGGCCTTGTGTTCTCAATCTCAGGTTTTATGGTTTCAGTCAAGTCTGGCAAGTTCTTAAGTGTTACTTCCGTAAATATTGTCTCCCATTTAGTCAATTCTCTTCTTGACAGTATAAATGTTGTACTTTTCCAATATATCCTACCAGTTTCCTAACCTCTCTTTTATATGCACGCCCCTTGTGATTAATTTCCCTGGATCTCATTTTCAAATCATTACTTTTTTTCTTTAGCAGTGTGTCTAACCTGTTCTAACTATTAACTAAATTTTAAATTTCAGTGACTGTGTTATATCTCATTTCTAGAAACTTTTTTTCAAATATGCCAGCCTATTATTTCATTTAAAAACCCTTTATAAATTGTGAAATACATATAATGAACCCAGGACTACTTTGACAAGTCCCAAAACTGCCTTAGAATAGCTCCTTGATCACAAATTCTCAGGAGAGAGTCAAACCAGATATTAGACCAAGGACAGAAGAGTGCCCTTATGCTAGCAAGGGAATAATATTTCATTGTGAACTCTTTTCCCACAGTGGTTTATTTGGAGGAGATGGTTTTTCAGGCCTCACTATACTTCTTTCAGTTCTTAGGTCTCAACTCCTGTCCCAAACCCCTTTGCCATGTGCAATATTGTTTATAAAAAAAACTATTTGTTATAAACAAAATTATAGGCCAAAATTATTCCCCTCCCTATACCAATAATCTTACAATATGACTCTTGCAGCTGTTCCCACCAAGACAGGGTATCTCTTTTCTCTGTATCTGAAATCTGGGCTCTGACCAGTGGCTTGTTTTGAACAACAGAATGCAGCAGGAATGACAGCGTATCAGATCTGAGTTTATATCTCACAAGTAGCTTTGCACTCTTTCCCCTGTCTCTTTAGGAACCCTGCTCTGGCATCATTAGTATAATCTAAGATTAGCAGTTGAAGGATAAACATAAAATCTGAAGCAGAGACAAGCAGTCCCAGCTAAGGCCACCCTAGAATAAGCCACCCTAGAATAACCAGCCTCTAGACAGCTCATCAGCTCATCAACATGAATCCAAGTAAGATGTGAACTGCCCGACTAAGTCCAGCCTAAATTACCAAACCACAGAATTATTAGCTAAATAAAAACTGTTTTAAGCCACTAAGTTCTGGGGTAGTTTGCTTAGCAATATACTCTAATTAATGTATTACCTACATTGGCATATTCTTTCAGGATTGCCCCAAAGTTGGTCAAAACTAACAGCTATGGTTTTCAGATTTCTTTTTGTTCTACTTTTTACCTCCTGACAAACTAATTTATGCTGTTTTTTTTATAATTTAATTTGGTATCATTAATCTACTATTACATGGGCAATATTATGGTGATTAAACTACCCCTTCATCAGGTCCCCCCCACCAACCCCATTACAGTCACTGTCCATCAGCGTAGTGAGATGCTATAGAATCACTACTTGTCTTCTCTGAGTTGTACAGCCCTCCCCGTGCCCCCCCAACATTACTTCTGCTAATTGTAATGCCGCTTTTACCCTCTTATCCCTCCCTTCCCACCCATCTTCCCCAGTCCCTTTCCCTTTGGTAACTATTAGTCCGTTCTTGGCTTCTGTGAGTCTGCTGCTGTTTTGTTCCTTCAGTTTTTTTTTTTTTCTTTGTTCTTATACTCCACTTATGAGTGAAATCATTTGATACTTGTCTTTTTTGGCTTGGCTTATTTCACTGAGCATAACACCCTCTAGCTCCATCCATGTTGTTGCAAATGGTAGGATTTGTTTTCTTCTTATGGCTGAATAATATTCCATTGTGTATATGTACCACATCTTCTTTATCCATTCATCTACTGATGGACACTTAGGTTGCTTCCATTTCTTGGCTACTGTAAATAGTGCTGCGATAAACATAAGGGTGCATATGTCTTTTTCAAACTAGGCTGTTGCAGTCTTAGGGTAAATTCCTAGGAGTGGAATTCCTTGGTCAAACGGTATTTCTATTTTGAGTTTTTTGAGGAACCTCCATACTGCTTTCCACAATGGTTGAACTAATTTGCATTCCCACCAGCAGTGTAGGAGGGTTCCCTTTTCTCCACATCCTCGCCAACATTTGTTGTTTTTGTGTTTTGGATGTTGGCCATCCTCACTGGTGTGAGGTGATATCTCATTGTGGTTTTAATCTGCATTTCTCTGATGTTTAGGGATGTGGAGGATCTTTTCATATGCCTGTTGGCCATCCGAATTTCTTCTTTAGAGAAGTGTCTATTCATGTCCTCTGCCCATTTATTAATTGGATTATTTGCTTTTTGTTTGTTAAGGTGTGTGAGTTCTTTATATATTTTGGATGTCAACCCCTTATCAGATATGTCATTTATGAATATATTCTCCCATACTGTAGGATGTCTTTTTGTTCTACTGATGGTGTCCTTTGCTATACAGAAGCTTTTCAGCTTGATATAATCCCACTTGTTCATTTTTGCTTTTCTTTCCCTTGCCCAGGGAGATATGTTCATGAAGAAGTCGCTCATGTTTATGTCCAAGAGATTTTTGCCTATGTTTTTTTTTAAGAGTTTTATGGTTTCATGACTTATATTCAGGTCTTTGATCCACCTTGCGTTTACCTTTGTGTATGGGGCTAGTAGTCCAGTTTCATTCTCTTACATATAGCTGTCCAGTTTTTCCAACACCAGCTGCTGAAGAGGCTGTCATCTCCCCATTGTATATCCAAGGCTTCTTTATCAAATATTAATTGACTGTATATGCTTGGGTTAATGTTTTGGATTTTCTATTCTGTTCCACTGGTCTGTGGGTCTGTTTTTGTGCCAATACCAAATTGTCTTGATTACTGTGGCTTTGTAGTAGAGCTTGAAGTCAAGGATCGTAATTCCCCGTTTGATTCCTCCTTCTCAGGATTGCTTCGGCTATTCGGGGTCTTTTGTGGTTCTATATGAATTTTAGAATTATTTATTCCAGTTCATTGAAGAAAGCTGTTGGTAGTTTGATAGGGATTGCGGTGAATCCGTAGATTGCTTTAGGTAGTATAGCCATTTTGACAATATTTATTCTTCCTAGCCAAGAGCATGGGATGCATTTCCATTTGTTAGTGTCCTCTTTAATTTCTCTTAGGAGTGTCTTGTAGTTTTCAGAGTACAGGTCTTTCACTTCCTTGGTTAGGTTTATTCCTAGGTATTTTATTCTTTTTGATGCAGTTGTGAATGGAACTGTTTTTCTGATTTCTCTTTCTGTTAGTTCATCGTTAGTGTATAGGAAAGCAACAGATTTATGTGTGTTTTTTTGTATCCTGCAACTTTGCAGAATTCAGATATTAGTTCTAGTAGTTTTGGAGTGGAGTCTTTAGGGTTTTTTATGTACAGTATCATGTCATCTGCAAATAGTGACAATTTGACTTCTTCTTTACCAATCTGGATGCCTTGTCTATGTCTTTGTTTTGTCTGATTGCTGTGGCTAGGACCTCCCTGTCTTGTTCCCGATCTTAGATGAAAAGCTTTCAGCTTCTCACTGTTAAGTATGATGTTAGCTGTGGGTTTGTCATATATAGCCTGCCTTTATGATGTTGAGGTACTTGCTGTCTATACCCATTTTGTTGAGAGTTTTAATCATGAATGGATGCTGAAATTTTGTCAAATGCTTTTTCAGCATCTATGGAGATGGTCATGTGGTTTTGGTTCTTCTTTTTGTTGATGTGGTGGATGATGTTGATGGATTTTCGAATGTTGTACCATCCTTGCATCCCTGGGATGAATCCCACTTGATCATGCTGTATGATCCTCTTGATGTATTTTTGAATTCGGTTTGTGAATATCTTGTTGAGTATTTTTGCATCTACGTTCATCAGGGATATTGGTGTGTAATTTTCTTTTTTGGTGAGGTCTTTCCCCGGTTTTGGTATTAGAGTGATGCTGGCCTCATAGAATGAGTTTGGAAGTATTCCCTCTTCTTTTTTTTGGAAAACTTTAAGGAGAATGGGTGTTATTTCTTCTCTATATGTCTGATAGAATTCAGAGGTGAATCCATCTGGTCCGGGGTTTTGTTCTTCGGTAGTTTTTTGATTACCGATTCAATTTCGTTGCTGGTGATTGGTCTGTTTAGTTTTTCTGCTTCTTGCTTGGTCAGTCTTGGAAGGTTGTAGTTTTCTAAGAAGTTGTCCATTTCTTCTAGATTTTCCAGCTTGTTAGCATATATATTCTCATAATTCTTTGTATTTCTGTGGGGTCCGTCATTATGTTTCCTTTCTCATTTCTGATTCTGTTTATGTGTGTAGATTCTCTTTTTCTCTTAATGAGTCTGGCTAGGGGTTTATCTATTTTGTTTATTTTTTCAAAGAACCAGCTCTTGGTTTCATTGTTTTTTTTCTATTGTTTTATTCTTCTCAATTTTATTTATTTCTTCTCTGATCTTTATTATGTCCCCCCTTCTGGCGACTTTGGGCGTCATTTTTTTTTTCAATTTCAGTAATTGTGTCTTTAGACTGTTCATTTGGGAATGTTCTTCCTTCTTTAAATAGGACTGGATTGCAACATACTTTCCTCTTAGAACTGCCTTTGCTGCGTCCCACAGAAGTTGTGGCTTTGTGTTGTTGTTGTCATTAGTCTCCATATATTCTTTGATTTCTGTTTTGATTTGGTCGTTAACCCATTGATTAATTAGGAGAATGTTGTTAAGTCTCCACGTATTTGTGAGCCTTTTTGATTTCTTTCTAAAATTTATTTCTAGTTTTATACCTTTGTTCTACTTTTTACCTCCTGGCAAACTAATTTATGCTATTTAAAAGATGTTTTGACTCCAAAGGGTTTTCAAGTTACCTAGTCTCTCGTATTTCTGGAAAACTAAGAAGAAGATGCCAACCATCTTACCTCAGAGCCAGATGAGACAAGGTCAAAATACTTCAACCAAAAGATACTCTTTTAACAAAGGAAAAGTTAAATGGAATACTGAAACAGACAAACTGCTCTGGTTGAAGAAGGGTTCAACACTGCCTAGTCTGGCTCCTTCAGGAAACAGTTATTCTGACATCTCAAAGGAACATATCAATAGTTTGAAAATTACTGCAATACAGGTTTATTAAACTCCAGATACTTACCAATATTCCTTCTGTAGCTAAGTCCTTATGTCTCAATCAATACCTAACAAATTTCTCCCCAACCCAATAGTTAAATAAAACTTTTGGAAAGCATTGAGTTTACAAAGCTCAGAAGAACATGTCAAATCATGCACATTTTCACCTGTTAAGAATTTCAAAATTGGTACCATTAAACAATTTGTGATGGGACTGGTGAAATATTTCACCTGAAGAAAATGATCTAAAAATATTGCTTTATAGTCGTTAATGAATTATGCACAAAGTAGATAAACAAGAAAAGATGAACTCTCAACTTTAGGGAATACATATTTATGTATAACAAAAGCCAGGCAAGGACACTACAATAAAACAAAACTGCAGACCATTTATCCCAAAATTCTGATAAAAAGAATTCGTAATAGCACTCTAACAAAGAGAACTCAGAGCATAGTAAAAGGACTACACAGCATACCCACGTGGGATTTATCTCTGTAATGAAAGGATGGTTCAACACATGCAAATCAATCAATGCAATATACATTAATGGAAAGAAGGAAAGAAACCCACCATCACCCCAACAGATGCAGAAAAAAAAAAGACAAAATTCAACACCCTTTCATGATAAAAACACTCAAAAACTAGGAATAGAGGTAAACTATTTCAACATAATGAAAGTTACATATGAAAAACCCACAGTGAACACCATACTAAATGGTAGAAGACAGAAAACTTTTCCTCAAAGATCAAGAACAAGGCAAGGATTCCTACTTTGACCAATTCTGTTAAACACAGTACTGGAACTTCTAGCCAGGGAAATTAGGCAAGAAAAGGAAATAAACACAGGGAAGACAGTGTAGCTCAGAGAAGACAAATAGGGACTCTGTGGCATCTTACTACACTGATGGACAGTGACTGCAATGGGGTATGGGGGGGGGCTCGATAATAAGGGTGAATGTAATAACCACATTGTTTTTCTTGTGAAACCTTCATAAGAGTGTGTATCAATGATACCTTAATTTAAAAAAAATAAAGAGCATCTAAATTGGAAAGGAAAAAGTAAAATTATCTCTATATACAGTTGATATGCTCTTATATGTAGAAAGCACTAAAAATTTCACACAAAAAATATTAGGACTAATAAAAAAGTTCACCAAAGCTGCAGGATACAAAATTAACATGCAAAAATCAGTTATATTTATATACACTAATAATGAACAATCCAGAGACATTAAGAAAACAATGCCATTTACAACAGTATCAAAGAGAATAAAATACTTAAGAATTAACTTAAGCAAAAAGATAGAAGACATACAATGAAAACTACAAAACATTACTTAAAGAAATGAAAGGCATAAATAGAAAGACATCCCCATGCTCAAAGATTAGAAGACTTAATGTTGCTAAAATGTCAATACTTCCCCATATCTACAGATTCAATGCAATCCCTAGCAAATTATGGAAATGCAAATAAAAACCATGATTAAATAACACTATTATCCAAGAGATTAGCAAAAATTTTAAACTGTGACAATAGCAAATGGTAACAAGTTCACAGTGTATCAGTAATTCTTACACAATGCAAATAGCAATGAAAAAATATATATACATATGTATAACTTTTCTGGTAAGTAAGGTAATATTAACCTGTTAAATTCAAGTTAACTATCTGCTATGACCCAGCAATCCCATTTTAGGTATATATACCTTAGATATACAAAGATTTATGTATGTCATATAATAACTGTTCAAAACAACATTATTTGTAACTGCCAAAAACTGAAAGTACCAAATTTCCATTAGTAGTAGGATGAGTAAATAATTATATATCCACATAACTGAATAAAATACAGCAATGAGACCTAATGAGGGAGAACCACAGCTACACACATATGGATAATCATATAAGCATGATGTCACGAAACGCTACCTACAGTCTGATTCCATGTACTTGAAGTTAACAACTAGCAAAACTATACTGTATAAGGATACATAGCATATGGAAAAAAATTAAGCTAAGAATAAGAACTGAGGTAGGTGGGCAAAGTATATTTTGCGTCTTGGGAATCTACCTAATTTGATCCACCAAAGGTGAAGCTCAATTTCAAAGGTGATTCTTCTATTTACTCCCAAATACTAGAAATAAAAAAATCAGTATTTCAATTCAACTTTAACCACTAACTAATCTTATGTGTTATATAATTAACTGACCAATTTCCTGGTTCTTTAAATTTTTAAAAAGGTGGAAAAGAAAACAAAAAAGATCATCTATAGTCTCCCTTCAAGTGTGTGATATAAAATAACTATTACATACACATTAATATCTTGCCTCAGATATATTTGTTTTGAATAGAGAAAAAGGTAAAATAATCACTATAAAAGATGTTTCCCTTTTGCTATGACTCCTCAACAGCAAATTAGGCATTTAGGGGAGAATTTTTTTAAGTTAGATTGCTAGAATAAGTAATCTAAACAATTCATTTGAAAAAATACCTACTTTCACCTGGAACTGCCATCTTCCAGTAATTTGCAAAAATGACCAATACAAAGGAAAGAGGAGTGGCACCCATAACATGTTCTCTGGACTTTTAGAAAACATGGAGTTGTTGCTTTGCCCACATGCGAATCTACAATAAAGGTGATATTGCAGACATCAAGGAACTGGCTCCTTGCTCAAAAATAAATGCCCACATATGTTATCATGGCAAAATTGGAAGATTTTACAATGTTACCAAGCATGCTACTGGCATTGTTGTCAACAAATAAGTTAAGGACAAGAGTCTTCTTGCCAAGAAAATAAACGTATCTACTGAGCATGTTAGGACTAAGAGCTGAGATAATTTCCTGAAACGTGAATGATCAGGAAAAAGAAAGCTAGAAAAACATACAGGGGTTCAACTGAAATGCCAGCCTGCTCCACCAATAGAAACATTTTGTGAGGAGAATTCTAGATGGCGGCATGAGAGGTGAGACGGAGAGCTCCTCCCAAAACCACAAACAACACAAAAATATAGTTAATTAATACAACTAACCTTAAGACAGCAACAAGAAAGAAGGCTGAACCAGACTGAACACACACCTCAAGAACAGAGCAGACCTCACAAAACACGGTAACATACGAAAGCCTTAATCCAGTGGGACCCAAGTCCTTTCCCCATGCCAGCTTACAAGCAGGAGGAAGAGAAACGGAGCGGGGGAGGGAGTGGAAGCCTGGGACTGCTGAACACCTAGCCCTGGAGATCTGCTTTGTGAGCAGAAACCTACAGCGTGTGGTGCTCTGGACATTGGGGAGCTTGCACAGGCGGAGTGCTTGAGAAACTGACATTCCGGACGTTTGTGGAGGAGGGGATCCACATCCGGCAGCTTTGTGTCAGAGGAAAGGCAGGCAGTCTGAGAGGCTTCCTAGCAGTGAGAGGGCTGCTGAAGGGATAGGGTTTGGGCAGAGCTTGCTGCATAGAAGGGAGAGATGGACAAGGTTAAGGTTGTCTGGGTGCGCTCTGCCCAGCTGGTTGGGAACTCTGAGGAGGTTCAGGGGCTCCATCCCACTGGCTGCCTACTCAGCTCCAAGGACCCCCACTGTGAAACACAGCCTGCTGCACCTTCCTACTAACCTGCTGGAACTGGTTCGCAAACTGGCAGTCACTGTGCTGGCGTCAGACCAGCCAGAGGGAGGACCAGCCTACAAAAGCTAGAGACGCAAAGCACAGAGGCTTACACGTGTGTCCTTGGCCCACTGGCTCTGACACTGGAGATAGGCACCGCAGATGGGAATCAGGAAACAGATCTTTCCTCCCCCCATCCACCAGCTCCGCTCCCGTATGACCCCCAACCACACTCGAGGGGCTGAGCAGCTCCAGAGACTGGAGCTTCGGCACACTAGTGGGCACCACACAGAAATACGAAATGTCAAAAAAACATGGTTCAGACCAAAGTCTCACAAACCCCAGAAACAGGGCCAAATGAAACTGAACTTACCAATCTTCCTGAAAGACAGTTCAAAATAAAAATTATAAACATGCTTATGGAGGTAAAGAAAAATATTCAAGAACTCAGGAATGAATTTAAGACAGAGACTCAATCATTAAGAAATTCAATATCTGAAATGAAACATACAATGAAGGTATTTAAAGGCAGATTAGATGTAGTAGAAGAGACGGTAAATGGAATAGAAATTAGAGAAGAGGAATACAAAGAAGCTGAGGCACAGACAGAAAAAAGAATCTCTAAGAATGAAATAATATTGAGAAAACTGTGTGACCAATCCAAACGGAACAATATTCGCATTATAGGGGTATCTGAAGAAGAAGAGGGAGAAAAAGGGATAGAAAGTGTTATTGATGAGGTAATTGCTGAAAACTTCCCCAATCTGGGGAAGGAGATAGTCTCTCAAGCCATGGACGTGCACAGATCTCCCAACACAAGGGACCCAAGGAAGACAACATCAAGACATATAATAATTAAAATGGCAAAGATCAAGGATAAAGACAGACTTTTAAAAGCAGTTAGAGAGAGAAAAAAGATCACATACACAGGAAAACCTATCAGGGTATCATCAGACTTTTCAACAGAAACCTTACAGGCCAGAAGAGAGTGGCATGATATATTGAATGCAATGAAGCAGAAGGGCCTTGAACCAAGAATACTCTACCCGGCAAGGTTATCATTTAAATTTGAAGGCGGGATTAAACAATTTTCAGATAAGGAAAAGCTGAGAGAATTTACCTCCCACAAACCACCTCTACAGTACATTTTGGAGGGACTCCTATAGATGGAACTATACCTAAAGCTAAATTGATGTCACCTAAGGGATAGACAAAGAGTACAAAATATGATTCATAACATAAAAGAATGGAGGAGGAAGAAAAAGGAGGGGAAAAAAAAGAACTTTTGGTTGTGTTTGTAATAGCAAACAGAGTGAGTTAAATTAGACTGTTAGATAGTAAGGAAATTACCCTTGAACTTTTGGTAACCATGAATCTAAAGCCTGCAATGGCAATAAGTACATACATATTGAAAATCACCATAAATGTAAATGGTCTGAATGCACCAATCAAAAAACATAGAGTTACTGAATGGATAAAAAAGCAATACCCATCTATATGCTGCCTACAAGAGACTCACTACAAACTCAAAGACATACACAGACTGAAAGTAAAGGGATGGAAAAAGATATTTCATGCAACTAATAGGGAGAAAAAAGCAGGAGTTGCAGTACTTGTATCAGACAAAATAGACTTCAAAACAAAGAAAGTCACAAGAGACAAAGAAGGACATTACATAATGATAAAACAGTCCAAGAAGAGTATATAACTATTATAAATATCTATGCACGCAACACAGTATCACCTACATATGTGAAACAAATACTAACAGAATTAAAGGGGGAAATAGAATGCAATGCATACATTTTAGGAGACGTCAACACACCACTCACTCCAAAGGACAGATCAACCAGACAGAAAATAAGTAAAGAGACAGAGGCCCTGAACAACATATTAGAACAGATGGACATAACAGACATCTACAGAACACTCCATTCAGAAGCAACAGGATACACATTCTTCTCAAGTGCACATGGAACATTTTCAAGATACATCATATATTATGCCACAAAAAGAACCTCAGTAAACTAAAAAAGATGCAAATTGTACCAACCAGCTTCTCAGATCACAAAGGTATGAAACTAGAAATAAATTACACAAAGAAAATGAAAAAACCCACAAACACATGGAGGCTTCATACAATGCTCCTAAATAATCAATGGATCAACGACCAAATTAAAACACAGATCAAGGAATAAGAGGGAAATATATTGCAAGACAGGCCTACCTCAGGAAAGAACAATCCCAAATGAAAAGTCTAAACTCACAATCAATGAAACTAGAAAAGGAAGAACAAATCAAGCCCAAAGTCAGTAGAAGGAGGGACATAATAAAGATAAAAGCAGAAATAAATAAAATTGAGAGGAATAAAACAATACAAAGAATCAACAAAAGCAGGAGCTGGTTCTTGAATGCACCAATCAAAAAACATAGAGTTACTGAATGGATAAAAAAGCAATACCCATCTATATGCTGCCTACAAGAGACTCACTACAAACTCAAAGACATACACAGACTGAAAGTAAAGGGATGGAAAATTCATCAACAAACAAAATAGATAAACCCTTAGGTGAGACTTATCAAGAAAAAAAGAGTCTATACACATAAAATGAATCAGAAATGAGAAAGGAAAAATCACTAGGGACACCACAGAAATACAAACAATTATGAGAGAATATGAGGAAATATTATATGCTGACAAACTGGATAACCTAGACGAAATGGCCAACTTTCTAGAAAAACACAACCTTCCAAGGCTGACCCAGGAAGACACAGAAAATCTGAATAGATGTATTACCAGCAAGGAAATTTAAGTGGTAATCAAAAAACTACCTAAGAACAAAACGCCTGGTCCAGATGGTTTCACTACTAAATTTTATCAAACATTTAGTGAACACCTAATACCCATCCTCGTTAACGTTTTCCAAAAAGCAGAAGAGGAGGGAAAGCTCCCAAACTCATTCTATGAGGCCAACATCACTCTAATACCAAAACCAGGGAAAGACACCACAAAAAAAGAAAAATACAGACCAATAACCCTGATGAACACAGATGCAAAAATACTCAACAAAATATTAGCAAACCAAATTCAAAAATACATCAAAAAGATGATCCATCATGATCAAGTGGGATTCATCCCAGGGATGCAAGGATGGCACAACATTTGAATATTCATCATCATTCACTACACATCAACAAAAAAAAGGACAAAAACCACATGATCATCTCTATAGATCCTGAAAAAGCATTTGACAAAATTCAACATACATTCATGATAAAAACTCTCAACAAAATGGGTGTAGAGGGCAAGTACCTCAACATAATAAAGGCCATATATGACAAACCCACAGCCAACATTATACTTAACAGCGAGAAACTGAAAGCTTTTCCTCTAAGATCGGGAACAAGACAAGGATGCCCACTCTCCCCACATTTATTCAGCGTAGTTCTAGAGGTCCTAGCAACAGCAATCAGAAAACACAAAGAAATAAAAGGCATCCAGATTGGTAAAGAAAAGTCAAACTATCCCTTTTGTAGATGACATGATATTGTACATAAAAAACCCTAAAGAATCCACTCCTAAACTACTACATATAATATGTGAATTCAGTAAAGATGCACAGTACAAAATTAACACAAAGATATCTGTTGATTTCCTATACACTAATGATAAACTAGCAGAAAGAGAAATCAGGAAAACAATTCCATTCACAATTGCATCCAAAAGAACAAAATAACTAGGAATAAACCTAACTAAGGAAGTGAACAACCTATACCCTGAAAACTACAAGACACTCTTAAGAGAAATTAAAGAGGACACTAATAAATGGAAATTCATCCCATGCTCTTGGCTAGGAACAATTAATATTGTCAAAATGGCCATTCTGCCTAAAGCAATCTACAGATTCAATGCAATCCCTATCAAAATACCTACAGCATTCTTCAATGAACTAGAGCAAACAGTTCTAAAATTCATATGGAACCACAAAAGACCCCGAATAGCCAAAGCAATCCTGAGAAGGAAGAATAAAGCAGGGGGAATTACACTCCCTGACTTCAAGCTCTACTACAAAGCCACAGTAATCAAGACAATTCGGTACTGGCACAAGAACAGACCCATACACCAGTGGAACAGAATAGAGAGCCCTGATATAAACCCAAGCATATATAGTCAATTCATATATGATAAAGGAGCTATGGATATACAATAGGGCAACGACAGCCTCTTCAACAGCTGGTGTTGGCAAAACTGCACACCTACATGTAAGAGAATGAAACTGGATTATTGTCTTACCCCATACACAAAAGTAAAATCAAAATGGATCAAAGACCTGAATGTAACTCATGGAACCATAAAACTCTTAGAAAAAAACATAGGCAAAAATCTCTTGGACATAAACATGAGCAACTTCTTCATGAACATATCTCCCCGGGTGGGGAAACAAAAGCAAAAATGAACAAATGGCACTATATCAAACTTAAAAGCTTCTGTATGGCAAAGGATACCATCAGTAGAACAAAAAGACATCCTACAGTATGGGAGAATATACTCATAAATGACATATCTGATAAGGGGTTTACATCCAAATTATACAAAGAGCTCACACACCTAAACAAACAAAAAGCAAATAAGCCAATAAAGAAATAGGCAGAGGAGCTGAACAGACACTTCTCCAAAGAAGAAGTTCAGATGGCCAACAGGCATATGAAAAGATGCTCCACATCGCTAATCATCAGAGGAATGCAAATTAAAATCACAATGAGATATCACATCACACCAGTTAGGATGGCCACCATCCAAACAAACAATAACAAATGTTGGCAAGGATGTGGAGAAAGGGAGCCCTCCTACACTGCTGGTGGGAATGTAAATTAGTTCAACCATTGTGGAAAGCAGTATGGAGGTTCCTCAAAAAACTCAAAATAGAAATACCATTTGACCCAGGACTTCCATTCCTAAGAATTTACCCTAAGAATGCAGCAGCACAGTTTGAAAAAGACAGATGCACCCTTATGTTTATCGCAGCACTATTTACAATAGCCAAGAAATGGAAGCAACCTAAGTGTCCATCAGTAGATGAATGGATAAAGAAGATGTGGTATATATATATACACAATGGAATATTATTCAGCCATAAGAAGAAAACAAATCCTACCATTTGCAACATTGATGGAGCTAGAGGTTATTATGCTCAGTGAAATAAGCCAGGCGGAGAAAGACAAGTATCAAATGATTTCACTCATCTGTGGAGTATAAGAACAAAGCAAAAACTGAAGGAACAAAACAGCAGCAGACTCACAGAACCCAAGAATGAACTAACAGTTACCAAAGGGAAAGGGACTGTGGAAGATGGGTGGGAAGGGAGAGATAAGGGGGAAAAAGGGCTATTACAATTAGCACACATAATGTAGCGGGACTGGGGGTGGGGTGGGTGGATATGGGGAAGGCAGTATAACACAGAGATGAAAGAAGTGATTCTATAGCATCTTACTACACTGATGGAGAGTGACTGCAATGTAGTATGTGATGGGGACTTGATAATATGGGGAGTCTAGTAACTAAAATGTTCATGTAATTGTGTATTATTAATAGCAAAAAAAAAAGAAAACAAACATTTTGTGAGAACAAATTCAAATAAGGTTGAGATGCTGGAACCCATTTCATATAAATTCATGGCATAAGACATGTTAAAAAAAAGACCTCTGGACTGTTAAAAAATAAAAACAACCTCTACATAATTGTGTTATATAGACCAAAATACTCTTTTATCTAATAGCTTACCTTCCACAAGCAATCTGAGTGACAATGCTTCCCATAAGTTCAAAAACTTTCCTTGGATTTATTTCATGACTGGTAGAGTTATGACCTAACTGGCCATACCCTCCAGCTCCAAAAGTAAACACTCCACCTTCCTAAAACAAGATAAAACCCTTTATTAGATGGTCTTATAAAATAATCTTCAGGACAATAAGTTAATCTTTAATATAAACTTGATGTTTCTCTTCTATTGTCTACACAATGTAAAAGACTTTTCAAGGTAAAAAAATATCTTAAAAACTAAGAGCATTCCATGTTGAGGCTAAATATTTTCACATACTTTTAAAGTATTTAAGTACAGTCTCATCATTATAAGATATTTAGGTAAGTCATTAAAAAGATACTAATAATTATATTTTGCTTTGCTTTTCATCATTATTTATCTTGTTAAATCCCAAGTACAGTTATAAATTTTCGTAATACTAAAAATGGTATCAACTTCACTTTTCAAACTATTTATGCTTTTAACATAAAGCTCTGAAAGAATAGCATATACGCATTAGAGTGCAAAATGTAGCATACACTTGCTACAATACAGATGGTCTTTAAAAATTTTATTATAAAAATACTTAACGATTAGAAGGGAAAGACAAAAAAATATAAAAAATAATTCACAATGACAGCTTTACATAGCACAACTATTTTTCAATTCAATTTTTTCTTCAGAGTTGCAGCTATATATACAACTCTATACCCTGCTTTTTCATTTAATAGCCTAAGTATATATATTGCTATGTAAAGAGACTGATTTTTCTCTTTGAAACTTTTTACAATGGAAAATTTCAAATATACAAGACTATATATATAAATCATAGATATATATAAATTATATATGTAAATATAAATGATCATATAACCATCATTCAGTTTCAACAACTGGTAAAAGTTAGATAATATTTTTCACTGATGTCCTCTTGCTTCTCTTTTTCAGGGTACTTTTAAAGCAAAAAAAAAAGTACTGGAGTACTTAAAAGCAAGTTGTGGTCACCAAGTCATTTCACTATAAATGTGCATGTTATCTTCAATAGCATACACCTAACAGATAAAAGTTGTAATGCTATTACCATCCTTATGAAACTAACATTTCCTTTTTTGATGTAAATAGCACAAGTGTTAGTTTTTATTTCTTATGGTTTTTGACATTGGTATTTTACAGTTTCACTTAGGTATAATTGACATAAAATATATATCTAAAGTATCTAACATGATTTGACATGGGTATACATTATGAAATACTTGCCACAGTGAAGTTAATGAACACATCTATCACCTCACATACTTTTTTAGGAGACAGGGATGCAAATGTTTCAGATCTCTCATAGCAAATATCAAGTATACACTACAATTAGCTATAGTCACCATACTAAGTCAGATCTTTAAAGCTTATTCATCTTTTAACAGAAAATGTGTACCTTTGACCATCACCTCTGCATTTACCCAAGCACCAGGGTTACTTCTATGACAATCACCATTTTACTCTATGAATTTGACTTTTTTTTTTAAGATTCCACATATAATTGATACTATACAGTACTTGTCTTTGTCTGGTGTCTTACACTTAGCATAATGCCCACCAGTTTCATCTCTGTTCTTGCAAACAGAATTTCCCTCTTTTTTGTGGCTCAATTATATTCCACTGCATGTGTGCTTGTATACACACATATATTTACATTTATGTATCACATTTTTTTATCTGTTCATATGTTGATGGGACACTTAATTTTTGTATCCTCACTGTTGTGAACAATGCTGCAATGAACATACAAATGTAGTTACCTCTTTGAGATCTTATTTTCATTTCCTTCACATATATAGTTAGAAGTGGGATTGTTGTGTAATTTTAGTTTTGTAATTTTTTTTTCATTTAGACCAATTTACATTTCCACTAGCAGTGTACAGTATTCCTCTTTTCTCCATAACCTCACCAATATTTGTCCTTTGTTGTTTTGTTAACAGCCACTCTAACAGCAGTACTGTGATGGTTTTAATTTGCATTTCCCTGATGAATGATGTTGATATTGAGCACCTTTTCATGTACTTGTTGGCCATTTGCGTATCTTTGAAAAATCTCTATTCAGGTCCTTTGCCTATTTTTAAATTATTTCTGAAAAATATTTCCTCACATCCACAGGCTGCCTTTTCATTTTATTGACTTTTTCCTTTGATATGCATTTTTTTTTTAGTTCACTGTAGTTTCACTTATTTTTGTTTTTCTTGCCCATGATTTTCCAAAAATTGATTACCAGGACTAATATCAAGGAGCTTCCCCCCATGTTTTGCTCCAGGAGTTTTACAGTTTCAAGTCTTACATTTAAGTCTTTAATCCATTTTGAATTACATTATGTGCGTGGTGCATGATAGGGGTCCAGTGTCATTCTTTTGCAGGTGGATACCCACTTTTACCAGCACCATTTATTGAAGGGACTATTCTTTCCTATACTGTGCTGTTGGCAACTTCTCAATGATTAGTTGACTGCACATGTGTAGGTATATTCTCTGATTGGTCTACGTGTCTGTTTTTGATTGATTGTTTTGTTACTGTAAGCTTTGTGACATAGTTTGAAACCAGGAAGTGTGATACTTCAAGCTTTGTAGTTCTTTCTCAAAACTGTTTTAGCTATTCTGGATCTTTTATGGTTCCATTTGAATTTCAGGATGGTCTGTTCTTCTCCTGTGAAAAATGCTATTGGAATATTTTGATAGGAATTGCACTGAATTTATAGATCACCTGAACATTATCAATGTACAATATTCTTCCAATCTATGGTATCTTCAACTTCCTTCACTGATCACTTATATAATTTTCAGTCTATAGGTCTTTCACCTCCTTGATTAAATGTATTCCCAAGTATTTTATTGTAAACAGGATTGATGCTATTGTAAATGGGATTGCTTTTTTTTTCAGATTTGTTCTTACTTCATAACAACACAATTGAATGTTATGTTGATTTTGTATCCTGCAACTTTCCTGAATTGATGTTATTAGTACAAACTTTTTTTTCTGGTGGAGTCTATGATTTTCTATATAAATAATGCCATCTGCAAACCACTTCTTCCTTTCACATATGGATGGTTTTCATTTTTCTTAATTCCTTTGGCTAGGACTTCCAGTACTATCCTGAATAGAAATGGTAAGAGTAGGCATCCCTTGCACACTCTCCCCACTTTTATTCAACATAGTTCTGGAGGTCCTAGCCACGGCAATCAGAGAACACAAAGAAATAAAAGGCATCCAGATGGGAAGGAAGAAGTCAAACTGTCCCTGTTTGCAGGTGACATGATTTGTACATAAAAATCCCTAAAGAATCCACTCCAAAACTACTAGATCTAATATCTAAATTCAGCAAAGTTGTGGGATACAATATTAACACACAGAAATCTGTTGCATTACTGTACACTAACGATGAATGAGCAGAAAGAGAAATCAGGATACAATATTAATACACAGAAATCTGTTACATTCCTATACACTAACAATGAACTAGCAAAAAGAGAAATCAGGAAAACAATTCCATTCACAATTACATCCAAAAGAATAAAATAACTAGGAATAAAACTAACCAAGGAAGTGAAAGACCTATACTCTGAAAACTACAAGACACTCATAAGAGAAATTAAAGAAGATACCAATAAATGGAAATACATTCCATGCTCATGGATAGGAATAATTAATATTGTCAAAATGGCCATCCTGCCTGAAGCAATCTACAGATTCAATGCAATCCCTATCAAAATACCTACAGCATTCTTCAATGAATTAGAGCAAATAGTTCTAAAATTCATATGAAACCACAAAAGATCCTGAATAGCCAAAGCAATCCTGAGAAGGAAGAACAAAGTAGTGGGGGCAGGTGAATTACACTCCCTGACTTCAAGCTCTACTACAAAGCCACAGTAATCAAGACAATTTGGTATTTCACAAGAACAGACCCATAGACCAATGAAACAGACTAGAGAGCCCTGATATAAACCCAAGTATATATGGTCAGTTAATATACGATAAAGGAGCCATGGGTATACAATGGGGAAATGACAGGCTCTTCAACAGCTAGTGTTGGCAAAACTGGACAGCCACATGTAAGAGAATGAAACTGGATTATTGTCTAACCCCATACACAAAAGTAAACTCAAAATGGATCAAAGACCTGAATGTTAAGTCATGAAACCATAAAACTCTTAGAAAAAAACATAGGCAAAAATCTCCTGGACATAAACATGAGCAACTTTTTCATGAACATACCTCCCCAGGCAAGGGAAACAAAAGCAAAAATGAACAAGTGGGACTATATCAAACTAAAAGGCTTCTGTACAGCAAAGGACACCATCAGTAGAACAAAAAGACATCCTACAGTATGGGAGAATATTTTCATGAATGACATATCCGATAAGGAGTTGACACCCAAATTATAAAAAGAGCTCATGCACCTAAACAAACAAAAAGCAAATAAGCCAATTAAAAAACGGGCAGAGGAGCTCAACAGACACTTCTCCAAAGAAGAAATTCAGATGGCCAACAGGCACAAGAAAAGATGCTCCATATCCCTAATCATCAGAGAAATGCAAATTAAAACCACAATGAGATATTAGCTCACACCAGTAAGGATGGCCAGCATCCAAAAACCAAACAACAACAAATGTTGGCGAGGACGTGGAGAAAGGGGAACCCTCCTACACTGCTGGTGGGAATGAAAATTAGTTCAACCATTGTGGAAAGCAGTATGGAGGTTCCTCAAAAACCTCAAAATAGAAACACCATTTGACCCAGGAATTCCACTCCTCGGAATTTACCCTAAGAATGCAGGAGCCCAGTTTGAAAAAGACATATGCACCCCTATGTTTATCGCATTATGATTAGCACACATAACGTAGCAGTGGGGGGTCACAGGGAAGGCAGTACAACACAGAGAAGACAAGTAATGATTCTATGGCATCTCACTATTTACAAAAGCCAAGAATTGGAAGCAACGTAAGTGTCCATCAGTAGATGAAGTAGATGAATGGATAAAGAAGATATACACAATGGAATATTATTCAGTCATATGAAGAAAACAAATCCTACCATTTGCAACAACATGGACGGAGCTAGAGTATTATGCTCAGTGAAATAAGCCAGGCGGAGAAAGACAAGTATCTAATGATTTCACTCATCTGTGGAGAATAAGATCAAAGAAAAAACTGAGGAACAAAACAGCAGCAGACTCACAGAACCCAAGAATGGACTAACAGTTACCAAAGGGAAACGGACTGGGGAAGATGGGTGGGAAGGGAGGAATTAAGTGGGGGGAAAGGGGCATTATGATTAGCACACATAATGTAACAGTGGGGGGGACACGGGGAAGGCAGTACAACACAGAGAAGACAAGTAATGATTCTATAGTATCTTACTACACTGATGGACAGTGACTGTAATGGGGTATGTGGCAGGGACTTGATAATAGGGGGAGTCTAGTAACCATAATGTTTTTCATGTAATTGTACATTAACGATACCAAAATTTTAAAAAAAGAGTAGGCATCCTTGTCTCATTCTTGA
Source organism: Phataginus tricuspis (assembly GCA_029783875.1). Taxonomy (NCBI): domain Eukaryota; kingdom Metazoa; phylum Chordata; class Mammalia; order Pholidota; family Manidae; genus Phataginus; species Phataginus tricuspis. Next base: position 48,175,056 of record JAQQAC010022981.1, on the reverse strand, counting down.
TCTTAAAGGTAAAGCTTTTAGCTTTTCACCACTGAGTATGATGTTAGCTGTGTATCTGTCACCTGGCTTTTATTATGCTGAGGTTTTATACCTAATTTGTTGAGAACTGTTATCATTAAACTATGTTGAAATTTGCCAAGTGTTTTTCCTGCATCTATTAAGATGACCATGATTTTTATCCTCTATTATGTTAATGTGGTATATCACATTCATTGATTTCTTGATGCTGAACCGTCTTTGCATCTCAGAGATATATCACACTTATTATGGTATATGATCATTTTAACATGCTTTTGAATTTGGTTTGCTAGTATTTTGTTGAGTTCTAATCTGTGTTCATTATGGATATTGGCCTGAAATTTTATTTTCTTGTAGTGTCTTTGGTATCAGGATAATGCTGGCCTTGTAAAAAGTACTTGGAAGTGTTCCATATTTTTGGAAGAGTTTGAGATGGAATGGCGTTTTTTATCAGTGAAGTCACCTAGTCCTGGGACTTTCTTTGTTGGGAGATGTTTGATTACTGATTCAGTCTCCTTACTAGTTAAGTATCTCCTGATTTTCTATTTCTTCATGATTCAGTCTTGGTAGTTTGTATGTTTCTAGGAATTCATCCATTTCATCTAGGTTATCCCATCTGTTGTATACAACTGTTCATGGAAGTCCCTTATGTTCCTTTGTGCATATGCAGTATCAACTGTAATGTCTCCTCTTTCATCTCTGATATTGAGTTTTTGTCCAGCTAAAAAAGAATTGTCATTTTTTAATCTTTTCAGAAAAAATTTTCATTTTTTTGATATTATCTAATTTTTTTCTTGTCTGTATTTCATTTATTTCTGCTTTAGTCATTATTTCCTTCCTTCTGCTAACTTTGGGCTTTTTTTTTTTTCAGTTCCCTTGAGGTTTAGAGTTGGGCTGTTTGAGAGCTTTCTTTTTCTTAATATAGATGTTTATAAAACTCTTAGAGCTGCTTCTGCTGTATCCCACAAGTTTTAGTATGTTGTGCTTCCATTTTCATTTGTCTCAAAATATTTTCCCTTTTGTTTCTTCTTTGATCCACTAATGTTTAGAAGTGTACTTTTAAATTTCCACATATTTGTGAATTTTCCAGCTTTCCTCCTGTTACTGATTCCTTGTTTCAAACCATTGTGATTGGAAAAGATATCTAATTATTTCAGTCTTCTTAAATTTGTTAAGACTTGTTTTGTGACTTACATACGACCCCTCCTGCGGAATGTCTCACTGTGTGTGTTGGTGTGTACCCTGCTGCTGTTACAGGGAATGCATGTATGTTAGCCTGTAGTGCAGTGTAAGTCTAATACAGTTCCTTACTAATTTTCTGCCTGGATGATCTATCTGTTGTTGAAAGCGGGGCACTGAAGTCCACACCTATAGACATACCTCATTTTACTAAGCTTTACAGATACAATTAAAGGTGTGGCAACCCTGTGTTCATCAAGTCTGTCAGCACCCTATTCCAACAGCATTTGCTTACTTAATGCCTCTGTATCACATTTTGGTAATTCTCACAATATTTCAAGCATTTTCATTATTATTATATTTGTTATGGTTATTTGTGGTCAGTGATTATAACTCACTGAAAGCTCAGATAATGGTTAGCATTTTTTAACAATAAAGCATTTAACTAAGGTAATTTTTTAGACATAATGTTATTGCATACTTATTCAACTGCAGAATAGTGTAAACATAACTTTTATATGAATTGGGAAACCAAAAAATTCATATGACTTGCTTTAATGAAATATTCACTTTATTGCAGTAGTTTGGAACCAAACCCACATTATCTCTGAGGTATGCCTCTATTTTAATGCTGCATTTTTGCCTTGAGACCTATTAATATTTGCTTTATTTAGGTGCTCCTATGTTGGATGCACAGTTACAGTTGTTATCCTCTTGAACTGACTCCTTTAATATTAATTTCTTAATATCATCTAATACTGAGGCCATATTTAAATTTTCCTGATTATTATATCATGTGAGAAAGCATATGTCTGGTTGGTAATATTAAGTAAGTGAATCAACATGTTTCAGCCTAATCCCATTAAACTTAATGTTGTTGATCTTTGCCTTGATCTGTTATTTCATTAGGGAGTATAAAATGGGAGATTTTCTAATCTTATTTCTTCTAAATTTATTAGCTGGAATTTTCTACAGAAAATTCAATGCATCAAATGCTAAATTACTCTGAAATCAATTTGCTAATAAAAAGCAAGAGCAATGCTTCTTTCTCATTTACTAACTCTTTGACAAATGAGTTGCTGTCCTAGCAACCTCCAAAGATAAGCGCTGGAATTCACTTTGTATTGATTTGGGGAAGAAGTGTACCATTATGAAGTCATGGATTATTATATATTTGATATATTTCCAATTAGTTCAGTAATTGTTTCTTTTTTGCTAACCAGTGAAAGTGCCTTCAAGTTGTCCTTCTGACATGACCTTAGCAGCCTTTATTTTTTTCTAACACAAAATGCCCTAGGCTATCCATATATATATATATATTTTTTTTTTGTTCCAGATTTGATCAGACTCTTCTCTAAGAAGGCCTGGTTACAGAGTCTAGAACAATCAAGGGATATTCATTGTTTCTGTATTGTACATGGTTAATACTTCTAGGACCTCAGTGGTCATGGCAAAATAGAAGTATTTTGAGAAGGAGAAAAATAGGAGTTCATACTGATCCTTGTGATTCAAAGATGATGTTTTAATTTAATTCTGTTTTATATCTGTTAAATAAACTTTATATAACTGTTTTATATCTCTTTTCTCTTAAGCTGAAAATCAGTTTCTAATGCCAGCAAAGTAAGTACTTCTTTGCTTTATCTCACTCTGCATGCTCTACACTTAAAATACTACTATCAATTTTACTAACAAGAAGCCTATAGAATGAATTTTAAGATTTCTTTGTGAATTCAACTTATTCTTAGGCTATTTCCCAATAGTGATAAATAACAAAAAACTGTATTTTAAAATGACTTACAAGAACTTTTTCTGTAATTGTGCTTTTAGTCATGTTTTTCAATTTTTAAGAACTGCTTAAAAATTCATACATAAATTTGCTTTTTAATTATGTATAAAGGTTTCGAGGTTCCGAAATCAAAACTATAAGGCAAGGTACATTTGATCTAGCTATTAATTTTTTATAAGTATAAACAACATGCAATTTGTTCATACTTTACCCCTTCTTACACAACAGGCAACTATTTTTATACATTCCATTTTTTTCCTTAACATCATATTCTGAAGATTATTTCACAGCATAATAGAGATCTTCCTCATTCTGTTTTACAGGTAAGGTGCATGGAGTTGCCACAGTTTATTCAACTAGGCTACTAATGATGAAATTTTTATTTCTTCCTTTCTTTTGCTATTAAAATAAATGCCTTAGTGCACATGTAATTTCATATCTTTGAGATAGATTCATACAAGTGGGATTACTAAGTCAAAAGGCATACGTATATATAGGTGATTTATAATGAATTTGTAAAGGAACTTCAAAATATTTGGCATCTTCATTGTGGTGTCTTCACATCCATTAACTTAAATGTCTTTCCATTTATTCTGTCTTTAAAAGTCTGTTTAAATATTTTCCTAATGTTGCTTTCCAAATATAAGTTTTGCACAAGGAAACTACTTCATAAAACAATCTGAACTTATTTAAGGAATTCTTTCAGAAAAGCAAAAGATACTTGGATATGGAACTATATTCTAACTTAAATCAAGGGAAAATAAAATATTTTACTTTTGGAATATTTAAAATATCTGAATTTGTTAAAAATTAATATACATTGAAAATTCCAGTGAATTTCACCAGCTACTGTACTGAGACAGGAACATGTAAGATTACCATTAAAAAAACCTCAAAGCATACAAATAGTTACACATCCTGGGAAAGTAAGATGAGTAGTCATTTAAAAGGCTGAATTTGAAAAGCATTAATATTCAAATTAATGAGTGAGTCTTTCTACCACAAAGTAAACCTTAATGAATGACACTATACAAAATATTTTTTACTATTATCTCAACACAGCCTTATTTCTAAATATTCCTGACTAAAGAGAATGACTAAAACATTCATAACTTGCCAACATGATTTAACAGACTTTAAAGATTAATTTGTAATTTAAATGATAAAAATCAGTAAAATATGGCAATAAGATCAGCAGATATATTAAAATTTCTTTACTAAAAAGACAAACAATATAAATTTTTTAATTAACTTTTACAATTAGTCACTATATTTTTAAAAGGACCTTGAGTACACTATTTGACAGATTAAGAATGATTGTTTTATTCCTAAAATTCCCAGTCTGGGAATAAGTGTGCAGAATTTTATAAAGTCTGATTATAAGTTAATTTTTTCTTGAAATTTTATCTACTATGCAGGATGAAGAAAAATAAGCAAAAACATCAACTTTTAATTTAGCCAATGAAAACTTGTTTCTTTATGTGAACATGGCTATAATAAATAATATTCCTAACAAAAGTGAAGGTTTTAACTTTCATTTTACTTCTAAATCACTAGAGAACTATGCAGTACTGATACTAAACTGGCACACACACAAGAAACTAAGAAGTCAAAGTTAAAGACATTAACAAGATTGTGATGAAAGCTCATTATAAATGTTTGTATAATACTTGACCTATGGATAATTGAGGGATTCATTCTCCTCTATTACTTGTTATACTATATTTATAGGTCAAATGGGAGCTAAATTAAAACTAGTCAGAGTTTTGAGATATAAATAGGATTGATACACACAGCATGGCAAGACCGACAAACTAAAAGGGAATGATTTCATTTAAAATATTATTTAAGCAGTATTTCACATGAAGCAAGAAACTAAACAATATACATTATCATCACATATAACATCACAATTCACAATTCACAACAAAACTAAACTGAAAATTAAATGGTTTTTTGAGAATAATCCAAGTCATCATTTTTCCAAGATGAATTATTTTTTAGACATCAATAACACTGAGGTTTTAATATAAATATCATGAAAACATTCACTAATTATGAAATAACTACCATGAATAATAATAAAGATATTTTATAGGAATACAATACCTTGGTTAGTGCAGCAGTATGATCTTCTCCACAACAAATATAAACTATTTTCTGAGTTCTTAGTGACTTTAGTAAATTAGGAACATACCTATCTGAAAAGTCCAACAAGAGACGTTAACAGTATTTTTTAAATTAAAACTCTTCTAAAATGTGTTTCCTCTACAGCCTCCCAAGCTCAGTGGACAATGATAACTAAATAATTTTAACCACAATTCAATTATTTTGTAGTACAAGCCTACTAAATTGGGTTCCCTGGCCTTTCCATTCACCTATCCAATGCTACTGTGATAAAGTAGGGATTTAAAAAGAGCTAAGTTGTAAACTGCCTAAACGCAAATTGGAAATCCCTTGACTGCTGAGTTCTGTGCAGTTATTTGACTACTTCTAATATTCATTCTGTATATTCACTTCAGAATAATTATGCTCACAGGAGCCTACTTAAAAGTTTGAAAATTATACTTTTTGCTACTTTGTGGCAAAAAAGAGATATAATGTCCAAATCTATGTATTTTTCTTATGTAAAACAAAATATTTTTTAATTTTTTCTGGGAGTATTATTTGCTTATCATTAAGCTCACTTTTGTCCACTGAAATCATTGTAATTATGTTGAACTTTATGAAATTAGTTTTTTTATTTCAAATACTGGAATTCAACCTAATACAATTATGAAAAATTAGTTCCAATGTCCCAACTTGTTTCAAGAAGTCTTAATTTTTTTTAATTCAAACTGTTTATTTTGAAGATGCTAGCATCAATGTTAGAAGCGAAGCCCAAACTAAAGATTAATGACTCAGATTATTTACATATTTTCTTGAAAAACTCAATAGACCAACCCTTCACATTACTTCCCAGAACAATTTTTCCATCAATGGTGGCCCATAATGTGGTTACCAATTTGAAGTAATGTTATTCAACTTTCTTCTAATGAACACCCAACAACAAACATTTTTGTCCAGATATACTTTCTATAGTTTATTTTATAAGATGATATTTTTGACCTTCCCACTATCCTTTAAAATTATCAAATGGAATTTTTCAATTAACATCTCATCCCCACTTCCACATCATTAAAGACTTGAGTACATTTCTCTCTGACATGAAGAATCACTGACCATCTCCTTTTAAAAGTATACTCATCTATGAATAATGAGAACCTACCATTTTCATCATTAAGACCTAGTTGACCAAATTTGTTGCGTCCCCATCCAAAGATAGCTCCAGAAAGGGTGAGGACAAAACTATGGGCTCCTCCTGCTGCAACTTGCATAAAAGGGATTCCAAGCAAAGACTTAATCAGCTGTGGTGAAGCTTGCTTTTTACAGTCAATGCCTAAACCCAATTGGCCATATTTATTCTGTCCCCAACAGAAGACTTCACTTGCTGTAAAACAAAAATCATGAAATTAACTGTTTTTCTCATACACAAAAAAATTTCATCTGAAGATCATCATTTATTTTGGGACATTCTTCCTCTCATCAGATAGAAATACACATTATTCCTCTTTATTAAGTTTATTACTTATATACTTACCAGAATAATCTGTTTTTAGTACATTTTAAGTTTGATTTTGATGAATGGGTAGTCACATAACTGTGAGTAATCTCATTCCCTTATGCTTCTTAAGAAAGGACTGTCTCTTTTTAATATTCTTCAGGTCTCACCTTTATTCTATGATTTCTCCCAAGGGGCACTCATGCAAGCTCAAGACTTTAGTTATCAATGAAATGCTAATCATATTCAAAATTTTATCACTAGCCCACACCTTTTTTCTGACCAATAAACCCATATATCCAATTGTTTACATGACAACTACACCTGGATGACTCCCACCCCACCTCCCATAACTGGAACTCTTCCTAGGTGTTCCCCATCTCAGTAAATAACATCATAACTGACTCAGTAGCACAAATCATAAACACAGGGAATCATCCTTAATACTCCTCTCCTCTCTTACTTTATACACAGACCGGTATCATTCTATCATCTATCATCAAATTATATAGTTTCCTTTCTAAAGAAAAATATGGCAAATAGATTCATTCCTCACCATTTCACCTGGTTCCAATAAGAGCTCTCTGCTTGTCACTTTTGCTTCTCCACTACCACCCTGTTTTGCAACTTAAGACATCTTCTAATTTATTTTTATTAAATAAATAGCACTAAACACTCAACACACTGATTTTTAAAAATTAATGCTATAAAAGATTACACACTTAAATAAAGTTTCCCTCCAAAATTAGATTTCCAGTTCCTCTCCCAAGTGACAACCACTCTTACCAGTTACGGATTATGTACTTCCAGAAACATTCTACGCATGTACTAGCAGACATTTGTACATATACAGAAATACTATAAAAATGCAGATTTGATAATGACGCTCACCTGAAAAAAATGTCAGTGCCATCTCACTGCTCTTGGGATAAACGCTTTCAACAAGGCCTATAAGGCTTTGTATGTTTCACTTATGTTTCCAAGATCACTTCCTATCAGTCTCTTCCCTCACTATATTGTAGCCATACTCACCCTCCTTTATATTCTCCAATGCCCATTTCTCACATGCTTGCTATTCCTCTGCCTAAACCCTCCCCTCATCTTTGTTCACTTCTACTCTCTCCCAACAGGAAGCCTTCCCTGATCTCCCACATTAAGTTCAACCCCTCTATTATATGTTCTAAATATCCTAAACTTTTTTCTTTACAGTCCTTTTTATCTGTATTCTGTACAGCTGTAGCCTCATCCTTTATTCACAGTATGTCTCATTAGACATTTAATTAATTTGAAATATAATAATAGTAATAATAAAGCCACTGGAACTTATTTTTTTAATTGGTAAAAAAACAAACTAATCCATGCTACAATCCTTGGCTGGCATATAAAGTTAAATGAATAAGAAAGGAAGGCAACAAGCTAATAGGATGCATAGCTTTCTTCTGTTTTTATTCATGAGATGATTACAAGTGAGATCAAATGAGACTGGGCAAGTTATAACATTCCCCAGCTATGTAGGAATAGTGTTTAGCAGACTGAAAAACAGTTAGACACAAAAGTCAATTTCATTTCTATATACTAGCAATAAACAACTTGAAAATGACAACATTCACAGTAACAAAAAAATCAAATATCTAGGGAAAAAATACAACAAAAGGTAAATAAGACCTCTCCAGAGAAAACAACAAAATACTATTGAGAAAAACTAAAAGATTAAAATAAATGGAGGGACATAGCATATTCAAGAACTAAAAGACTCAATATTATAAAGTTTCCATAAACTGACTTACAAACAATGCAATCCTAATCAAAATCCCAGCAGTGTCTCTGCATGTCAGTGAAAACTAACAAGCTAATTCTAAAATGTGTATGGAAATGAAAAGGATGAGGAAGAACCAGGACAATCTTGAATAAGAACAAAATTAAAGAACTTTCTGCTCATTTAAAGCATCAAGTAATAGAACTGAAAAAAGAAAACAAAATAAAAATAATGCTTACCTTTAGAAAGTGCAAGTGAATGATAGTAACCACACGCAACCTGTACTATTTGGATATCTGACAAACTTTTAATATTTCTATAAAATAAGAAGAGAGATGGATCAGTTAATTCTATTTAATAAATGGATCCTGAATATTATTTACCACCTACTATGTGCAAGTAGTTTTCTACCAACCGAGCAGTTCATGCTATTTTTTCAAAAGAGCCCAATTTGCCAAAAATGTATGCTAATATCAGCAAACAAAACCTAGATTTGAAAAAAAAAGTGTGATGAGAAAACACACTGAAGACAACATTTAAGCAAAGTAAACTATGCTCACACCTTAAGTACTTCTTAGAGTGCTTTTATAATTCAGATGTTTTATTATCAAAAAATTATTTTAAATCTTTGAAGTATGAAACTTGGTAATATTTGTATTGTATCCTACTTTGTAAAATATTGCTGTTTGGCCTAGTTTAACACATGTTCTCCTCTACCAGATTCCTTAAGAACCAGTAGGGATTCCTAATGTGGTAAAACTGAGTCATAAACTATGAAACCTATTCCTTTTAGACTATCCTTTTGCTTTACACTAAAACCAGTAATATTCAATTTAATTTTTTACTAGGGAAATTTAATCAATTCATTTATTATGGTCACTGATGTGTTCAGCTGCATTTCTGCCATCTTGTGTTTTCTCACCCCCCCACACACATTTTTTTTAATTTTCCTCAGCTGCAATGATAATTCTAAAGACTAATTATTGTAACATTACAAAAAAATCAAGTGCCTTTGTGCATCAACCATCCTAGGTTTTTCTTAAGAAGTTCCCCTTTACCTAGTCATTCTACTGTTCTTCCTGAATGTTTTCAAGGGAACAAAGGGGAGGAGGAAACATTACATGTTTCTTATTTCCCTTTACCTGATACTGCCACCTGACCTGATTCTACCATATGAGAGTCCAGAGCAAGTTCTGACCAGAGTGTAGAAACCCATGATTTTCAGAAGGCAGCTTCAGCATATCAAATTTTGAGCAGGAAAAAGGAGAGTTACTCTAATTCCATATTGTATTAACAATATTTTTGTTTGGTGAATTTATGTTCTTAACTACAAAACCTGATAGCTCTACTGCTATAATTTAGCAGAATCCAACAAGTTACCAGGATCCAATCAATGCACCTGCAGATTTTCAAATGTAGCAAAATGCAATTTTTCTGCAATTAGCAAAATCAAACACTGGCATTGCAAAACCAGGAATAAAAAAATACATGGATATGTACAACTGTGCTGAAGTTACTAAACATTTACTGTTACTGCTTATGCATACTAGGCATATCATACATTGACCAGTGACCTATATTAAATATTTCTAAAAACCACTGTTCCAGGTATCAAAATTTAATTTGCAAGACTAAGACCACATGACATAAGAATACTACATTCTCAAAGCACCCGACAGTTTTTGCTCTCACAGCATGTATCACTATTAATTACTGATGCACTTATTAATTTAATTATTCTTAGTATATTCTGCTAAACAGTAAGGTAGACTATGGGTCTTATACCCATGGAATTCCTAGTACCTACCATAGTGCCTGGCAAAAAGTATATAATAAATACACTGTTAAAGGATAAGTGAATTTGTAATGTCTCTGAGGCTTTAGTATTAAACTATCATAAAGTCTGCCCCTAAATTTGCATAGCAATTTAAACTCAGTGACTCTCATTTCTAAAATAATAAGGCTTGGAATATAACATAAATGCTAATTTCTTTAGCCATGTCTACTACAAAGATAAGGAAAGATATTCTTCTGTGGCATTACTGTTACAAAGAATAAAAACAAAACTCCTTTCACCAAGATTAATTGGTGGGGGAGATTTCTTTAGCTTTCAGGAATAAAATAAAGAAAAATACTGTGAATGGTAAACCTCAATTTACCAATAGTTTCCCATGTTCCATTTTACTAAAGAGGTAACAAATTAGAAAATTCTTAATGAAATAGAATTCCACAGGATTCATTAAAAGAAATCCCTTTTTAAGTAAAAAAGATAATGAATATGTTTAATGATTTTCAGGTTTTTTAAAGGACTCAAATGCAGTTAACAGAAAAGCAAAATAAGTCAGAATTTACATATATGAATGTGGTGTGTGTATATATATAAATATACACAAACACACATACAAAGCACACTTCAAGATTCCTAATTAAACAGAACTATGAAAGGAAACACAGAATCCAGATGTCTAGGGTAAACATTTTCTGACTTCTTATAAATTAAAAATAACTCTCTAAAGTTTAGACTATATCAAACATTTTAAATGGCTATGACATCACTAAAATGATTCATCATAGAGGAGAATCATTTCTATACTTAATTTTGAAAGATGTTTGAAATTTTTAAGAAAACAGTTAATAAACTTGGAAATAAGACTTATGTTCCCCTCCCTTAGGAAATGTGCCAAAACCTATTAATTGATGAGTATGCATACTGTTGCACTGTCATGTTTTTCCAATTTAATGTACAGTGGCAATATAGGCAGAAACCAGGCATTTCCAGTTATTTGTGAAGGTAAAATTCCAACAACTGTTAATAAAAATGAGTAAAAATTTCATAGTATATAATTAAAGTTTTGAAGAACTGCTTAAAGCATGGAATATTTTGACAATTCCAAACTCATGAAGGTGTTCATATTAAGTAGCTTTTTATGTCAACCATACCTCAATAAAGTGGTTTTGAAAATGTATTTTGCAATAAAACAATCAACAACTTTCTATTTCCCAATTAAGCCACCATTTTCTTAGTGATTTAAGAAAAGTCTTAGCGTACCAGCTTTCAGTTTTGAAAAGTTTAAGCTAAACCAATCTAGTCTCAGTCTCTACCATTAAGAAATACTCTTTTAATTTTAATCTAAAATGCTCTGAACTTTCCAATTCTAATATTAGGCAGAAATTATAATACATGTTTAAAACTGAGTGAAATCAAGAAAATAAATTTTTTAAGCAAACTGACAAGTCAAACATGTTTAATTAGTTTCTATAGTCCAGAAAGAACTGTACCCACAAGGATCTTATACCATCTTGTGATAATTTTTTATCACACACGTCCAAGAAACAGAACTTCAAAAAGTAATTTTATTGCCAAGAATTGTTTTTCTAAGGTTTGAATGGAAAAGTATGTATTTGCACTTATATTAAACTAAAAGAAAGTAAAATTAGGCTTAACTTTTTTTTAAAGCGAAGGTATAACATATATCCTACATAAAAAGAAGTAACTAGCTGAAACGCAGATCTTACATAGACCACTGACTGAATAATTTCCATTTTTTTCCTCAAGCAGTAGTGATTTCAAAACAAAACAAAATTTTAAGTAGGAAAAGGTTATCAAACTAGTAAGTTTCTAATATAATCTATTGTTATTTTTACATTCTTCTTTAATTTTAAAGTGTCGCTTAATTTACATATCCTTATTTACTGGCATTAAAATGGGTATTTGTTTTCAAAAAAGTACAGCCTTAATGTGAATCTTCACTTTCTAATCACTTTTCTGATTGCTCTTATGAAAAGTATAAACACCAATTTTTAAAAACCTATTTACATATATGTGACCTTCTTCCTGTCTTCTACTCATTTCATTCAAAATATATGGAAAATTTACAAAGAACATTGGCACTGCTAAGCATTTAGAAAACAACTTGCATCTAAAAAGTGATTTGGTACTGAAACTTAGAAAAAAAAATCACTGGCTGTCTTTCAAAAAATATATTACTATGTTATATATTGGTTTCATATGGTTTCAAACCATCTACTTGTTTATTATAAAAATGAAACTGTTTTAGGAGTAAAGTTGTTTTGATGTAAGAATGAAATAAATTGTGTCAGGATATCATCTCACCTGTTCTCACTAGTAAGAATTTAGTAGCTCAGCTGCTGAGGAGCCCTACTTGGGGCTTATCAATAAAAACATACGAAGAAACAGCTATGGCAAGGGGACATTTCAACTATAAATACCAAGAGTTTGTGAGGACTATGAGACACTGTTCAGTCTGGGCAAGGTGACTCTGCTAATCTAAACAGTCTCTGAAGAGCTTGGGACAATTAGTTCCTGACAAGATAAAGGAGACTCTTACTGTCAGTGGTAAAAACTATACACCAGACCTCTTTTGTCCTCGAACACTGGCACTGTGTCATTCCCTAGCAATATGCTCTAGCAACAAGGGACTTCTATTTTGAGCTGGCAGCTAGATGTCAGCTCTTGGCTAAGCCCACTTCTCCCAAGTACCAACTCACCTATGTACCAACTCATATAAAAGTACAACTCGACTAAAATTGGACTTTATTCCTTTCATTTCTCCTTGCTTGGAACAACAGTATACTTTATTACTGTTTTGGAGTATGTTATTTCTTTATTGGCTCATTAAGAGACATTATCTTGTATGCCACTGGCATGTGAAATTCCTGCAGTGAACCTGTGTTAAATAAATTGCTGACAAAGACAAACTCATTCTCAGCATAATTCGCCCCAAAACAAAACATATTGAAATATTAAGCTAAGCTTTATGACATGAAAATATCAGCTAAAAACAATATATGTCACAACAAATCAGATCAGTCCATTAAAAAACCAAGAGGGTTGAATAGAAGAAATGCCTTAGTACACATCAAAAAGTTAATACAGATGTTTAGTAAATAAAAAAACAGACAAATTTAAACCAAAGAACTCAAATTTTAAGATCTCTTTCACAGCCATATCCAGGTTCATAAAAAGTAAAGTCACAAATATATGTTATCAATGTTAAATTAACAACAAAATATGTAAATTTATATGAAATAAAAATGCTACCTGGAATACACCTAAAGTAAGTTTAATACATTGGCTTTCTGAAGAGTTGTCTTTTGTTCCTATAAATATTACTAGGAAGAACAAGAGTTTAAAGAGGCACATATCTGTGTAAGTTTTAAAAGTAAGCAAGAGTTCATATATTATTTATGCACTAAAAGAAGTAGGATATTTTAAATCTTTGTATTTTTACCTCAATAACATTCATGCTCTTAGTTTTTAATATTAAAACAATGGTTATGCCTTATGTAAATCTGTAAGACTACAACACTGATGAGTCATTGTTTACTTTTTAATTTTGAAATGATTCTGTGATGTAATATAATAATTTCTTCTTGGTTAACATAAACTGTGGTCACTACTATGTAAAAAAAAAAAGAAAGTAACTGAATTCTTTTTACAGTAAGCATGTGACACTTCCATATTCAATAAAATAACTAAAAAAAAAAGATAAACATGCAACCAACAAATATTTTTAAAATATTTCAATAGCTAGGGTACTCAAGATAGAATTAGTAGTTTAAATTGGTCTAACCCACTTAGAAATTTTAGTTAAGAGAAAATTTATAATAAAGTATGTATTCCCCATGCCTTTTCTTCAAAACATAAATAATTTGAAGGGAAATATTAAATGTATAAAAAAATAGCATTCAACCCAAATTAAAAGGCAAGAACCTACCTAGTAAACTCTTTAAAACTCAAAAGGAAGAAATAATTAGGTATCGACTTTTACATGCTCAGATTAAACAGAATAATTTAGATAACAAATTTATTATGAAAGACTGTTAAAGACCTCTTTTTGGTCACCTTTGTTACCTGGGTACTCTGATACATTCCTCTGATCCTAGCAGGCCAAGTTGTCCATCAGAATCGAGACCCCAAGCATACACCTGGCCCTTGTCATTTAGTGCTAATGTATGAGCTTCTCCACATGAAACAGCTACGATATTTTGGGCATCCAGGGCAACAACCTGCTCTATGGAAATCAAGAAGAGACATTACATTCCAGTTTTGAACACCCAATAACAATAAGACAGTCTTCATCTTGTACAAACAAACTAAGGAAATGCTGAAATACAGACTAAGTATAACATCAATTATTGGGAAAAATCTAACAAATATGTCCCACACAAAATTCTCATTGTGATAAATATAGATATATATCATAGGGTATAATCAGCTCAGAAGTGACTTGAACATTTTTGGGAAAAAGTTAAGGAGTCATAAAAAATTATCTCTGAAAGTGCTCTTCATTCAAAGCCATTACCAACAAATGAGAGGAGTCCAGCTGAAAAGGGAATCATTTAAACAACCTGGGTTATTTTTTAATAGTAAAATCATAATTGACACATACATTACCATACAGATACTATTATAAAGCAATCCCAAAGTTAATTTTAAAAAAAGGCTGAACTGGCAATTTCTGATAGGATACAAAATCTTTACACATCTTGTAAAGAAAGCATCTACCAGATATGCTATGGAAAGAACTTAAAGGAAATGTGATCATGATGAATAGGTTTCAGTTTATGGACTGCCATTTTAACATCAAAGATAAAAAAATTCCCTATGCAGTTAAAATGTGTTTAAATTTTAAACCAGAAATTAATTTGAAATACTGGCCCTTCATACCACTGTCAGCAGCCACTGACAAATGAGGAGAGAAAGTGATACTGTTTCCTTAGTCTCCTTAATGTTCAATATCTGTTTTTTTACGAATATCATTTCTACAAGCTTTTTTGAAGACGCCATTTAAAATTAACTTTTCTTAGGGTTAATAAGAAAGCTAATTTGTATCATCAATAAACTGAAGCCTCATGTTGAAGAGTTATTAAAACTGAATCAGTTGGTTTCTTCAGAAGCACATTTTAGCTCAATGTACAAATGCAGCTGTTTAATAAATGAAACATGTATCAAGAAGGTTTAAATCCCTACATACAGAGAAATCCATATTGTATCTGGATCACTATCCTGTATTTTGGGGAGGGAGGTTAGCCCCAGGGAGCCTCTAGGAATCTGTACAACTGATATGTTATTTTAAGTACTTACCTTAAAGTACTATAAATTAGTAACTTGTGAAGTTGGTGAACAGTACATGGAAGTTCATTAAACTAATCTCTCACTTTCGGCATGTATTATATATATATACATATATGTTTTTATGAAATTATATTGTAGAAACATACAAAAATAAAAAAGGTAGAACAAGATATAACAAACTATCCACCCCCAAAATTAGGTAAAGGCACTTAGAAGTATGTCATCATTTGTTTACATTAAAACATTTCCATAAATCTTAATTATGAAGAAAGAAGTAAAACACCCATAAGATTCATTATCTCTCAAAAGCCCCAGAAATAAACTAATGTCTCTCCAAGACAATCCTCAAAGGAAATATCATAAAGAGCAGAACATGACAGGATGAACAGAGGGATGAATAAGACTGGTTGGTTCAACAATAACAAATAAAGGAGTACTTAAACAGATAGCAATGGCCTGAAATCAAAGGTACAAAAAAAAATCTAAGAAACAAAATAGAAGCAATCATTCATAGCAAACACTAATATTTACTATTTACCTCTTGTGCTCCAAGCACTAGAGACACAAAGATACATAAAACATAGTTTAAGCTGTCAAGGAAATACAGTCTATAGAAAGACAAGTGAGATAAGGATTGTGATCAAATGCTAAGGTAAAAATATACAAAAGGCACCTTGGGAACATGCAATACTTATTAAAGTATAGCTGAAAGATACTAGGAAGAACGTTGAGCAACACTTCAGCTAAATCCTGAGCTGAGGAAAGAGGAAGAGATTCCATATACTCATTTAAGAAAACTCAAATTACTTATTGTAGCAAACAAACTTAAAGCAAAGTGAAAAGACTGATAAGAAAAACTAGGGGAGAAGGTTATATCTTAAAGAAATAATATCCCCAATTTTTAAAGACTTACTAGGAAAACAAAGACCAGTAATTTAGTGAAAAATGGGCAAAAGTTGAAAACTGGTAATTCACAGAAAAAGAACTAGATATGGCCCTTAATCATAAGAAAAGATGCTCAACTTAATCTATGAGAAAAACGTAAATTCAAACTATACGGAAGAGTCAATAATATGTTCCCTTAGAAAATTCATAAAGCCATACACTTGTAATCTGGGTACTTTTCTATATGGGTTAACCTTCAAGTATAAAAGTGTACATTATCAAAAGAATGATAAAAAACAGCCACAGAATGGGAAAAAATACTTGCAAAAGAAATACCAAATAAAGGACTGTTACTGAAAAATATACAAAAACTTAAAATTCAAGAAGAAAATGAAAACCCAATTGAAAAAAAACATGCAAAAGACCTGGATAGACACCCACCAAGAAAGATATACAACGGCAAGCTAAGCATATGAAAGGATGCTCCTACATGATATGTCATCAGGGAATGCATGCAAAATGGTACAGTCACTTCAGAAGACAGTTTGGCAGTTTCTTACAAAACTAAACAAACTTCTGTCACACGGTCTAGCAACTGTGCTCTTTGGTATTATCTTAAGGAGTCAAAAAGTTATGTCCACATAAAACTTGCCCATGAATATAAACCCACACATATATGGTAAATTAATATGTGACAAAGGAGCCATGAATATACAATGGGGAAAAGACAGTCTCTTCAATAACTGATGTTGGCAAAACTGGACAGCTACATGCAAGAGAATGAAACTGGGTTACCATCTAACTCCAAACATAAAAGTAAACTCGAAATGGATTGAAGCCCTGGATTTAAGATATGAAACCATAGAACTCTTAGAAGAAAACAGGCGAAAATCTCTTGAAATAAATATGAGCAATTTTTTCCTGGACACAGCTCCATGGGCAAGGGAAACAAAATAAAAAATGAACAAGTGGGACTACATCAAACTAAAAAGCTTCTTTACAGCAAAAGACACCACCAGTAGAACAAAAACGCATCCAACAGTATGTGAGAATATATTCATAAATTATTTATTCAATAAGGGATTAACATCTAAATATATGAAGAACTCATACATCTCAATACCCAAAACACAAGAAACCTAATCAAAAAACAGGTGGAGGACCTGAACAGACATTTCTCCAAAGAAGAAAAACAGATGGCCAACAGGCATATGAAAAGATGCTCTACATCTCTAACCATCAGGGAAATGCACATCAAAACCACAATCAGATATCACCTCAAGCCAGTTAGAATCCCACTATCCAAAAGACAAGGATGCAAAGAAATGGGAACTCTCCTACACTGTTGGTGGGAACGTAAATTGGTACAACTACTGTAGTAAGCAGTATGAAGGTTCCTTAAAAAACTAAAAACAGAAAAGAGAGAGATTCAAGATGGCGGCGTGAGAGGCAACAGGGAGAACTCCTCTCAAAACTACAAACAGTACAAAAACAGTGTTAATTAATACAACTAACCCTAAACACCAAGAAGAAAGAAGGCTGAACCAGACTACATACAGACCTCACAAACAGCAGACCTCATGAAACAGGGTAACATAGGAAAGCCTTAATTCAGTGGGACCCAAGCCCTACCCCCACCCCAGCTCACTGGCGGGAGGAAGAGAAACAGAGCGGGGAGGGGGTGGAAGCCTGGGACTGCTGAACAAATAGCCCTGGAGATCTGCTTTGTGAGCGGAAGCCTATATTGTGTGGTGCTCTGGATGTTGGGGAGCTCGGACGGGCAGAGAGCCTCAGAGACTGACATTCCGGCCATTGGTGGAGGGGGGAATACACACCCAGCCGCTCTGTCTCAGAGGAAGGGCAGGCAGTCTGAGAGGCTTCCTAGGAGCGAGAGGGTTGCTGAAGGGACAGGGTTTGGGCTGAGAAACTGGAAGCTTTTCCTTTAAGATCAGAAAAAAGACAAGGATGCCCACTCTCCCTACTTCTATTCAACATAGTACTGGAGGTCCTAGCCACAGCAATCAGACAACACAAAGAAATAATAGGCATCCAGATTGGCAAGGAAGAAGGTAAACTGTCCCTGTTCGCAGATTACATGATATTATACATAAAAAACCCTAAAGAATTCCCTCCAAAACTTCTAGATCTAATATATGAATTCAGCAAACTTACAAGATACAAAATTAATATGCAGAAATCTGTGGCATTCCTATACACTAACAATGAATTAGCACAGAGAAAAATCAGGAAAACAATTCCATTCACAGCTGCATCAAAAAGAATAAAATACCTAAGAATAAACCTAACCAAGGAAGTGAAAGACCTATACTCTGAAAACTACAAGGGGATTGTGGCTTATGTTTAGTACAGATGGTGTGGGGGATCATGGGGAAAACAGTGTAGCACAGAGAAGGCAAAGAGTGAATCTGTGGCATCTTACTACACTGATGGACAGTGACTGCATTGCAGTTTGGGTGGGGACTTCATAATATGGGTAAATGTAGTAACCACACTGTTTTTTCATGTGAAACCTTCGTAAGCGTGTATATCAACAATACATTAATAAAAAATAAATAAATAAAAATAAGTAAAATTTAAAAAAAACCTACCTAAGAACAAAATGTCTGGACCAGATAGCTTCACCACTGAATTTTATCAAACATTTAGTGAAGACCTAATACCCATCCTCAGTAACGTTTTCCAAAGAGTAGAAGAAGAGGGAATACTTCCACACTCATTCTAAGAGGCCAACATCACTCTAATACCCAAACCAGGCAAAGACACCACAAAAAAAGAAAATTACAGATCAATATCCCTGATGAACATAGACACAAAAATACTCAACAAAATATTAGCAAACAAATTCAAACATACATCAAAAAGATGATCCATCATGATCAAGTAGGATTTATTCCAGGAATCCAAGGATGGTACAACATTCGAAAATCCACCAACATCATCCACCACATCAACCAAAAAAGGACAAAAACCACATGATCATTTCCATGGATGCTGAAAAAGCATTTGACAAAATTCAACATCCATTCATGATAAAAATTCTCAACAAAACGGGTACAGAGGGCAAGTACCTCAACATAATAAAGGCCACATATGACAAACCCACAGCCAACATCATAGTTAACAACAAGAAGCTAAAAGCTCTTCCTTTCAGATCAGGAACAAGACAAGGATGCCCACTCTCCCTACTTCTATTCAACATAGTACTGGAGGTCCTAGCCACGGCAATCAGACAACACAAAGAAATAAAAGGCATCCAGATTGGCAAGGAAGAAGTTAAACTGTCCCTGTTTACAGATGACATGATATTGTACATAAAAACCCTAAAGAATCCACTCCAAAACTTCTAGATCTAATATCTGAATTCAGCAAAGTTGCGGAATACAAGATTAATACACAGAAATCTGTGGCATTCCTACACACTAACAATGAACTAGCAGAGATAGGAATCAGAAAAACAATTCCATTCACAGTTGCATCAAAAATACCTAGGAATGAACCTAACCAAGGAAGGGAAAGACCTATACTCTGAAAACTACAAGACACTCAAGAGAAATTAAAGAAGATACCAGTAAATGGAAACACATCCCATGCTCATGGATAGGAAGAATTAATATTGTCAAAATGGCCATCCTGCCTAAAGCAAGCTACAGATTCAATACAATTCCTATCAAAATACCAACAGCATTCTTCAACGAACTAGAGAAAATCATTCTAAAATTCATAAGGAACCAAAAATGACCCCGAATAGCCAAAGCAATCCTGAGAAGACTATAGCTGGGGACTTTATGTTCCCCAACTTAAAGCTCCACTACAAAACCACAGTACTCAAGACAATTTGGTACTAGCACAAGAACAGAACCTCAGATCAATGGAACAGACTAGAAAGCCCTGATATAAACCCAACCATACATGGTCAATTAATATATGATAAAGGAGCCATGGACATATGATGGGAAAATGACAGCCTCTTCAATAGCTGGTGTTGGCAAAAGTGGACAGCTACATGCAAGAGAATGAAACTGGATTATTGTTTAACCCCATACACAAAAGTAAATTCAAAATGGATCAAGGACCTGAATGTTAAGTCATGAAACCATAAAACTCTTAGAAGACAACATAGGCAAAAAACTCCTGAATATAAGCATGAACAGCTTCCTCCTGAACGTATCTCCTCAAGCAAGGGAAACAAAAGTGAAAATGAACTCATGGGACTACATCAAACTAAAAAGTTTCTGTATAGCAAAGAACACCATCAACAGAACAAAAAGGCATCCTACAGTATGGAAGAATATATTTGTAAATGACATATCCGACAAGGGATTAACATCCAAAATATATACAACGTACATGCCTCAACACCCAAAACGCAAATAACCCGATTAAAAATAGGCAGAGGATATGCAGAGACAGTTCTCCAAAGAAGAAATTCAGATGGCCAACAGACGCATGAAAAGATGCTCCACATCCCTAATGATCAGGGAACTGCAAATTAAAACCACAATGAGATATCACCTCTCACCAGTAAGGATGGCCAGCATCAAAAAGACTAAGAACAACTAAGAAATGCTGGTGAGGATGCAGAGAAAGGGGAACCCTCCTACACTGCTGGTGGGAATGTAAGCTAGTTCAACCATTGAGGAAAGCAATATGGAGGTTCCTCAAAAATCTAAAAATAGAACTACCATTTGACCTGGGAATCCCACTCCTTGGAATTTACCCAAAGAATACAACTTCTCAATTCAAAAAGATTTTTGCACCCCTATGTTTGTTGCAGCACTTTTTACAATAGCCAAGATATGGAAGCAACCTAAGTGTCCATCAGTAGATGAATGGATAAAGAAGAGGTGGTACATATACACAATGGAATACTATTCAGCCATAAGAAAGAAACAAATTCTACCATTTCCAACAACATGGATGGAGCTGGAGGATATTATGCTCAGTGAAATAAGCCAGGCGGAGAAAGACAAGTGCCAAATCATTTCCCTCATTTACGGAGTATAACCACGAAGCAAAACTGAAGGATCAAAATAGCAACAGACTCAGAGACTCCAAGAAGGGACTAGTGGTTACCAAAGGGGAGGGGTACAGGAGGGTGGGTGTAGAGGGTGGGACAAGGGGATTGAGGGGTATTTTATTAGTATACATGGTGTGGGGGATCACAGGGAAAACAGTATAGCACAGAGAAGGCAAATAGTGAATCTGTGGCATCTTACTACACTGATGGACAGTGACTGCATTGGGGTATGAGTGGGGACTTGATAATATGGGTAAATGTAGTGACCACATTGTTTTTCCATGTGAAACCTTCATAAGAGTGTATATCAATAATACCTTAATAAAAATATATAATATAAAAAAGAGTGTATATCAATAATACCATAATAAAAAATTAAAAAATAAAGTTATAATAATAATTACTAATGGGAATTTGGAACAGTACAACCCATCACCATGAAAACTTTTTAATGAGCTCCCTGATAAAATTCAAAGGTAACATAAAAATAACTTACATGTCTTAGTTAAGAACACAGAATAAAATGATACTCATATGGAGATAACCAATTCGATTAAAAAATATTTGTAATGGATATGTTTACCAAAGCAAGTTCATACTCCTTTTATGTATTCTATCTACATACAGTACATACAGGTATACAATTAACATTTATAAAAAGCTTATTATGTACCTGGCACTGTGCTAAGCCCTTTGTTTAATCTCATTTAATCCTCATAGCCCCATGAGGCAGGTGTACCATCATCCCTGCTTCACAGAGAAAGGTTATGAAAACAGAACCATTTGTCTACTTACTGAACTGCTGTTCTTTTAATAATATTTAAATAAGTTGTCTCTTAATAATTTTAAAATAAACTTAAAATTCTATAAATACATAGGGCCTTACAGGATTTTATTCTTTAGAAAAGTCCTTTCTGATGTCTAGGAATTGTTGAAATTCTTTCAAAAAGGAAAGGAGACATAAAATTGAAATATAAAAACTTGAACATAAATGTAGTATCAATAGCTTTCAATTTCTTTTCCTCAGAATATACTGGCAGAGCTTTTGTTCTGATTTCTTAGATCATCTATTTGTATACTGCATATCCATTAATCACAGGACCAATTAAATATTAACTCTATTTTCTTATCTTCTGTATACTCTTGATGCTTCTGACATTTGTGCATATTCGAGTGACTTACAGACCACAGAAGAGATGACCCCTCCCAGAGTAGCTAAGTCTTGAAGATAACAACTTGCCTACTAACATGCTTTTCACATACAAACCAACCAATCCAGTTTATCCCAACTCTCTTTATCTAACTCTCACACACTAAGCCAGTATTTCCCGCACCCAAAGCAGCCTAGAGCCAGGTACCCAGAAACTAAGGTAACCCTATAGCCCAAAGCCTGGAAGAATTAACCAAAATAGCTAATCTAAACTATTTATTCTGCCCAGACTTGCCATTCCCAGGAATCCTAACAAAGGCCGTGACCTAAACTCTTCCCTGCCTCCCGACTACCCCAATGTCTTCCCCTGGGGCCTTCTGTGGCAAGTAGTGACCTTCTCTCTCTGGGACCTGTGAGTATAATAAACTTCTCCCAAGCCTCATTTTCGTTTCCTCTTATGGCTGCACTGACTTCATACCATACCCAATATATACATCCTTATTTAAGTTTTAACAATTTAAAAATACTAGTTATAACACAGTTGATGGCCATCAACTCATTAAAATAAGAGTATAATTTTTTTTCCATTCCTATGGTACATCTGATAAAAAACACTGTGTGTTCATTCCACAAACCTCCAAGCTCCTTCTGTATGTACCTTGTATTGTCACTACAGTGATGAAGATGTGTAAGATAAGGATTTTACACTCCAGGAGCTGATGTGGTAGAGATTTTTTATCCAAATAATTCCATACAATAGGAACAGTAATGTAAATTACTAATTTACTAAATGCCAGGTAACTGTTCTTGGTACTGCACAAAAAATGTGACTTTTGAGTTCTTACAAGGCTGACCAGGGAAGATATAGGAAATGGTACTTTAGCTGGGCTATATCCTAGAGGCAGAAATGGAAATACATCTTAGAAAGATTAACCCCAAATTAACAAGAAGGGTGGAATGGAGCACGGAGATCAGAAAGCTATTGCCACAGTTTTTGCACAGGCCACTAATGGTCTAATTAGAATAAAAACAAAGAATTTTAGATTGAGACAGGAGGAAACTAAGGACCCAGAAAGTTAAAGTAACTAGCTCAAGGTCACTATTTAGCCATTAGCAAAGGGAATGAAAAGACAGAATAGCAGAGTTACTGAGAAAAGAGTCAAGATTTGGCAACTGAGTCAATGCTGGTTCTACAGGCAAGGAAGCAGATCTCAATGCAAATTAAATGAATTCAAGAAGCATTATTAAACAAGGAAGAGTTGTTGTTCTTGCAGTTGTTTCAGAGAGATGGAGATAGCTAACTTAGGGTATAATGGCTTCAATTTTAAATGTTCCCTTTTTGTTCTCCACATTTTATCAGTTTTATAATCTCAGACATTCAATTTCTTGATTTTCTCAAATAAATTTTTCCTAGCTGACACCACAAAAAGTTGTTAAAATAACTACAAACACAAAATAAGAGAGAGGTGTAAATGCATTTATTTTAAATTTATAAAGGTCAGCTTATCATTTTGGGAGGAGTAGGGTTTAAAAATGTGAATAAGCAGAATTTATTCAAGTATTTATGTTCCTCAAAATATCTGTACACAAGGGAGGAACAAGGGGAAAGGGAAAAAGGGGCACTACGATTAGCAGACATAATGTAGGGGGGGCACAGAGAAGGTTGTACAACTTAGAGAAGACAAGCAGTGATTCTATAGCATCTCACTATGCTGACAGACAGTGACTGTGGTGGGAACTTGATGATGGGGGGAGTCTAGTAACCATAATGTTGCACATGTAATTGTAGATTAATGATACCAAAATAAATAAATAAATAATAAATAAAAATTTTGAAAAAAAATTATCAGTACACAAACTTTATCTTGTTAGACTAAATGTTTGTGTGTCCCCCAAAATTCATATGCTGAAATCCTAACCCCAATGTGATGGCATTAGGGAGTTGGCCATTGATAGGCAATCAGGTCATGAGAGTAGAGACTAGAGCTCTTCCCAAAGAGCTCCCTCACCCCTTCTGCCATTGAGGACACAGTGAGAAGAGGGCTGTCCATGAACCAAGAAATGAGTCCTCCCCAGACACCAGATCTGCTAAGTCCCTTATCCTGGACTCCCTAGCCTCAAGAACCATGAGAAATATGTATTTGTTATTAAAGACACCCAGATTATAACTTTGTTACAATAAACTAACACCTCTTCTATTATTTAACATTAAATAAACGGCTGAAAATAAATGATGAATCTAACACCCATCATTTCTGTGCTTCTCAGAAGATCAAAAAGAGGCATCTTTAACTCTTATTTTTGTCATTATATCTCTAAAGTCTAATGGTAAAATAATCAAATTCATTTTATATGTCCCCCCAATATAGCATTACCTCTATAAACATCACACACACATTTTTTTTTAATTTTGGACTAATTATTGATTATGAGCTCCAATGAGGTGACTGAAGACTAATGGTAAAGAAGTACTTCATGCTTAACAGTCTGAAACAGTGAGAAGATCCTCATATATTGAACAAATGCCTGAACTTCAAGTGTAAATTAAAAAGATATGTGTTGTCTGTATAAAGACAAATATGGAAACAGCATATTACCTGCTCCAGTATAAGGCAGACCTAAAATTAAATTCCCACTCTAATATTGGTAACTTTTTTCTTTAAGCATTTATTAAGCATTCACATGCTTGGCATTGTTCTTTGCATTTCATGTGTTACCTCACTTAATCTTTATGACTACCCTAAGAGTTTGGCATGACAATCGTAATTTTACAGGCAAGAACACTTAGGCACAGAAAGGCTAAGCAATGTGCCCAAGATAACACACCTAAGAAGTAAGAGAGCCAGGATGTGCAACCAACCACTCTATTTCCAGACCCTACCCTTTAAGAATATGTATATTTAATAGATAATATATTTACATTGTTCAATAAAAAAGGTATGCAGTGAAAAATCTGACTACCATCCATATCCTCCAGCAACCTAGTTCTCATCCCTTATCTGATCTCTATATCAAGAGAAACTGTTATTAGTTGTATGTATCCTTCCAGGGTTTTAAAAATATATCTACAAGCAAATACAAATGTATATTTTTCCTTTCTTTTTTTACCCAAAAATATAACTTTCCATATGTTCTATGCCTTGCTCTATTTACTTGATGTAACTAAGAGATCTCCTTCATTCTTTTCACAACTACAAAGCATTACATTTTTACTGACTAAATGGTTCATAATTTATTTTACCAGCTCCCAGCAGGAATACATTATTTTGTTCTGGTACAAATCTATCTATCAGAACAAAAGCTATATTCTTGGACTTCTTGGAGAAAAGGTATGTGTATTTGTAATTCTGACTTATGCTGGCAAAATACCCTCATGAGAGTTTATCAATTTATACTAATAACCTATGAATGATTGTTTACTGACAACCTCACCATACAGAGTGTACCATAGTCCACCCCAGCCCCACCCCCAGTATCAGCAGGGGATACTTTCCAAGAACCCCAGTAGATGCCTGAAACTATGGATAGTTCCAAACTCCATGTACATGTACCATGTTTTTTCTATATGTACACACCTATGATGTTTAATTTACAGAGGCACAGTAAGAAATAGAATATATCAATGTACTGTAATAAAAATTATGTGAATGTGGTATCTCTTGAAATACCTTACTGTACTATACCCATCTTGTGAAGTGAGATGATGAAATGCCTATGTGATGAGATGAAGTGAGGTGAATGATATAAATGTAGGCATTGTGATATACTGTTACAAGGCTATACTGATCTTCTGATATGTCAAAAAGAGGTTCATTTGAAACTGTAGAAAGCAAAACCTTGGATGAAGGGGGACTACTATATTATCATACTTAAGGATTTTTGTTGACCTGATATGTGAAAAAATGGTACCTCAGTGTAATCTGCTGCATTTCTCTTAATATGAACAAGAATGAAGAGTATTCATTTGTTAAGAAACTATCTATCTGTATTTCCTTTTCTGTGAACTGCCTGTTCATATCCTTTGCCCATTTTGCTACCAATTTTTTCTTTAGCTTGTTAATTCCTAGGAGTACTTTATAGATGGGAAACAAGGATTTTGATTGTAATACCAGTCATAAATATTTTCTCATTTTTGTTTACAGAGATTTCTACCCAACAAAACTACTTTTTCCTTTTGTGTAGTTTCTTTTTTATGCTGTTTCACAACTCAGTCTTAAAGGCTTTCCTGACTCCAAAATAATAATAAACAAATTTGGCCATGTATTCTTTAAGCACATTTACCACTACCACCTTTACATTTAAATATTTGACTCACTTGGAATATACACAGCATGTATACATGGAGTGAGGTATTTATCCAATTTTATACCCTAGATGCTGCTCCTACATATTCCAAGATCATTTATTGAATAGTCTCCACTTGAATTTTTTCGCCATTGATTTATGGTAATTTAGGTCTATTTCTGGGCTTTATATTGTTTTATTGGTTTAATATGTTTATATGTGAGGCAGTTTTAACTATTTAGGATTTTTAAATTATGTTAGTATCTAGTTATATATATTTCTGCTCTTATTCTTCAGTTTTCCTGGCTATTTTGGTTTATTTGTTTCCATATGAACTAAAGAATACATTTGTCTAGTTCTTACCCCTGCCTCCTCTCCCATCAAAACAAAAAACCACTTGGTATTTTTATTAGAAACACATTAAATTGACAGATTAATTTTAGAGAAAGCTGATAGGTTTATGTAAGTTGAGCATGCCCATCCACATATGTAGTTTCCATTTCTTCAAGTTTTTTGGGTCTCTCAGAAAAGCTTTCAAGTGGTCTTCATATAGGTCTTGCACATTTCTTATGTTATTCCTGTGTCATTGTCTTTTTCTTCCTATTATAAATGCTGTCTTTTCTTCCATTTTGACATCTAATTGGGTCTTGTCTCCACTATGTTTTAATTTTTACTTTGGGCAAGTTATTTAACCTCTTCAAGTTGTATTTCTCTCACCTCTAAAAATGAGCTAATAGGTACTTTGCAGGGTGTCTTAAGACTTTCAGATAGTGTATAAAGGATTTAGCACAGTGGTGGTTAGCATTCTTCTTTTAAAGTACCAGCATTCTAGTATTGAAATGACATTTCTCATTATTAAATTTCTCTTCAATTAAGAGGTATTTTTTCTCCATTTATATTGTCTTACTAACTTGTAAGTGTTCCCAGTGTAGAAATACACCTACGTCTAAGTAGAGGTGACAACAACCTGTCAGGCTTTTACCTAATTACTCTTCAGAAGGTTAAGTGTAGGTCCACGAGGTTCATTTCAGTTAAGTGAGCCTAGTTATAAAATCTATAGCTAAGCTATAGATTTCTCAATCAGAACTCAGGAAGTATATTGTGTTGATTTGGAGATCAACTATGGGAAGCAATCTAAGCTCTGCTTTACTCTTATCATGCCATACTACAAAAATTACAAACTTCTTCAAATAACTTACAGCTAAACTTTCCTCCAACTGTTTTCAGATGTTATTATGCTAGTTGGGGCCTCTTTTAGCCTCATACACCACTCTTTCTTTCCCACTCCCATTACTCCAACAACATACCTCAGAAGGCACATTTCCTGACAGCTCTTGCTACATTCCAGCACATACACATTTTATAGTTACAATTATTTCAGTTACTAGAATCAAAAGTAATTTCTATACCATTGCATCTTATGACTTCAAAAACTTCTTTCCAGTAAAACCTGGAAAGAAGTCACAAAGTCAGACATAATTAACTAACAGGTTTGTATCAGTTAAGCAAGAATAAGCACATTTAAATTAGCAGGCTATCAGAAAGTACCTGTCAAGCATATGTTTCAATTTTATCCACATAAAAATATTAAAGTTCATAAAACAGATTACGTAGAGTAGACAACAATTTAAGTTACCTTATATTTACAAAGGTGTTACACGATCAGGTACTTTAAACAGTTTCCCAAAAGTAAAAAATTAGGTATTGTTAATTACTTGATAGGTTGGAACTGGGCAGAAATTTACAATTGGGATGTTGGCCTACTTTGAACTGAAGATAAAATTGGAAATGAAATATTTCACGCCTTAACCCAGATCTTTCTCCCCACTTACTGACCTGCCTAAAACTTTTCTCTCTCCTCCTAAAACAAAGCAGCTAACATTCCTCCTCTTCCTGGATTCCTATTTCTATTACTAGTGATTCAATCTAGGATGGTACCTTGCTCCTCCCTTTAACCCTTATTGTTCACTTCCATCTGGTTACCAAAACCTGTCTATTCTTTCTGCATCCCTAATCTCTCCTTGCTCCACCTGTTCCTTTCTTGTTTTAAAGGACTACCATTACTAATTTCTTTACCTGCAAATTCTTTCCCCTCCTTATAAAAAAACCTGGTGGGAGCATTTCTCTAGTTGATAAATGGGATGTTGCCTGATTCATGAACTGCTTAATAAAACCAATTAGGTCTTCAACAATTACAAAAAAAAACCTGGTAATGCCCATTACGAATTATCAGTGGATACCTATCCAAATTAAATTCAAGCTCCCTAATTCTATAATCAGACCTCAATTTCACCTTTCTAACCTTCCTTGTCCACTATTCTCAGACATTTCAATTAACTGGACTACTCTTCCCTTAACAGGCCTGAAATTTGTCTATTGCCATTTTAGCTGCTTTACCTGTAAAGTACTCTTCTTCACTTTCCCCCTTGAAACACACTTTATCTTTCCAATTCACATTCTATCATCCCTACATAAACTCACCTACAATCCACTCCATTCAAAATAGTTATACAATTTATCCTACACAGCACTGTTTATGTATCCTGTTAACCCTTAGCACATTTTACATGCACTCTTATTTATGTGTGCACTTGCTTTATCTTCCCTTCTAGATATCAGATGTTACTACATACACTCAGAAGCTTGTCAAGTGAATACATCTTAAAAACTTTGATTTACAAATTATCCTATGAGCTTATCAACTTTGTAAAGTGAACACAACTGTGCTTAAAATTTGTTTTTGCTGTTAATTCTTTTTCCCCCACTACCACAAATTATGCATTCGAGTTTCCCACATTTGGGGAAATCGCAGGGGTCAGCACATCCGGAGTGCAATGGATAAGCCTCGCCCTGGGAAAACCACCTTCGTGATCATGGTATCTCCCCTGCCAGGTAAGTATGAGTGCTTAAAATTTTTTAATTCAGTTGCTGTTCCTTCTAGATTTGCTAAAATTAAAGTTCTTTAAACAACATGCAAATAAAGACTAAATTGATGCATACGTTCATGGAAGCATTAATTATAACAAATATCTGGAAATAAATCCAAAAGGAGCCTATAAATAAATCCTGGCACATTTAAATGATGAAATTTTAAATTATCATTAATATCCCTAAACAATATTTTTAATTCATTACTGAAAAAAAAAAGTTGAGGTACAAGAACATACTCCCAGTCTGTAATCAGAAACATGTATGTGTATAGAAGTAGTGTTAAATGACAATAATATTTGCCTATCATGATTATGGTCGATTTTTACCTCCCTATAATTTCCCAAATTCTCTACAATGAATATGTAATATTTTTATAATCAGAAAAAAAACTATGAACAACTAAAAATGTGTTATCTCACAGTAGTATGACACCTAGAAAGGAATAAAATGAGACTATACTTAGGTATTAATAAAGAAGTAATTAGGATATTTTCAAATAATGTGAAAAACCCACTACTACGGATTCGAGAATGTTTTCTTTATGGCCAAGAAAAGCTAAATTAAAATCCTGCCATTTTAGAACTGAAGAAGAATAATTCCAAGTAAATAAAACATGGTTTAAAGACTATGGCTCTAAAATTCAAGAACTCTCCCCTTTAACAAAAATAACTCCAATAATACAATTACACACAACACATATTTTTCATGCATGTCACATAACTATCACAATTCATTAAGATATAAAAATAATAGGCTTTTTAATTCCATCAGCATGGGGGAAAAAATCCATATAAGGTTAAAGGAAATAAACCATGGGTTCTTTAATACAGTTTCTTCATTAATGCTTCCCACTTTTCTACTCATTAACACAATCCTAGCCCAGTGAAACCCCTGAAACAATGCCTGAATACATTTCCTTTATATATATCTTTGATATATATCTTCAAAACAATTTTTAAAATTGTGAGAAGTGAGCTTTGACAACAGTGATACATATCTGTATGACATACTGGGGACATGGAACCCTAAGAAAACTTAGGATATGATGAAAACTAGACCACGTGGGCTATCATCTGCAGTGAGAATCCTTAGGAACTACCCAAACTGTGAAACTGAAATCTACCATACTCCTGTTCTTTCAAGGAAGTACACAACTCACTTCCAGTCAGATAAAGAAAAACACACCAAACACAAAATCGTTGGTTCTAAATCCTTTAAAGACTATTTGTTAGACTGCTCAGTTTAGGCATCTACTGCTATTACTGTCTTCTCTGTGGGTTATGCGCTTATAAAGCATTCATCAAAACCAAAGCATCCTACAGAGAGATACATGGCACACTTGATACAACATAACCAATCCAAGTTCCAATGTTAGCCACCAAATCAATCTTGCCTGGCAGTTACTACACACCTTGGATATACAGCATAGCATTTAGACAACAAAGGGATATCAAATATGATAAATAACAGAGGAAAGAGAAAAGACTGTGTGTTACCATAGTTTTTGTTCTATTGTTTAAATATTCTTCATACCACACAAGGTTATAATGAAGTACCAAAGTGGTATCACAATGCAAGCATCCTGGTAAAATGATTTCTTTTAATAGGCCATCAAATAAAATGGCAAAGAAACAAACTGTGCATTAGTATTTGATCTGCCTCAAATAGAAGATAGTACTGTAAATAATTGTAAACATAAGCACAATTTAGTGAATAAGATAGGAGACTGGTAGGTTTAAATTTTCAGATTCAATTTATAGCTGTTCACCAGTCACCTGCTGTTTTGACAAGTTACTTACCAACTTGTGCTGCCATTTCTCCGTAAATTTATCCCCTAAGATGAGGATAATTCTTGCAACTGTGTCACAAGCATTTTGAAAGGAACCATGAGTTATTGTGTAATGCTCTTGAAATTCCTCAGATGTAGGGTCCTACACAAAGTAAAGTATTATTATACATCTCTCTAACAGTAGTCATCTGTTTGCAGTTTTTTTTCCTACCCTGACACCGTGATTCTTGGGCACTAACCTTTCTCAAAGTAAAGAATCCAAAGCAAGCCTCCATTTCTGACCCAAGTAATTACTTTTTTCAAGTCTTCATATCATCTACATCTTTCTCTTCCTTAGAAGATGTTGTGAAAATTAGATGAGTTATAAAACATATTAAGCTTCTTCGGTATTTTATGCTTTGGGGTTCAATAATATGTGGATAATTTGTTATTTTTTAATCTGCTCTTTAAGTGATTAATCTTATTTCCCATAATTATTCATTTATTTTCCTGTATTTTGAATTTTCAACTCTATTTTAAAGAGTTCATATATAGATTTGTGTTTTATGAACAGAGAGAACAGGTCAGAGAATGAAAAAGCAAGAAAGGCAAACAAGTAATTACTGTTATATGGCCAAATGCTTTTATTGGAATGACCTAAGAGTAGAAATTTCCATCTGGGGATGCAGGAAACAGAATCAATGCTCAAAATCTTTGTATCTTCTGTAGAAGAGTTGAGCACAAGCCACAATGAATTTTATCACACTCATTCAAAACTTTATCTATTGCTGGCTTTGCTAAATCAAGTTCATCTTCAGTTTAAGAACAAAATATATTCGAACTTTAGTTTATGTTAGTACAACATTACATACTGAAAATAAAACTCTTCAACCTTACAAAGTTCCTAAAACAAGGCTTCTCTTTGAATTTATGCATAAGCAAAATAATAAAACATGGTACGTTCATTGTATAGCCTTAGTTATAGTAATTTTTAAGGTTTCATTTTTCTAACGCTCATAATTACATTAAAATACTAATGGAAACTAGTTTCCCCCTTGGTGAATAAATTATTATTCTACCTTCTAAATATGTCAGGGTAAACACTGTAAGATACAGGTAAAGCCAGAAGATTTAGAGTGGTTGCTCAACATTTGTTAGATATGTGACTGTTGGTCTCTTAATTTCTTAACTTCAGTCTTTCCTCATCTATAAAATGGGGACGATAATACCTGCCCTAGCTACCACAGAAGATTGTTGTGAGGATTAAATGAGGTAATCTAGTTGAAACTATAAAAAGCTATCAAAACAGTCATTTTTAACGTAACTGTATTATTTACAAACTATGATCATAAAATAGTTTAGTACTGTTTCTAACATGAAACAAATGGATATGCAAAATATACTTAGAACCATGATCACCAAATTACATCTATAATTAGATATACAGTGAATACATGACCTTGTTAAGCAAAGCACACTTCCTATTTCCCTGAAAATCTTCAGAAGTTAATTTATAAGTATAAAAATAAAACTAACAATTCATTTACGACTGGCCTAGCATACTGAAGATTCAATATATTTACCTGTTAGCTATGAATTAAGAAATTGAGAGCCACTAGCTTTAAAAACAAAAAAGTTTTAAAAATTCTTATGAAGTAAAATACATGCATGAAGGTGAAACAGATGTTCACTTCTCTGGAAATAATTCAAAGAGCTAGTAGTGACAGCAAGGGGTATACATATACAAGAGATGGGAGATGAACATGGACATAATCTGCGCTCTTGGTATAACAAAGGAAAAATCAGTTGAGCTGTCCTATGGGGTTCCTAAAATGTCCAAAATGGAAATCTCTCCCAATAGACTATAGGTCAAATCTATCTAACTACACTGTAAGGCCAAATCTTCCAATAAGTTATCATGACTCTCAAGAATAGCTTGTCCTTAATGAATAAGGACACTTCTTTCTCTTTCACTATTATTGAATATTTAGTACGCTTATAAAACCAATGTCAATAAGAAAACAATTCTTAGCTCGCTCCTTTCTCCCTGCTTTCTTTTTGAAACAAGTTTAAAGCTCTGAAGTGAATTATGTTTATTACATGTCCTAGAAATTCAACCAGACTCATTCAATTACTAGAAGACTTAAAACCAAGTAAAAACAACCCCTTATTCATTTAATTCAGTCCTCAAACTCACAAATTTAAAAAAGGGTTGGGGAAGAAATACATTTGTTATCATTAAAGAATTATTCCAAAGGGAAATAATTTGCTAAAAACATTAAAAATGTTCACCTGAGCACCTTAAATCAAAACTGAGGTTAAAACATGAAATCCCCATCAGAGCAACCACTTCCCTTCGAAGTTCAACTTTCTCCTACACCTTTATAATCTACCTACACTTCAATATATCATTGAACCTGATTTCTCATAGCTTTTCTCAAGATCAGTATCCCCTCCTATAAAACTAAGCTATTCAGCTCCAGATTTGTTTTCTGGTTATTTATGTGATCAATGATTGAATCAAATTTAAGACTTAAATTTCTCCCAGAAATCTTTAATTCTATCCCACAGTGACATTCCCCATCAATTAAATTTTCTAGTCACAAGGTACATATCACATAACAGCAAATTCAATTCTCTCGTTATTTTCATTTATGTGTATCTCAACTCCCAGCCCAGGCTCTAAATTTTTCAGGCGAAGTTCATGCCTTTCATGTTCTATTCCATAAACTATGATGTACCCTGGACAATGAGACAATCCTAAAGAGATGTCATAAGTTAGGTAAACCCACTCTCCCAACTTTGTATTACCAAATAATGCTCCCAGGATGAATCAACACAGTGATATAAATGTCACAATACAATCATCACAATGTAAATATGACCAGGAAGAAGCCTCTTCTGGCCAGCTGAATTTCTCAGAACCTCATCTACAGAGTTAAAAGCTGTTCCAGGCACTATAATCATTATAGTATCAGTGCACATGTCTACCCTTGTCCTGGACACAGAACGGATGCTTAATAACATAAAATGTTAAATCTTAGTAAATGTCAGTAACCATATTGGCAATTTCCATGTGTTGGCTTTGTACTTTTTATTTGCCCTGTAGCCTCTCAGAAATTACTAGAACAATAAAGGGATATGTTCAGTTACTTCTGGGGGGCATGTTAAGTCTAAGAATAGCAATAGCCCCAATACCATTAAAATATCAATCTGAGGCAGCATTCCAACATAAGCAAAAAAAATAAAAGATCCATCTGCCTCTGAAGCAGTGATAACAAATACATATCAGTTTATTATCATTCATGTACACACATGACAATCTCAATGTTTAAGATTATGAAAATCTGAAATTCCATAAAATATTCTCAGTGTGGGAGCACAAGAAAGCTGCCATTTACCTTGTGTTCTGCAGTAATTACACCTACTGTATTAACCATCACTATCATTCATCCAAAAAAATTAAATTATGAATTAAAGCAGGAGAAGAGATTAAGACCCTAACAACAAAGGAAAGATGAAAACTGTACAGTATTTACAAGTTATAAAAGTAAAGTTTGGCATGGTGGTGAGATGGCATATATTAAAGATGAATAACATGCTTTAATACCTTAATATTTTATGCCTACATTAGCCTCTCAAAATTAGACTAGTAATAAAACCACTTAAATAATGAAGTGGTAAAGAAAAATAACTGCCACAGAAAATACTTACATGCCATTGTTAAAAGAAAAAACTGTAAAGCACTACAGCTGCAGTCTTATCTGAATTTACCACCTTAAGAATTAACTTTAAGTTACAATGACTGAAAGCAAAATTCACATAACAATGATATTTCTAAGTGTGGTAATATTTGATTCTGAAATACATGCATCCAGGAAAACAGAACATGAAATGTGACCAAATTCCTCAAAATCCTCATGGCCCTAAAGATTATTTTAAATTTGGCTTGTATGGCTACTACAAAATCAGGACCTCTCATAGTCACAAAACTTTTAATAGCTAGTCCAACTACTTGAAAGGAGGAGACTGGGGAATAAAAGATTTTTCAAACTAAGCCAAATGAAATTATATATTTGAAATACTACAACAGGGAGAAAAACAAAAAAAATTAGGATAATTTTAGACAAGTGAAAGTAAAAAGCTTTCATTTTAATTTTTTTACCCAATATATGGAAAACAACACAGTAAATTATGCATTTAAAATCTGCCCCAGTGGCTGAACAGTTCCTATTAAACAGGACCTACATATATCTATATACTCTGTACCAAATAAGATCTTTACACTGCAGGCTAGTTTTCTCTATTGTTTTACATTACCATAATTATGTTATGAAATCAAAGTTTCATACCATAAAGGTTTATAATAGAAGTAATTTAACAAAAATCACAATAATTAAAGTACTTAGAAGCATGCAAATGTAAAGGATATATTTAACTCCTAGTTTGCTTTTAAAGCTTGATAAAAATATGAACTTAGAAAATTATCTGACATTTCAAGCTTAAATCATATAATTATTAGAACTAGCAAACAAAAACTATTTCAACTTACCTGGTTTCTTTCTGGATTTTTCATGACCTAGCTGTCCTAGATCATTACATCCACATGTGTACACAGTTCCATCATCCAGAACAAATACAGTATGTCTGAGTCCACACCCTACATCTCGGACTTTTTTATTTATAAAAAAGTCACTTTTTCTGGGTTCTAGCACAATTTCTTCATCAATTCCACCCAAACCTAGCTGTCCAAAAGATGCATTTCCCCAGCACAACATATTTGTAATTCTTTTGGTCTTCCAGTTTCAATAAAAAACTCCCTTCTTAAACACAGGAAAGTAGGAGGTATCCCTATAGCTGAGGAAACAGAAACAAAATTAGTATGACTTAAAAAGTAAACATGATGTCTAACTGCTCTTTCAAGCACTAGGCTACAATAATTACTGTAACATAAACATGAAACCTATTTTATAATATGCTACATAAGTATCATTCAGTTTCAAAAACCAATCAGTTGTATTTTTTTAAATGCTATCAAGTAAAAACGTTTAGGGAAAAATAGATCACTCCCCATGAGTCTTTACAAGATTTAAAGCACGTGAACTAGTTGACTTTGTTATCTTATGATAGATTAATCTAATGGAAATATTAAGTACCTTGATGAAATCTTTTTTGCTTTTTGTTGTAATTTCAATAAGAAAAAAAACCTCCCCACTGCCCCAAAAAACAAATATATACTACAGAGAAAAATTTAGACAACTACAGAAAAATAGAACCTTTCAATCTCCCTCAAGTTACAGCATAATTAAACCTTCTAATACCTACCTCCAAATCAACAGAAAACTGAAGTTCTTATCTGTAATAGAAATAAAACAAATAATGGAAACTTTTAATTTCCCGCAATTTAAATAACTTCTGTTTATTCACACTAGCAAGCCCGAGAAAAAAATGATTCTCTGTTAAGACTTTATCTTAAGACAGTCAACTCCAAAGACAATTTTACAAGTCCAAATAGTTAACACTCCAACCTAACTACTAGCTTAATTTCAAAACTAAATCAATGTAATGATTATAATACAAAAGTAAATAAGCGGTTTAAATATACTAAGATTCTCCCCAACACTCAACATTTTCTATTACGAGTGATAACCATGACTAAAAATTATTTCCTCTGGACAATCTATATCTATCTACATACCTCTGAGACAACTACTTGAAGAATAGGGGGTAAAAAAAACTGCAAATAACCCCAGCTCTAGCGACTTTTCCAGAACAGGAATGAGGGCAGGTACATTGACAGCTTAGTGGTGAAATCTGGGGAACTTTCCGGTACAATGATTGAATAGCTGGTAAAGACACATAACAGAGTCGAGTTCATCTAAACCTAGACATTTTTAAACACGTCGTTGTCACTAAATAACACAAGTTATAGGAAGTCGGCCTTATTTCCGTGGCAGTCACCCACATTCCTTACACAAAACCTTAAAAGTTTCAAACCCCAACTTTCCTACGTTTGGGCTAGCCGAAGTTGTCCCATTCCATGACCCACCCGTCAAGAGAAGTTTGGTTTCATTCTTTTGGGGGCATCAGAACTCGACAGTTCGCTAAAGTTCTGCATTGTCTTCCCATGTTTTGTTTTGTTTTTTAATACAAGGGGACAGGAAAGTACACCTGATTTCAGAGCACAAAGTTTAACCATACTTTTCTTTAAAAAGTCAGAAGGGGTATAAGAAAGGCTTCCTCTCGCTAGCAACAGGTAGGGGAATGAGAAGTTGTTTACTTTGAACCTGCGCTCAGATCAGCTTGGGGGCCCGGGGTAGAAACAGCGTCTGCACACACCCAACCCCGCGGGCAGACCAGTTACGGTAGCCGCCAGTTTGCAGCATCCCAGGAGCCAGCGGACGAGGCTCCGCAGGTCACCGGAGGGAGGTCCTTCCCCAGGAAGGTGCGACATTCCCGACCCCGGCCGGGGACTCCAACATGTCCCTGTCCCTTGCCCCGAAGAAGCGCTGAGAAAGCACCCTGCGCCCGGCCGGCCTGGATCCGCCCAGCCCAGCCTAACCCTCCCTCCCTAATGCCGTCACTCGCCCGAACCCACGGGAACAACGACTCACCCAGCACCGCAGGGCATGGGAAGCCCAGGGCGACAGGGGGTGGCGCCTCCCCAGAGAACGAGGTAACACGGCAGCGGAGGCAGGTCTCCAGCTCCTGGACCCCGTCCTCCTTCAGCCACTGGCAACGAACACCAGGTCTCCTCCGGCGTCGGTGCCGCTGCTCCGTTGCTCCCCTCCCCGGCTCCAGTGAAACTTTACCGGGCTCCTCGGAGAAAAGCAGCCGCTACCGCTGTCCAGTCCAGAGACAGCCGTCAGCGACCCGGATGCAGCGGGAGGGGAAGGATAGGAGGAGAGCGGGCAGAGAGCGTGATAGGTGGGAGAGTTGGGGGAGACCGGGGAGGAGAAGGGAGAGGAAGAGGTGGCTGCGCGGGGGAGAGGGAGGGAAGGCCGGAAGTGAACCGCGGAGTACGCGCGCGAGCCCGCCCACTTCCCGGCCCTCGCGCCTGCGCCGGAATTCTCCCACGGCACACCGATCCGGACGCCTGCGCAGTGTGCTGCTTTGCGGCCCTTTAAGACGAAAATGCCAAATACAGAAGTTGGAGTTTGTGAAACGGGTGGGGGTGCTCAGCGTGTCTGCAACAACGCTTCAGCGTGCGCAGGGACCTTTTATTGAAGAAAATCTCTTCGTTTTTTGGTTTGGTTGTCTTTCCGTTCACAGACCCCAGGTCTCTATCATTTACCCTACCTTTTTCCAAGGAGAATTTGAGATAGTAAATGAAACATCTCAAATAAGGGTATAGAGGCGGGTGAAGACTTTTATTTTATCCCTTACCCTCAAATGGAGCTACTTTGAGGATGCAAGATGTACTCATAGCAATGGCTGAATCTACTGGCATTAAATGTCAGCACCACCAGTTCAGGCTGCTGATAATGATAGAGTGATGGCTGCCATCCCTTTCTGCACTCTCCCTGCAAGATAAACAAATTTCAGGGCCTCCTTTATTACGAGAAAAGTAACGGGTATGGCTAGGGGCCCTGCTTCATAAAAGGAAATCTAGATTTCCTAACCGCCCCCCCCGGCCCCCCCCCCCCCCAGTGTTCTTACGGTAATCTCTAAAAAGGAGGAAAATTTGAAACAAGGCATTCTTGAAATTTTGTTAGACTTTGCTAGAAGCTGTGACTTCGGAGTGACTGTTGAGAACCTAGAGTTCATTCCATGAGCTGTATTTATTTATCTTATTGAAAAAAATGTATTTCAGATTACAAAGTGTCTGTTCTTGAAT
This sequence comes from Phataginus tricuspis, assembly GCA_029783875.1. NCBI lineage: Eukaryota > Metazoa > Chordata > Mammalia > Pholidota > Manidae > Phataginus > Phataginus tricuspis. The sequence goes on along the minus strand of JAQQAC010022981.1, from coordinate 48,135,724 downwards.
ATTTATATGTATCACTTTTTTAGGGTAGCCATAACAGAACAACACAAATTCGATGGCTTAAAACAACAGAAATGTATTGTCTCACAGTTAGGGAGGCCAGAAGTCTTATATTACGGTGGCTGCGGGATTGGCTTCTCCTTTGGGGCTCAGAGAACCTTTTCCATACTTCTCTCTTAGCTTCTAGTGGTAGCTGACAATCTGTGGCATTCCTTGGCTTGGAGATGCATCACTCTGTCTTCTGCCGCCATCTCCACATGGTGTTCTCCCTTGCATATTTGTATCCAGATTTACCTCTTAAAAGGACATCAGTTAATGGATTAACCAGCCCGCCCCACCCCCCATTCCATTATGACATTTTTTTTATAATTTATTTTGGTATCAGTAATCTACAATTACGTGTGCAATATTATGGTTATTAAACTACCCACTGCATCAGGTCCCCCCCACCAACCCCATTACAGTCACTGGACATTTTTTTAAAGCTAAACTTATCTGCAAAGACTTTATTTCCAAATGAGACCACATTCTTAGGTACTGGAGGTTAGGATTTCGACATATATCTTTGGGGGATCCAATTCAACCCACAAGAGTATATTACAGAAATAAGTGTAAAAATGACAAGATACCTAAGAAAAGAAAGCAAAATTTCAATATTGGGAGTGGTAGGGATACCTACACTTATTCTTATTTCGATAGTTTCATTGCCCTTGTAGGACTTGTGTTGTCCTTCACTCTTAAGGACTTCATGCCTCAGAATGTATCATTAAAGGGAAATTACAGGATGTGGGATCTTCAAGATAATGTACTTCATGCTGCAGCAAATAAAATTTGAGTGGCTTAAAATAATAAAAGTTTGTTTTTTACCTTAACAGTCCAAGTAGATGTTCCTACTGAGTTCCAAGTGATTGCTAGGAACCTGGGAAGATGCAGGAATAGGGAGCTTTTCAAAAACCTTGTCTGGGAGGTGCCACATATCACTTCTGCACATACAACCTTATCAGGAACTATACACCTAGATGAAGGGGGACTGGGAAACATAATTCCTGTCTGATTTCCCAGGTACCACTTTAAACTATAGAAGAGAGATCATGAATTAGTGGATAGGTATCTCTCTCACATCGGTGCAACTCTCTGGAATGTTTTTTTAAATGGGTCTTGCTTATAGAAAGTGGAATGGACATATCTAGGCATTTCTTTTAACCTCATACATAAATCTATGAAACTGTGGTACAAAATCTTAGAAAACTGCCTGTGATTATCTTAAACGTGAGACAAATATAGGATAAAAGGGTTATTAGGATAATGTACATTTGTTGTGTAAAAGCAGCATGAGACATTGATGAGGGGTATGGTCTCTAGTGCTGATTTGTCTGGTTTCAGAGCCTGAGCCTACAAGCCATCTCAGACTTCTGTCCTCCTGTCCTCCCAAAGACATTTATAGACACCTTCTCAGTCACAATTTCTGTAAGTGGGGGATGTTAATAATCCTATCTCACTGGTTGTTGTCAGGATTTAATAAGATAACATATATATACCTTGTACATGCTAGTGTTTTGTAAATGTTAGCTTTTATTATTACTAATAGTATCACTCATGAACTACAAGTAGTAAAAGAACATTTGCGAAAGAATTCCATACCACCAATAATTATGTTATTTTAATTTAGAGTAAAAGTAAAATATTTTTACATATTGTGTTATTTTCATTTAAAAAATAATGCTCAGACTGTTGAGAGACCACTAATATAGGTGTTCATTTCATCCCACTCTTCCCCTCACTCTTTACAATCTTACCCTGCTTTATTTTGTTTCGTAGACATTATCACTTCTGGATGTTTTATTGTATAATACATAAATGCACAAAATTGTATTTATTATATTACATATGTCATATTTAGATAGATTAAAATAGATCATTATGTACAATCTATACACATGTACACATAGATATGTAACTATGTGTCTATTCCACTAGAAAGAAAACTCTACCAAGGCAGGGATTTTGTCTCTTTTGCTCAGTGCTCTGTAACCCAGTATCTTGAACGATTCTTGGCCTAGAGCATGTGCTCAAATATTGTTTGTTGAATTTATTAATTAATGGTCCTAGCAGCATTATAAATCATCACAACCTTTTTATAAATAAATTGGCAATAATGTTTCAAGAGCCAGAAATTTCACTTAACAATAGTTCATAATAATAACAATATTTATTGTGAGACATTGCACTAAGCTATTTACCTGTATCATATCACTTTTGGAGCTCTGTCCTAAGGAAAAAGGATATACAAGATGCATTCAACAAATCTTTACTGAGCACCTATTATGCACTACTCTCCCAATTCTGGTAGGAATGATAGATAAAAACAAAGAAGCAGGCAAATAAAAGTATAAACAGATTTTTAATGTAACGTTATTTCTAATGGCAAAAATTAAGAACAATCTAAGTTCCAAAAATGGGGAAATGAGATTATGGAAAAGTTATCCTTTTACTGTTAACTTTGCAAGGACAGGATGGTACTATAGAAAAGAACTGATCACCAATTGCCACCAAATCATAGATTCTACCTTGAGCAGACAAATGGAAAAACCTCCTCCTGCTTTTCCAAGTTTAGAGCCTTCAGTCAGCCAGTTGCATAACCACATTTGCCTTATTCCCTCAGTGGGCCTCTCCATTTGGGGAGTTCTGATCTTTTCATCCCCTGTCTTATGGAAACCATGGTTGTCTCTTCTCGGTCTTTGACCTAGAATTACAGCTTCAGCCTGAAATATATACAAGGCAGTATGATACATGTCATTTAATCTACAACATAAAGAATAATAATCCTGGGTATTTAACATAGAATCCTTCCCAACTTTCATTCTCACTATTATACTAACCTCCTTTCCTGCTCCAAATTTACATCCTGGATTTAATTTTTTTTCAGCGTTCCAGTGTGAAACTGTAGTAATGTTCATATTATGAGTTTCTGAAACATTTTTTATGTTCTCTTTTATAACTCTAAAATTTCTTTGTGTTTGCTTCCCATCTTCTAATTACAGGAGTTCAACTGGCATTCTAACAGGTATAAGCCTGAAAAATTACATGTAATGTGGTCCTTCACCAGTGTGTGGGGATATGTTCATACCTTTGAAATTACAGTTGATTCCTCCAGTTACTACACTTGCTGAACAATGGAAGTGCTCAAAATGCCCTGGTTTTTTTGTTTTGTTCTGTTTTGTGGCAGTAGGGAAAACAAATTGTTTTTGAAAATGAAGACACAACTATATGATAAACTTTGTTTTAAATTAAATTATGTCACACAGCAATTATAAGATGAGGATTCTGCAAGTTATAATTAATAATGAGCATCACCAAAACAATACAGTATGAAGTGTAGGATCTGTACTTACATGAATCTTTTGTCTCTGTGTTTTTCTTTCAAAGAAAACAAAAAAAGCAGGAAAGAGGAGAAATCTCAACTATTAGAGCTTAACAGTCAAACTTTTGGGTAGCAAATTGAACTTTTTTTGCTACTGATTTTGAAGATTCTTGCGGGATATTTGAAGATGGAAGGTTCTAATTTAGCTGTCAGAAATATGAAATCTGGGAAGCTGGCTTTATTTTATTCTTTGGGCTAACTTTCATATCAACCAAAATCATCAATATAGCTTAAGCAAGCGAAAGGGTGAGATTATACACATATATGTATATATAAGTACATACATATGCACACATGCACACATATAATATAGACATAAATCTACTTGTACATGTAGATTTTTAAGTGGCATGACTCACTGCCCTCAAATAGAATCAGGACTAATACTAATTGTAACTACAGGTCTTTGTCAAATTAACAGTACTAATTTTTTTAATAGAAATTAGAATGATCAGCTTCATCTATTGAATCTTTTCTGAATAACTTTCAAAGTAATGGAATAAAATTGCTGGGCATCTTATTTAATTATCACTTTTTATAAGGAGAACTGACAACATATTACAGATTCTTAATTAAGCATTAAAAAGTCTTATGAAAGCAGCACAGAGGACCACAAAATTGAGGAGATGTGGTACATATACACAATGGAATATCATTCAGCCATAAGAAGAAAACAAATCCTACCATTTGCAACAACATGGATGGAGCTAGAGGTTATTATCCTCAGTGAAATAAGTCAGGCGGAGGAAGACAAGTATCAAATGATTTCACTCATCTGTGGAGTATAAGAACAAAGCAAAAACTGAAGGAACAAAACAGCAGCAGACTCACAGAACCCAAGAATGGACTAACAGTTACCAAAGGGAAAGGGACTGGGGAAGATGGGTGGGAAGGGAGGGATAAGGGGAAAAAAGGGCTATTATGATTAGCACACATAATGTAGCGGGGGTGGGGGTGAGGTAGGGGGACACGGGGAAGGCAGTATAACAGAGAAGACAAGTAGTGATTCTATAACATCCTACTACACTGATGGACAGTGACTGTAATGGGGTATGTGGTGGGAACTTGATAATAGGATAATAGGGGGAGTCTAGTATATTGTAATCGTATATTAATAATAGCAAAAAAAACAAGGTTATTAAACTCCCCCCCATGCATACAAAGAACTCCTTATGTGCTCTAGAACCAAATAGTGGTTACCCTCAGCATACAGATAACTTTTATACACATTGATTGTAAATTTTTTTTAAATGTATACTGCCACTCATGCTTCTTTTGAAAAAATGTGGAAGATCATTGTAATAACTGCATCTGGAAATAAATACAAACGTTTTTATGAACAGATTTTCATTACCATTTATTCTTACAGTCTCAATGTAAGGTCCAATAGCCTGGAGGGGTAGTTCAGCAGTGGTGACTAGGAAGGACAGAGTGTTCCTAGAAGACAAATTATAGCTGCCACCTCCACATTGCCTAAATAGAGTTTAACCATATTAAGATGACAGATATGTTTGCTCAAGAAAAACGCAATACAGTTCAAGCTGCTGTTTTACTTTAAAAGGAGAAAAATTACTCTTTCTAAACACAGGGGTATTAAGAGGTGAATTGAAGTGTTGTGTGCTGTTCACTTTCAACAAACAGCTTCATCTGTTCAATCTTTAGAGGAAGCATTACCCAGCAAGCTAACTTCTAAAGAGACGCTTTCAAACCACTCCCATATGTAAGCTCCAATACTAATGACAATAAAATAGAAATCCTGTGGAATGGTGAATGTTAGAATTGTTCTTAGTGTGGAAAACACCTTTTTTTTTTAAGTTTTAAAGCACTACATCAACTAAGAACATAATTATACACTGAATTAATCCATAATAAGGGTGAAACATCTGATCATCCTCTAATTTAGTTACAAATAGACTAGATAAGATGGTTTATTTAACATGAACCTTTTACGTTTTAAATATAAATTTCTTTAGTAAGGAAGTTCTCATTTTAAAAATTAAAATAGCTTTTATTTAAAAATATTAATGCTTATTGTTAATAATTTAAACAATACAGTAAAATAAAAAGAAGATGAGGGATTCGAGATGGCGGTGTGAGAGGTGACACGGAGAACTCCTCCCAAAACCACAAATAGTACAAAAATATAGTTAATTAATACAACTAACCCTAAAACAGCAACAAGAAAGAAGACTGAACCAGACTGCATACAGACCTCATGAATAGAGCTGACCTCATGAAACAGGGAAACGTAGGAAAGCCTTAATCCAGTGGGACCCAGGCCCTTCCCCCACCCCATCTCACCGGAAGGAGGAAGATAAACAGAGCAGGGAGAGGGTGAAGGCTTGGGACAGCTGAGGGCCTAGCCCTGGAGATCTGCTTTGTGAGCGGAAGCCTATACTGTGTGATTGTCTGGCCGGTGGGGAGCTACGACAGGCGGAGTGCTTGGGAGACTGACATTCCGGCTGTTCATGGAGGGGGAGATCTGCATCCGGCCACTCTGTGTCAGAGGAGGGGTGGGCAGTCTGAGAGGCTTCCTAGCAGCGAGAGGGCTGCGGAAGGTGTGGGGTTTGCACAGAGCTTGCTTCAGGGGAGAAAGGAGAGCTGGACAAGGTTGTCTGGGCGCAATCTACCCAGCTGCTTGGGAACTTTGAGGATCTTCAGGTGCTCCATCCCCATGGCTGCCTACTCAGCTCCAAGGCCCCCCACTGTGACACCCAGCCTGCTGTACTTTCTTCCTAGCCTAACGGCACTGGTTCCCAAACTGGCAGTCCTGGTGCTGGTGTCAGGCCAGCCAGAGGGAGGCCCCGCCTACAGCAGCTAGAGACGCAAAGCACAGAGGCTTACACGTGTGTGCTTGGCCCACTGGCTCTGACACTGGCGACAGGCACGTCAGACGGGAATTAGGAAACAGATCTTTCCTCCGCCCAGGCACCAGATCCACTCCCCTACGACCCCCAACCACACTCTACGGGCTGAGCAGCTCCAGAGACTGGAGTTTCTATGCACTAGTGAGTATCACATAGAAATATGAAATGTCAAAAGAACATGATTCTGACCTAAATCTCAAAAACCCCAGAAAAAGGGACAAATGAAACTGAACTCACCAATCTTCCTGAAAGAGAGTTCAAAATAAAAATTATAAACATGCTTATGTAGGTTCAAAAAAATATTCAAGAACTCAGGAACAAATTTAAGTCAGAGATTCAATCATTAAGAAATTCCATATCTGAAATGAAACATACAATGAAGGGATTTAAAGGCAGGTTAGATGTAGTAGAAGAGATGGTAAATGGAATAGAAATTAGAGAAGAGGAATACAAAGAAGCTGAGGCACAGACAGAAAAAAGAATCTCTAAGAATGAAAGAATATTGAGAGAACTGTATAACCTATCCAAACGGAACAATATTCTGATTATAGGGGTGCCAGAAGAAGAAGAGAGAGAAAAAGCAATAGAAAGGGTCATTGAGGAGGTAATTGCTGAAAACTTCCCCAATCTGGGGAAGGAGATAGTCTCTCAGGCCATGGACGTGCACAGATCTCCCAACACAAGGGACCCAAGGAAGACAACATCAAGACATATAATAATTAAAATGGCAAAGATCAAGGATAAAGACAGACTTTTAAATGCAGCTAGAGAGAGAAAAAAAAAAATCACATACAAAGGAAAACCCATCAAGCTGTCATCAGACTTCGCAGCAGAAACCTTACAGGCCAGAAGGGAGTGGCATGATATATTTAATGCAATAAGAAGAAGGGCCTAGAACCAAGAATACTCTATCCCGCAAGGTTATCATTTAAATTTGAAGGAGTGATTAAACAATTTTCAGATAAGCAAAAGCTGAGAGAATTTATTTCCCACAAACCACCTCTACAGTGCATTTCGGAGGGACTCCTATAGATGGAAGTATTCCTAAGGCTAAATAGATGTCACCCAAGGGATAGACAAAGAGTACAGAATATGATTCATAACATACAAAGAATGGAGGAGGAAGAAAACGGAGGGGAAAAAAAGAACCTTTAGGTTGTGTTTGTAATAGCATACAAAGTGAGTTAAATCTGACTGTTAGATAGTAAGGGAATTACCCTTGAATCTTTGGTAACCACGAATCTAAAGCCTGCATAGGCAATAAGTACATACCTATTGATAATCACCCTAAAACTAAATAGTCTGAATGCACCAATCGGAAGACGTAGAGTCACTGAATGGATAAAAAAACAAGACCCATCTATATTCTGCCTACAAGAGACTCACTTCAAAGCCAAAGACATACACAGACTGAAAGTAAAGGGATGGAAAAAGATATTTCATGCAACTAATAGGGAGAAAAAAGCAGGAGTTGCAGTCCTTGTGTCAGACAAAATAGACTTCAAAACAAAGAAAGTCACAAGAGACAAAGAAGGAGATTACAGAATGATAAAGAGGTCAGTTCAACAAGAGGATATAACTATTATAAATATCTATGCACCCGACACAAGATCATCTACATATGTGAAACAAATACTAACATAATTAAAGGGGGAAATAGAAGGCAATGCATTCATTTTAGGAGACTTCAACACACCACTCACTCCAAAGGACAGAACAATCAGACAGAAAATGAGCCCAGAGACAGAGGCACTGAAAAAGATATTAGAACAGATGGACCTAACGGACATCTACAGAACACTCCATTCAGAAGCAACAGGATACACAATCTTCTCAAGTGTACCTGGAACATTTTCAAGAATAGACCATATACTAGGCCACAAAAACAGCCTTGGTAAATTTAAAAAGACTGAAATTTTACCAACCAGCTTCTCGGATCACAAAGGTATGAAACTAGAAATAAATTACACAAAGAAAATGAAAAATCCCACAAATACATGGAGACTTAATAACATGCTCCTAAATAATTAATGGATCAATGACCAAATATAAACAGAGATCAAGCAATATATGGAGACAAATGACAACAATAATTCAACACCACAAAATCTGTGGGATACAGCAAAGGCCGTGTTGAGAGGGAAATGTATTGCAATAAAGGCCTACCTCAGGAAAGAAGAAAAATTCCAAATGAACAGTCTAAATTCACAACTAATGAAACTAGAAAAGGAAGAACAAATGAGGTCGAAAGTCAGTAGAAGGTGGGACATAATAAAGATTAAAGCAGAAATAAATAAAATTGAGAAGAATAAAACAATAGAAAGAATCAATGAAAGCAGGAGCTGGTTCTTTGAGAAAATAAACAAAATAGATAAACCCCTAGTCAGACTTATCAAGAAAAAAAGAGAGTCTACACACATAAACAGAATGAGAAATGAGACAAGAAAATCACTACAGACACCACAGAAATACAAAGAATTATGAGAGAATACTATGAAAAATTACATAGTAACAAACTGGATAACCCAGAAGAAATGGACAACTTTCTAGAAAAATACAACCTTCCAAGGCTGACCCAGGAAGAAACAGAAAATCTGAATATACCAATTACCAGCAAAGAAATTGAATTGGTAATCAAAAAACTACCTAAGAACACAATGCCTGTACCAGATGGTTTCACTGCTGAATTTTATCAAACATTTAGTGAACACCTAATACCCACCCTCCTTAAAGTTTTCCAAAAAGTAGAAGAGGAGGGAATACTCCCAAACTCATTCTACGAGATTAACATCACTCTACTATCAAAACCAGGCAAAGACACCACAAAAAAAGAAAATACAGACCAATATCCCTGATGAACATAGATGCAAAAATACTCAACAAAACATTAGCAAACCAAATTCAAAAGTACATCAAAAAGATCATCCATCATGATCAAGTGGGATTCATCCCAGGGATGCAAGGATGGCACAGCATTCGAAAATCCATCAACTTCATCCACCACATCAACAAAAAGAAGGACAAAAACCACATAATAATCTCCAGAGATGCTGAAAAAGCATTTGACAAAATTCAACATCCATTCATGATAAAAACTCTCAACAAAATGGGTATAGAGAGCAAGTACCTCAACATAATAAAGGCCATATATGACAAACCCACAGCCAACATTATACTTAACAGTGAGAAGCTGAAAGCTATTCCTTTAAGACAGGAACAAGACAAGGATACCCACTCTTCCCTCTTTTATTCAACATAGTTCTGGGGTCCTAGCCACGGCAATCAGAGAACACAAAGAAATAAAAGGCATCCATATTGGCAAGGAAGAATTCAGACTGTCCCTGTTTGCAGATGACATTATATTGTACATAAAAAACCCTAAAGACTCCACTCCAAAACTACTAGAACTAATATCTGAATTCAGAAAAGTTGCGGGATACAAAATTAATACACAGAAATTTGTTGCATTCCTATACACTAATGGTGAACTAGCAGAAAGAGAAATCAGGAAAACAATTCCACTCACAATTGCATCCAAAAGAATAAAATACCTAGGAATAAACCTAACCAAGGAGGTGAAAGACCTATACCCTGAAAACTATAAGACACTCTTAAGAAAAATTAAGGAGGACAGTAATAAATGGAAATTCATCCCATGCTCTTAGCTAGGAAGAATTAATATTGTCAAAATGGCCATGCTGCCTAAAGCAATCTACAGATTCAATGCAATCTACAGATTCAATGCAATCCCTATCAAAATACCTATAGCATTCTTCAAAGAACTGGAGCAAATAGTTCTAAAATTCATATGGAATGCCAAAAGACCACGAATAGCCAAAGCTATCCTGAGAAGGAAGAATAAAGCAGGGGGAATTATGCTCCCTGACTCCAAGCTCTACTACAAAGCCACAGTAGTCAAGACAATTTGGTACTGGCATAAGAACAGAGCCTTAGACCAGTGGAATAGAATAGAGAGCCCAGATATAAACCCAAGCATATATGGTCAATTAATATATGATAAAGGAGCCATGGACATACAATGGGGAAATGACAGGCTCTTCAACAGCTGGTGCTGGCAAAACTGGACAGCTATATGTAAGAGAATGAAACTGGAATACTGTCTAACCCCATACACAAAAGTAAACTCAAAATGGATCAAAGACCTGAATGTAAGTCATGCAACGATAAAACTCTTAGAAAAAAAATAGGCAAAAATCTCTTGGACATAAACATGAGCGACTTCTTCATGAACATATCTCCCCAGGCAAGGGAAACAAGGGCAAAAATGAACAAGTGGGACTATATCAAACTAAAAAGCTTCTGTACAGCAAAGAACACCATCAGTAGAACAAAAAGACATCCTATAGTATGGGAGAAATATTCATAAATGACATATCCGATAAGAGGTTGACATCCAAATTATATAAAGAGCTCATGCACCTCAACAAACAAAAAGCATATAAGCCAATTAAAAAATGGGTAGAGGAGCTGAACAGACACTTCTCTAAAGAAGAAATTCAGATGGCCAACAGGCACAAGAAAAGATGCTCCACATCACTAACCATCAGAGAAATGCAAATTAAAACCACAATGAGATATCACCTCACACCAGTTAGGATGGCCAACATCCAAAAGTCAAACAAACAACAAATGTTGGTGAGGATGTGGAGAAAGGGGAACCCTCCTACACTGCTGGTGGGAATGTAAATTAGTTCAACCATTGTGGAAAGCAGTATGGCGGTTCCTCAAAAAACTCAAAGTAGAAATACCATTTGACCCAGGAATTCCACTCCTAGGAATTTACCCTAAGAATGCAGCAGCCCGGTTTGAAAAAGACATTTGTGCCCTTATTTTTATCGCAGCACTATTTACAATAGCCAAGAAATGGAAGCAACCTAAATGTCCATCAGTAGATGAATAGATAAAGAAGAGGTGGTACATATACCCAATGGAATATTATTCAGCCATATGAAGAAAACAAATCCTACCATTTGCAACAACATGGATGGAGCTAGAGGTTATTATGCTCAGTGAAATAAACCAGGCGGAGAAAGACAAGTATCAAATGATTTCACTCATCTGTGGAGTATAAGAACAAAGAAAAAACTGAAGGAACAAAACAGCAGCAGACTCACAGAACCCAAGAATGGACTAACAGTTACCAAAAGGAAAGGGGCTGGGGAGGATGGGAGGGTTGGGAGGGATGAGGGGGGAAAAGGGTCATTATGATTAGCACACATAATGTAGTGGTGGGTGGGAGGACACGGGAAAGGCAGTATTTATAGGGAAAACAAGTAATGATTCTATAGAATCTTACTACACTGATGGACAGTGACTGTAATGGTGTATGTGGGGGGGACTTGATAATAGGGGGCCTAGAAACCATATGTTGTTCAAATGATTGTACATTAACGATACCAAAATAAAATAAAAAATAAAAAATAAATGTATATATATATATGTATATATATATATAAAGAAGAAAATAACTTTTAGGAATACCACCCCAGAAGAAGCACACTGCTAAAATTTTATTGAAGATCATTCTGATATTTTCCACACTCCAAGGTATGTTATACGCACATAGAGATCAATGTAAATTTACCCAGTAGATCCTGGAGCTTTGTAATCTATTTTCACTCAACAAGGTGCTAAGGACCTCTTTCCTCCAAGTATTGGGGAATTTAGTTATGTTCACGTAGAAGACATGCCTAGACCATGAACCTACAGGGCCAACTATCCACAGATATAAATATATAATGGATCTGCTCAGTCTTATTCTCCTCAAGTTGAATAAAAATTTCTTATAGCATTATTGGTATAAAGTTGACATATAACATCGTGAAGTTTAAGGTGTACAATGTGATAATTTGATACACATATGTATATACATGTTGTGAAATGACCACGATAAGATTAATTAACACATTCATCACCTTAAAAAATCTTAAATTGAATGTTTCCAGATGTGTCTTATTGTATTGATAGTCATCATCTGTGTTTTAACTATCTGGAATGGCTTCTCCAGGTTCTTCAACCCCTCAGACTTCGTAGAATAGCAAATTGCTCAAGGGGATATAAAGGAGATACTTGAGATCCTGCTTAGCATATCCATCTTGTCTACTGCACTTGCATATTTATATCCTTTAAGTTTATAAGCAATTTGTTTGATTATGCCAATAACATATAAAGACATAATTTCTTCATTCTGTGGCCATAATTATTTAAACCTTCATCCCTTCTCCCACGCTGTCAGTTCCAACTATCATCAGTTCCAGCCTGGAATTCTAACAACGCTTGTGGACTACCTACAGACTTGGCTCTTTGGTCTATCCACCCACAGCCACTGCAATGATCTTTCTAAAATGCAAATTTGATCGTATCTCCTTAAAATTTTTTATCTAGGCAATCAATACCATACATAATCAAGTCTTTATCCTTTTCTGCAACTTCATCCCTGCTACATCTTCCAAATCACATCTTCTCTTTATTTTATAAGCTATTAAATATGCTTTCTCATACTTCCCACATTTTCATGTTGTTCCTTCAACTAGTGAGATTACCATTTTTCAAGACTCAGCCTAGGCAATTCTTTCTTTATGAAGACTTGCCTTGTTTGTGACAGTTGGAAGCCTCCCTCCCTGCTTGTGCCATTCTCTCTTGTAGAACTTGCCACATTTACAACATAATCAATTGCCTGTCTTCTCTCTTACTAGACTGCTAATTCAAGGTCAGGAATGTGGATCTTTTCACCCTTGTCTCCCCAAGAATGAACAAACACAATTGTTTCATATTAAACTCTAGTTAGAAAATTTTTGTTTTTGAATATTAAAGTAGGAGAAATAAATTATTAGAAAATGTTATTTGTTGTACAAAATCTTTCAAAACAATGTCTTTAGGGGAAAAAATAATTAACATGCCCTCAGTGGAGCAGTCCGTATATAATAAACATCCATTAAATATTTGTCAATTGAACAAGTGTTCCTTGTTCAGATTATAATCTCTCTAAGGGAGGGACCTGTGTTACATTTGTTTTGTATTCTCTCCAATGCCTAGCAGAGTACTATGTTCACTGAATAATCTCAAATCCAGTTTTACTGATTAACTGAAAAAGCAAATCCATTCATATATCAAAGTGAATCTCAACAGGAATTTATAAGTCCCGCCTCTTTGAATCTTTATATATGTTGAAATATCTTGAGAGTTCTTTGAGAACCGGGATTCTCCCTTATTGATTTAGATTCCCAGGTTTTAACAGAGAGCACAGAACACAGTGGAAGTTTGATAAATCTGTGTTATCAAGATTACATCAGTGAAACACACACCGGCTCTGCTCCTCATTGTATCCTCTCTGACCTAAAGCAATGTCTTACTCAGAGTTGAAACCTAGTAAATATTTGTTATATAAAGATTTGGAAATCTGGCTACTGGAAAGTACAACTAAAATCTTACATAAAAAGTGTTCCTTGGTCCCTTGAATTCAAGAAGAAATTCAGATTAGAGTAAACATAATTCTGAAAGATATTTTATTTATTACTATGAAATAGATCAACCCCACAGAGCCAGGGAGAGAGAAGAGAAGGAAGAAAAGTTGGAAACAAACAAGTGAGGCTCATAGGAGAAAATAGCTCCTCCAAGGGGAGCCACATGCTCTGATACCCATGGCAGCAGCATGAGGAAGCAGCCTAAATTTAGCAGGATGGGCAAGCCCAGGAAGAGAAAGCTGCTTCAGCTTTCCTTGCCCTCAACAAGTGAGGTGAGGGGCCAGGTGCCCCCGTGGAACCCTCCTTAAGCCTGTGGAGCTCCAGTGCAGTTTGTGCCAGGTAAGGCCCTTCTCCCCTTGGCAGGTAAAGCAAGAGATTTCTTAAGGGGATGTCCAGACAACTGAAAGATTTAATATTATCTAGTAAAGAGGTGTTTCCAGTAATCTAATAATTAAGAGAACAATGAAAGTATTCTTATATCCATCTGTATCCAAGTTTCAACTTAACTACCCTTTTACCTTGTGAATTTAGCCTCTCTCAGGTATGTAGGTGCTGTTTTTCTCAAGTGTTGGAGTAAAGAGGAGAAAATTTGTAAAACCATGTGGAAGAGGAACGAGGAAAGGATCCCTCCAAGTGACATAAAAAAATGGATGAGATACTGCAGAGCCAAAAAGGGAAGATTAGAGATAACACAAATAGGGCTTGGTGGCAACGCTGTGCTTTACTTTATGGGTGGAGTACGGAGTGGTTGGGCTGGTTGAGGGCAAACAACAGAACACTGGGGGGGACCAGGATTTTTGTGTTGTTTCATAAAGAAATAGATCAGTGATTTATTTTACTATGCACATGAGTTTCCCAGTCAGAATACTTATGTATCACTCTCCATGATTTCTGTAAGTTCCTACCTTCGGTGCTGGAATTCATTTTCGTATTACCTATTCACTTTTTGAAGTTACAATTCAAAATGGTAAAACGCTCCAGTGCTATTAAGAGGGTGTCTCCAGGGTTGGTCTTAAGGAATTGAGAATTAGCAGAAACTTTGAACTTTTTAAAAATTATAGTTGTATCGAGATATAATTCACATACTATACAATTCAACCTGTTTAAAGTGGACAATACAGTGATTTTTAGTATATTACAGAGTTTTGCAACCTTGCACAATTCCTGAACACTTCATCACCCTCCCCACAAAAACCCATAGCCAATAGCAAGCATTCCTCTTGTCCTCCTGACCCACAGCACAAGGCAACCACAAATCTATGTTCCGTTTTTATAGATTTGCCTATTCTGGACATTTCATATAAATAGAATCAAACAATGTGTGGTCTTTTGTGAGCTGGGTTTTTTTTCTTCAAGTTTTATGGGACTGCTTACGAATGTAGCAACAGAGAAGAGAACCTCTCCTCTTGGGAGTATTACCTGTTGATTCATCTTACAAGAGAACTAACACCGCCTCCAGTCTCCATTTTGAGTGAGCATTTATAACCCACTACTCTAAGACTATTCAGTTATAGTAGCGCTTCAGTGCTTTATATAATTATATGATTAATGAATGTTCTTCAGTAGTGATGTTTTTTATTTCATGACAATCTTCGATATGACCTGACAGAATGAAGTTCACCCACTTAGGGTATCATTAGAGAACTTGTATGGTACATATCCTAAGGTATTAGGAAATAATTCTCCACCTGACTTTCAGTGTTAAAACATTTATTCATACTATAAGAGATACAGAGTAGCCAAGCAGAGTGCTTTGAATACACTCAAAAAATGTTTCTTAAAATAGGGAAGGGAGGTACAGTCATGGATACAGGCACTTTACAGCTGTAATATTATTTCATACAGGCTATGGAAAACAATTTCATATGCTGGACTAGAAGGGACCAATCATAACTTCAAGTTTGAAATATCAGCAGCAATCACGGATAACTGACTGACTTTTTCTGGTCCTCAGTTTATATGCAACTCCAGACTAAGAATGACATGCAGATCATAGCTAAAATGCCATCCCCATTGTTCATAATGTGGAAATATCTTATGGCAAGGTCTCTAAGACACTCTTGCCTTGTATTTATTTCATGCTAAAGGTCACACACGGAATTATAAGATTGCTTCTTAGGAAAGTCCAGTTAGTTGACTGTCATAAGATCTAGCAGCTCACCTTGATAAAATCACCAGGTTCCATCATCTGGTCTTCAGCTGTCCAAGCTCAAAAACCTATTTTGTTTTTGGAAAATTTTCATAGCAGCTCCAGTTCTTCAGCAAAATACTTAAGTTAACCAAACTCCCAAGAGATTAACGCAGCAATTGGTTAATTAATGAAAAAGATGGCTTTAGAGCAAACCAAATGTTAAAATCTCCTATCAACTTATTTTTTCCCTATAAGAAAATCTGTGTTTTCAAAAAACTGTGTTGAAAGCAGAATGCTGCTGCATGAGCATGGTTTGGAGCAAGGCAGGTAATTGGTCATGGCGTCTGACTGTGCTGGCCTGGGGCTCCCAGCACCACTGTCAAGAGCAGAGAGAGCTTCTTTGGATGAACACTGCTGATTCGTCTTTGATTTCCCTTTCCAACTTCTCATTCTGATTACCTCTTTGAATA
This sequence comes from Phataginus tricuspis, assembly GCA_029783875.1. Lineage (NCBI taxonomy): Eukaryota > Metazoa > Chordata > Mammalia > Pholidota > Manidae > Phataginus > Phataginus tricuspis. Next base: position 48,119,354 of record JAQQAC010022981.1, on the reverse strand, counting down.
TAGATATAGATGTTGATGTAGAGACAAATACAGATACATATACATATTTATATTTATGTTTACACATATATATTTGTTAGATACCTACGATCAGTTAGGCTACAGCCAAATTTTGCTTTTTTTTCTCCTAGTATCCTTGAAGCTTTTTAATTTTGCCTTGGTGGGGGGACTTTTACTGTATATTTCTCTTTATAAATAAAATACACCCCTTATTAGAGGTATTTTTAAAGTACTGCTGAGAAAAAACTGAAGGAACAAAACAGCAGCAGACTCACACAAGAAGGGACTCGGTGGTTTTCAAAGAGGAGGGGTCGGGGAGGGCGGGTGGGGAGGGAGGGAGAAGTAGACTGAGGGGTATTATGATTAGTACACATGGTGTGTGGTGGGGTGATGGGGAAGACAGGGTAGCACAGAAAAGACAAGTAGAGACTCTGTGGCATCTTACTATACTGATGGACAGGGACTTCAATGGGATATGGGGGGGGACTCAATAATATGGGTGAATGTAGTAACCACATTGTTTTTCATGTGAAATCTTCATAAGAGTGTATATAAATGATACCTTAATAAGGAAAAAAAGTACTGCTAAGAAAAAAATATGAGAGAAAAATCTCCCTTGATTTCACAACCTAGATAAAACCATTTAACATTTTGGAATATTATACTCCAGAATTTTGGGGGGAAAAATAGCATCATATCATAAAACTTGTTCTGAAAACTGTTTTTTTTAACTTTATACATCATAATTATCTCTATGTTTTGAAAATGTATATTGTTTCCAAATCTTTGCTATTTCAAACAGTTCTTTATGAACATCCTTGTGAATACATTGGAATGATAGCTGATCTTTTCATAAGGCGCCTAAATGTATGTACATTGAATGTTGATTTTCTATTTTAATTTTTAGAATGTTAGAGGTGCTCTGCTGATGCCTTCATGTGTTTCCTAAATGCGAAACTTTTCATATTTATACATCACTTTGAAAGGATTTTTGTTTTATAGTGATTAGACTTTAAGAGCTGTATGTATTTATTTATTTTTAAAGTTACTATACTCTTTTGAAGTTAGCAAACCATTTTCCTCACCTTTCTGTATCTGAAAAGATGAGTTAACTGAAGCATACAGAATGATTTGTTCAAGGTCATTTAGCTAGTGAGAGACAGCTGCAGCTAGAACCTCCTTTTTTCTTAAATCATTGATTTCCAGCTTGTGAGCAAAACCCCTTCATGAAGGGCCAAGAAGCAATTGTAAGGGGTCTGCAAATCCATGTGTACATCAAGCATTATCTGAAAACAGAATAAGCATACTATTTATTAGATAGTGTTATAATATAAATAAGATATAAATTGGTTGGCAATAAGTTATAAATGAATGGTTGCTTTTGTCATTATGTATTGTCTAAATCAATGGATAAAATATTATATTTGTCATCACTTGGGAGATCCCTAACATTTTTTAATGTTGGAAAGGCATTCTTATACTTGAAAAATTAGGAACCAGGGCTTTCAGTTTTGCTGGGGTTCACTATTTTTGCTCACAAGCACTATAAAATGGCTTCGAACTCTTGACAAACCATGCTATGAAAATACAGCCAGCAGAATTTTATCACAAATAAAATTTCCCTTTGATAATGTAGATTATGCTACCCTGAAATAACCTTACTGGGTCTTGTTCTTTAGAACTTCCAAAGGAGGGGGGATATGGAGGGGGGGAAATGGTGGTTGTAACTGGGTAAAGATGTAAAGCATGAAAGGCAGTACATGCAAATAATTCTTCTTGCCATAGTTTGCAGAGGTATCCTCAGCACTGGCGAGGTAAGAGAGCCAATCATAAATCGCATGGCAGACTGGAGGCCCCTGCTTCCCATCTGAGGTACTAGCCCTTTCACAACTCCAAACTACCTGGAACTGGCCTCTTGTAGACCCTCAAAACAGAACCCTTACAGAGTCTTATTTCAGAGACTAACTGGAAATGAACAATTAAAGGAATTTTCCCCTAAGCTTTCTTCAAAAGCACAAAACATTTTTGCATGTTCATAATAGGTTACCTGGAACTGTAAGTAGTCAAATTCATAGGGACAGAATAGAAAGTAGAATAGTAGTTTCCAGAGGCTGAGGGTAAAGGAGAAAGGGGAATTATTGTTTAAAGGGTATAGTATTTAGTTTTCCAAGATGAAAAGAAGTTCTGGAGTTCTGGTGGCAATGGTTGCACAACATGAATGTATGTACTGCTATAGATCTGTACACTAAAAAATGGTTAAAATGTTAAATTTTAGTTATGCATGTTTTACCACTATTAAAAATAAATTAAAAAAATAAGTTTACCTGGAGATCAGATGTCATAACAGATTTTTTGATTAGGACCTTTACTCACAATATAAAAACAGAACTGAATTATGCTAAGACACTTTTTTTATATGAATTTGATTCTGAGATGGGTAATAGATGCTGAAATTTCTAATAACTCCTAAATCATATCATCTATGTATGTGAACACATTTCACCAAAACTTGAAGATAAATAAAATTAATAGTGATCTATGTAAATAACTCAGATTTTTTTCCAGTACTCAGCTGTCATGTAACTCTAACTGGTTAATAATTGAAACAGATCTGCTGACTGGACTCTGATGAGGAATAGCTAATAAAAAATAATAAAATACTTTTCAAATCCAATGTTAATTGATAAAAGCATTTAAATAATAAGATTTAAAACATCACTGTTCTTTGTGGTTGACATCTGCCCTACTTCATCATCATTACCATTAGCAGTATTTATTCAGTAGACCTAAATCTGCTTTATCTTATTCCGTGGAGTGTTTATATGCATTCAGCATTAGTCCCTTACACAATGCAGAATCATGGAAAGGCTAATATATGCCTCACTTCCCTAGATTTCTCCCCTCTAAATCACTGAACCTTAGGAATAGTTCATTAACCTAAGTTGAATACCAATCTTAGGCTGACATCCCTTTTTAGATCAGATGAGAAATATGATATTTACTAACACTCTCAATTATTATTTTCTTCTCATAAAGCACATACCATAGAGTGGATATACTGCTCTGATATTTGTCACCCTCTGCTTATTTGGCTAAAGAAGTCTTGTTTGATACCTGGGTTGTCAGATCATATTATAATTTAAATCCTTTAGCTATGTTTAGCCTCTTGGCAGTGGATGAGTTGAGAATTCAGAAATCAGAAGCAGATAGTTCAGGAGCATGGGAACTAGATATGAAGCATTTTATCTCTGTGCCACTAGTTTGATTCTGAACTTGTTTGATCACTGTTGGAGTTCTATACAAAATGTAAGTGATCTGATCTGAATCTCTAATGAACAGCAAAACTCATCACTCTTGGCACTAATTGGCATTCTTCTTGTCAGTGTCAGGAGAGAAGCCAAGGACTGAATCAGTCTGGAAATCTGAACTGCTAGTGTGTCTGAGTCATCAGTCTAGGTGGCCCATTCAGCCTTTGGCCTTTCCTCAGAGTTTACAGCTTCAGTGTGACTGTGTATCCTTCACTCCCTGTAATTTCACAAAGCCAGATTAAAAGTTATTTACTTAAAATACACCTTTTTGTAACAATAATGGTAATAATGGTGGTTAACATTTATTGGCCACTTCTGAGAGCCACATGCTATTCTAAGAGTATTGACTCACTAAATTCCCACAGCAATCCTATGAGTCAGGCACTATTATTTTCCCCATTATTTTACAGAGCAGGAAACTGAGGCACAAAGAGATTAAATAACTAACCGGAGGCTTCTCAAATAATAAGTGATGGAGTCTAAATTCAGCTCTAAATACTATTACTCTGTGCCTAATTATAGCATTTATTTGATTTCTTCTTTTACTATCTTACTCTACCACTGATATATTTAAAATTTTTCTGTGTTCAAACCAAACAGGGCATATATTAATGTCTCAACTTTAAAGCTGCTCATCTTTCTGTACTAGTTATTATTAGTGTTTCTGAAAAAGATGATGGATCTTTTTAAAAGTTGATTCATGGGCATCATTATTCTGAGCTTAAAGTGCATTAAGGTTTTGATTTTACATTAGCTTTTATGCTTATCTGTTTTTTGTTGTTTGAGCTAAACATTCCCTGAACCCGGAAACAGTCTCTGACTTTATCTTTCTAAATTAATAGAAAATAGAGAATCAAATCAAATAAAACCCTATTAACCATTCCATCCCAAAACAAACATAGTGAATGATCACCAAATATGCAGTCCAGCTGCCTGTTTTTATTGACATAATAATTAGATTCCTTTCACCTACTATTCATGCAAAATTTAAGAGCAGATGAGTATTTTTTTAAATCTTGGTCTCTATTTTAGGAGAGTTCCCATAACAGATAGAGAGGAAATTTTTAGTACCTTGAGACAAATGATTTTTAAAATAAAGTTCATGAGCAATTAGATATTGTAATGAATAAAACGAATTAATCTGGTTCTCACAGATAGTTTTCTTTAGACTTAGTAAAATATTCTTTGCTATAATTGCCAGCTAGAATTAGAAAACAATCTGTAACATTTTTTTTAGTTGCCATCTATACTCAGTTACTCAATACATGTTGTAAGTCTCATTTGACATGTATTTATTACCCCAGTTTTGCTGATAAATAAAATTTTGGGTATTCTCCAAAATAGCTCTTATTAAACTAAATTTGGCAATATGGGTTTTGTTTTACAGCTGGTTTACATTTACATGTAGGATGGCCATTCTAGTGCTTAAATTTCCTATGAACGAAATAATCATAATGAAGACCAGCTTCAAGACAGTAGCTTGGTTCAAAAAACACATTACTAAGAAGCTTTATTCCTCTGAATGTGGTGTGATGTTGTAGAGAAGAGCTTGGCCTCTGCCATCTAGACCTGAGTGTGAATCACAGCTCTAAGTGGCCTTATGCAAACTTCTCCTTTGATCTTCAATTTCCTCCTCTATAAAAAGAGAATAATGATATAGTACACCTTAGACAATCTCAAGGTGTACTTTCTGAGAACTTTTCAGATCTCTGAATTTGCAAAAACCACAGTAGCATACAATTTTTTCAGTTTCATCCTTCATAAAATGGGGATACTGACCCATGCTTTCTGGGTTGTTGTATTAAATTAAATTATGTATTATACATGCACAACGAAGCCTAGTTGAAATGGACACTGGGCTGGGTCAGTTAGCATCACTCAGAAAGCTAAATAATTCATTCTGGCTTATCTGTCTTTCAGGAAATCCAATTTAGAGTCATTCACAAATAGTTGAAATCTTGATTTAAGTTAGAGAATATATTATGTGTGTTTTAAGTGTACTCTTTATTTCTGGGAAAATAGGGAACTCAGACTTGAACTGGAATACCAAAAACCAGGGCATGAGGCTGGACAGAACTGCCCTTCAGCTATGGGCAGCAGGGTCTGAAGTCAAAAACTCAAAAGAAGTAGTTTAAAGGAAGCAAAGAAGAGTCTTTTTTTATGGAGTGGACAGCAAGCCAGGACCTGATACAAAACAAAGGTTGTGCAAAGGTGGGCAGGAAACAAAGGATGCAAAGGTATGAAAGTATCTCTTATGGAGCACTTAGTGGAAGAGCTCTTGGGCAAGGTGGGGGCTATAAACAGCCCCAAGCCTTTCCCAAAAGCAAGGGTCCCCCATATCAATTATCTCAGGAATTGTGAGCTTCCACTGAGTCAAATCACATATAGTTCTTTACTTAGTTACAGATACACAAAGAGCATTCAATCTTTTTTAAAGCTCCCTTTCTCATTTGAATTGATACTTAATAGTATTTCTGTGTTAAACTAATATAGCCATTAATGACAATTAAATCAGTTAATGTTGCTGAAAGTTTAGGTCATTTGATCTTTCCCTGCACATGGTAAGTGTTCAGTAAATATTTGTCGAATTGAGTGGGTAATTTAGGATAATTCAACAATAAATACATCATTGTTTTGGAATCTATGGACAAGTGTTAGTAAGTACCTGGTTTACGTGATATCTATTCTGGGCCATACCTCGAGATTAAAACTGTGTGGACTATCGAGAAATTTTTTTTTATGGCTCTGATTCTCAAGGAGTTGATCTAGTTTAAAAAAAGCATAAATACATAAATGAAATATTAGTGTATGCATATAAAAAATGTTGCAACCACTAGCAGTTTAATTACATTATAATGGGAAGAAACGGTAAACAAAGGCAGGGAGGAAAGAGAAAACAAGAATTTGAAGACAAGGATTTGAGTGGCAGATGAGAACAGAAAAATTGTTTATATTTTATAGGATTGAGATTATCACATTTGTGATTATACCAAGGCTTTTCTTATTCTTTGTTGAAATTTGCACAGTATTGTCAGGTCAATGGATTGTCTACAAACAGATTTATCCCCAGCTTAGTGTACACTGTGGTAAACTTTCATGTTTAACTTCTCTGTGACGTATGTTTACTTCTCCCTTTTACTAACATTATCACTCACATTTTGAACTAAAGCCTTTTCTGCAGGCTAGAAGATGAAAGGAGAGGATCTCTCAGATATTAACAGGAGGCTTTGTTTAGACTAGGTTAGGCTAATCCATTTTGTTTGGAATGAAGAGCAGTTGGGTGATGATCAGAATGAATGAAAAGATGAAACAAAAGTTTTCCAGGTCTTCCTACATTAAGATATGCCTTTATTCGATAAGCAAGTTTGCCAAAGCAAGGCAATGCCAAATGGGTGGATCCACATGCAAATAAAAATGTGAACTTGGGTAGGGATATAAAATACAAATTCCTTTTGAATTTTCTATAGTTTATATTCTTTGCTTTTCCTCTGTACTCTTCCCTCCTTGGCAACAAGTTGCTTCCATCCAACATTTACTAATTGCACGAGAGATTTCATGCAATAAGAAGATAACTTCTCAGAAGCATGTATCAGCCCTTCTATTTCAGTCAACCAATTTTATTGAGTCTTCTCGGTGAAAATAGCCCTAGATTGAGTCATACACTATTTTTTCTGTTCTCTTTTTGCTTCTGTTAAATAAACACCAAGTCCCTAAAATCAAAGTAATAACTGTAATAACCCTTTGCCTATCTACATATATGAAAATAATGGGGAATTTCCTCCTTTAGGTGATTTCTAATTTTTGAACTAGCCTGCATAATCACACTTCATGAGAAGGCAGTGGGGGCCAATGCATTTTAAACTAGAAAGCCTAGGTTTGAATTCATCTAACAGTGCAGTTCACTTGTTGGGTGACTTTGGGAAAGCTCACTTCTTTAAGCCTTAGTTTCCTCCTTGTAAACATGCAAATAACAATACCTTACAGGGATACTGTAACATTAAATAAGAGATCACTTAGGCTGCTCCAGGCTTTGAGTACACTCCGAACTGATGTTAATTCCCACTTCCTTTCCTTCACATCATTAATGTCGGTGTAATTATTTGGGTCATGCATAGACACTGAACTTTGTTTGTAGCTTTCTGAGATGTCTGTGCTGCCCCAAAATAGAATCTGAGTGGAATCACCCACAGCCTGGCATATTGGCGTGTAAGATATTCAGTGCTAACATTATGAAGAAAGACTATTCCACCAGCTATTTTCCTACGCCTAACTTGCAAAAAAATTATTGACCCCTATTAATGTACTGAGAAATAACACCAAAGCATTTAAATTTACTTTCAAAAGAACAAAGCTCTTAAACTATCTCAGCAAAGTGACTATCATAAATAGAAACAAAAAAAGTAAGTCTGTCAAAGCGCTGACTGCCTTCCAATGCCCTACCTTTCAGCATTAATGCCTAATGATTCAGTCTACATAACAATTCACATCCTTGGCTAAAATATTGCATATAGAGTGTACCTGAAAGCGTTTGCATTTTTCCTTCTATAATTTCTCTTCTTTTTGTTTGTTTATTCATACAAAATAATTTCAGGGCTGGTTTTGGTCAGAAAAATTATAAATTTAAAACTCTATTTTTAATACTAACAGAATGTTTTATATTCATTTCAACCTTAATTTTTTTCAAAAATACCTTAGAAATGTGAACATTTAAATATTTGCAGTGATTAAAAGCACAGACTTAGATTTAACCATAGGTTTAATTCTGACTTAGTCACTCACTTGTTGTGAGACTTTGGACAAGTTTCTAACCTCTTTCTAAGCCCTAGGTTCTCATTGTAAAATGAGAATTATACCTACTTCATAGATTGTTGAAGAAATACATAAAATAAAGCACAGTGTCCATAAAGAGCTTAGCATAGTGCCTGTAACATAGCTAAGGAATGTTAACTTATTTCTGCTGAGATGATATATGCATGTTAATATAATCATTACATCAATGTGGTAAGAAGTGGGAACCAACTGTATGCCCCAGAATTACTTAGTTAATACTAATTGCCTTGAATTTCTTCAGTAACTTAATCTTATTCACTGATGCTCTTTTAAAAAATTCTGGGAAAAGATTTTCTTCCTGGAAATAATGCTTTCTAAAAAGTGTAAACTTGATAAGTCCTCCATACCCAGAGCACAAGTGAAGGAAGCTATATTGTGTTTTCATGGAAACAATATAGTAAAACTTTAATCTAATTACCCTGATATTGAGGGAACACACATTAAATATTACAATGATTTTTTCCCCATATATACTTCAATAAGCATATTGGCCATATTCTCTGTTTTGTAACATACAAAGGTATTTATATATGTTATATGCATCCTGTGCGTGGACATTTGTGCATTCCTTATGCTTTAGTTTGTAAAAATTTCACCATTATTATCCTTTTCATCTAATCTAAGGAGAGATCAAGATAGTGTGTTTCCCTAATCATCTTAGTCATTATCCACCCCCACTATCCATCCAGTCTAAGATCATCGCGCAGACTGAGTTATTAAAGCTGATTTGAAAGAGCAGTCTGTTCTAAATGACTGTCCCTGGATCTGCCACGGAACCCTGTAAATACCCTTCATTACTCTGGCAGGGCAGTATCACATTTCCTTCATGCTACTTTTGTGACTGACACAAGTTAGGCAGTGAGGTTTAGACTTTGGATGATCCTGGTTGATTGATAGAGGAATGGTGCTTCTCCTGAGACAGGTAACCACAAATTTGCTTTTCAGGAGAATGTTTTAAAACAGGCACTCTGTTTATAGTTTTTTTTAATGTTTTTGGTTTTTAAGACTAAATAAGTTTGAACTTACAGCTTTTTAATGTTTTTAATTTTAGTTCTAGGCAAGTGTTTCCAATACCATTTAGATGAAAAGGAAATTTATTAAGGATTTAATTTTATTTCTCAATTACATTGTCTCATGGACTTTGTATAAGAACCTTTATAACCCACTTACATATATTGTTTTGAATAGTCAAGAACTTGTCTCTGATGTATTTTTCTCATTAACAAAGGTTAGAAAATAGATACATGTCTCTGTTCTTTAAAAATAAGATAAGGATGGATTTTCTTATCATTTGATACTGGAAAGGGATACCTCAATATAAATCCATGAACTTTAAGCAAAATGTATTGAAACTTTGGTATACATGAGCAATTTCTCTTAAAGAATTAAAATGTATAGCAATATGGAGAAAGAGCAAACACAAAAATTTTATATGAATCTGCTAGCACAGAAATTCTTGTATGCTTATCCTTCAAGTGAAGATTTCCTGTCATAGTTCTTCCAGATTCCTTGGTATTCCTGTGGATCATCCCAATGTGGGTAAATTGTTTCTGTAGCTGAGTGACTGAATTAAGAAAACAACTGAAGGCAAGCACAGGATCATGTTCAAACCACAATAAACACATGTGTTGGATGGGCCACTCAACTTTATGGGGAAGGCTTAAGACATGTAACCTGTGTTTACTTGTCACTTATGAAATTTCTTTATAACTGTGTTGAATACATTTTTTAAGCTTTAAAAATTATTATTTGTACCAATAAACCATTAAAATCTGAACTAGTAGGTTTGTGGTATAATGTTTTTACAATTACTCCAATGATATGCAGGGTAGGAGCTGTGTTACTTGGGAACAGAAACTAAGTTTAAAAATCTAGAATCTAGAATATAAGTTTGATATATGGTAAGCAATGCATCCACAACTGCTGAATATTATTCATTACAGTATTTATATCCAGCTTTTTTTTCAAAGAACTAACCAAATTGTATATGCTATCCCAATTTGAAAATGTTATAGAAAAAGTGAGAGGAAAAAGATTACTGTATCCAGAAAGTCTGGCTCTTTCTTCTATAACTCTTTTTTGCATTTGAAGCCTATATTAATTCTTCCTATTGTCCTAATTCCACTGCTCAACCACCCCTTTATCTTTCAGCATGGTGTTCTCCCATCTCAGTATTCTATACCTGGGTGAAAGGTAGGATTATCATGACACAGTTTGCCAGGAAGTAGAAATGTGTTCACTTACAGCATGTGTATGTATTTCCCTTTGGAAAATCAAATTGTAGCATATCTATTTCCTACCTGAAAAAAAAATGTTCCACTCTCCCATGTCGCTACCCAAGACTTTGCAGCACTCATATTGATTAAGCCTTAGATCAGAATGGGATTCTGGGGGGAAGATCTTCTCTTTAAATAAAAAGAAATTATTGGAGCATATACAGAAATAAAAAATGCAGAAACACAGTGAAGAGTCTCAAGATTACTGAAAAAGGTAAAAGGTCTCTTAGGAAATTCCATAAAGTCAGGACTTTACGTGCACTTTATGCACTTCTTTATACCCAGTGTCTGGTATATATAGGCATTAGGTAAATATTTGTTGAATGAATGAATGGAAAGAAATCCTACAAGCAGCTGTGTGATTTAATTAAGAAAGCTAGATTTAAACCAATGTATTTCAGCCTATCCAAATCTAAGCATGATCCTTAAAAAAAAAAAAAACAACCAATGGCTTTTATCTGAATTTGCAAATCCAGGCTTCTAGCAAGGTTAATGATGTCTAGCACACTTAATCTGTACTAAATAATGGAGTTAATTTTTTTTCCCAAATTCATATTCTAAGAATGTACAAAATTATTATCAAAGAACCTATACTTTGACACAGTAGGGTTTTGAGCAGATGTTGATTTAGTTAAGAGTTCTTTTTTATTGTTTAGTGATATTTGTGAAAGAAGACATCTGGCGCAGACTCCTTCAAACTAACATATAAAAAGTTATTCCAGGTACTAGTGCAATGAAGAAAAGTTGTAATATATAATATAGTAATAATTCTGACTTTTAAACAGTTTCTGATTTGTTTTTTCTGAAGACATTTGTTCAGACTAATTTGTTACTGTGTTTATTCTCAGGCTGATGGTTTTTTCCCTCTCCGTGTTTTCTGTGATCTCTAACAACTCTTCATGTTAGTTAGCATCTCTGCTTTTGCTTAGCCTTTGGGCAAACAGTTTGAAAAACTCTCAGCTTTAAAATGGCAGAGCTCAGCCTCATACTGGCTTTTTATAACCAAATTTCCTAAAATGTGATTAAATGAGATTTGCCATTAATTAAAGTTAAGGCCCTTAAAAATCAAGAATTTGATATATTTTTTAAATAATGACATTTTTCTTTTACAGATGGAATGTGGTGGAATGTCTTTAGTCTTTATCCCAAACATAAATTAGTAAATGAATTAGGCCTGTAGTTGTAAGTGAAATTCTATAGGTAGAAAAACTGATCCCCACCACCCATAGGTGCTGTCTTGCTGTGGAATCCCTTTGCTTGGTTTTCTCCTGTCCAATCAGGTGGAATGTTTCACAGGCACATGGTTTATACAGCTCAAAATAACTTGGGACCTGTAAGCTGACAAATGCTCTGGCTCCGGTGGTGACAGGTTGTCCAGCTTCTTACAGCCATCTTCACTGAAACTAAGGTTAACTCCTCACTCTCTGTGGACGGCTGCTCTCTATTTCTAAGGGCGTGAAGAATTTTCTTTTTCTCCTCTGCTTTCATCTAAAAGTTCTCCTTGGATAATTATCATCACAGTGGAGTGCCTGGGTTGGACATCTTCATCTGGGTCAACTAAAAAAAGAAAGGTAATATCCCTATTTAAGTTCTCAAGTGTGTTTTGATAACAGGGCACTGACAATGGGAAAAGGGATATTTCAGAGACCTAGTCACTGTTGTTTAGAGTGAAACCAAGAATAACTTTCTAATTATGTATGATGGAGCACAAAATTATGTGAAAAATGAGGTTTTCTACATACAAAGGTCTTGGAGGGGATTGATGAGACTAATAGCCATCAGAGCTTACTTGGGTCCTGTGGGAAAATATCTCAACAGAGAGAGTCATAACATGTTGCATATGTCATTGGCATTTTCCACACATTCAGTTATTAAAATAATGATGTTTGTATAGAGAATATATGCAGTGCCTATTTCCTTTTTAAAGGAAATCAAATCTAAAATAATACAACTCTGTGGTTAAAGATTTTCATTTAAAAAATTTTTGTCCTGTAAAAGGATACCCTTGCTATATTTAGTGTTGGGAGATCTGCTCCCTGGATTAATGTACACAACAGCTGCAGAAAGTCTTGCTCAAAGGACATTGCTTTTTCTTTCTCCTTTCTCTCCCCCTCTCTCTCTCTCACTCTCTCTCACTCCCTTTTCAGCTGCATCAGAAAGACACTTGACAGTCAGTGGCAAGTGTTTGGCCTGGTAGATTGCACTATTAGCAGTAATTAGGTGCACATCTTGAATTATATTTAAAAACCTTGTAAAGAAAGAAAAAGAGAATATGGGCTAATTTGTATTTCCATTCCCCAAAAGTGAACATTACAGTAATGGTGCTATGAAATTTTATTATCTTATCAACAGATTTTTATTCATACTTGTTAAAAATACTAGCATAAATTAGTTTGAAAGAAACAAAACAAACTATCCCATTTTCTTTCTCAAAAAATCATGATTTGATTACATTTGCATTGGGAATGATGAAATTCTACAAGCTCTAAATTAAAAATTTGTCATAATTTTTTAGTCTCTCCTTAATAATAATTCTTAAGGTCACATAAAACCCATAATCTTTTTCTAGGATATTGGGAATGTCTATACCTACAGACATAATAAACATATTTTTTAAAGAAAAATTAGAATATGCTGTCTGACACATGGTTTGACAACAAGCAAAATATTTAAAATCAAGGCCATCCCAGGAAATCTGAAATATATGCACACTCTACTTACTTTGTCAAGAGACAAAATTATAGGCATTACAGAATCTTATAATAATGGACTATGAAACAAACAGTTGGACAGTATCCAAATTCTGGAAGTTTGTCTCTATTCCCACTTATAGAAAGTAGCTAATCCTATTGGAACTCATAATAATGTGTTAAATACCCAGAGTTTCATATATTTATACTTTAAAATACAGACTCTATTAGAATGTGCTTATAAAGGCATGTATTTGGCAGAATGGACACAGACCCATAATTCATGGACTCAAGAAATTGAATGAGTTTTTATCAAGGCTGGTTTTGGAATGCATAGAGATGGCTTTTCAAATTACTTTTGAAGAAATGAGACAGCAGATAAATCAGGTTTCATTGTGAAAGGGCCTTAATGAACTAAGGTTCATTATGAAAAGGTGACAGCTAAATTTTTCAACAGCTAATTCCTGTATGTCATAGGAGTAATGAACTCAGCTCACTAACCTGAATATGTAAGATTAATAATACTGCTAACCCCTGGAGTAATTAGTTTTCTTCATTATAACTGAGATTTGGCAAAGGTATTGCTTGTTGCATGGTGCTATTGCCTGTAACTAGACAAAAAAATGAAAATATTTTCTTTTTCCCTCTCCTAAGAGCTAAAGAAGACTCAAGCACCAATGAGATACTTTCTTAAATTTGTGTGGTGCTTCGTAGTTGACAAAGAGCTTGTAAAATGACTAGGGTGCTTTTGCTTAAAGGAACAATCCAAGTATCAAGTGCAGACAGAACAACTCAAAGATAGTATAGGCCAAGTACAAAATTTCTGTTTAGAAATCTAAGAACGTATTTTCAGCAGGTACATTTTGGCAGGCACGAAAGTTTGTATGACTATTTACCTGTAGTCACTAAAGAGTTCTTAGAGTCCATGTGTAACCAGAGTCACCTTGACAAGCTCAGTGCAGGCGCATGCCTCATGGACCTCCACCTGCAGTCACAACGCTCTCCATGCTCTGGGAGGGGCTCCACAGAGCCTTTCCACCGAGGGCTTGAGCTAGAACTAGATTTTGAGCCTTCTTGATGCCCTTGCTCCTCTCCCAGTCTAACAAACATGCTATGTCAACTTAATTAGAGAAATTCTCTTTTTCAAATCCTTAATCAACCAAAGAAAATTGGCACAAATATCAAGAGCCTGAAGATGGATGAAATGTTAATTTTTCCTTTATTTTTCTTATTTAAAATGAATCTTTGAGTTCATGGGGATTGACAAAGTTGTCTCATTTGACATTTCCGAGATAAGAGCTAAGTTCATCATGAATGGCAAGATCTTGAAAGTGATATAAAAAAGCCTCATTTTGTACTACCACTAAACCCTTTTTTGGTCCTAGATTCCTGAAGTCTTCTTGCTTGCTTTCCATCAGCCTTTTGACGGGTTGCAGAATTCCCTTTTCCACTATTTCTTTGCCATCTTTCAGATTAAACACCAACTTTGAGTTCTGGCTTCAGTGTCCTTCACACTAGGGCTTGCCTACATGTTTATCCTCTCTGAATATGGAAACATACACAGTATGTATGCTTCACAGTAGCCAATCTCTTTTTCCCACACTCAAACTAAGTCTTCACTTTCCTTCCTACCTTTGCCAGTTTAATTAAAACAATAATAAGAGAATTGTTTGCTCACCTTTAGCTTATCATCTAAAAATCTTTTCATTCCTTTAAACCCTGCCCTTTAGGACTGTCCCTAATTAAACAGATTCCCACTAATTTTCCTGTGTATCACCTCTGTTCTCTTTATTTCAACATTCTCTTCTAATTTATGCATTTGTCTGTATTTGTTTTTATCAGCTGTTTTTCTTTCTTTCAAACTGAAAAGGGAATTAAGAGAATGGGACTTATTTCCATATTGTTACTGAAATATTTCCATATATCTCAAGTTCTTATTCTAATAATGCAATATATACTAAGGTATTAAATTACTAATACCACTCACACCAAAAACAAACTAGAAATAAAACTGAGATGGGGATGATCACTGTACTAGAGAGGGGTTGGAAATTGTAACAATGAAGGATTTATCTCATAGGGCATCCCATCTGCAGCCAAATTTTTTTTTTTTAATAATTTATTTTATTTTAGTATCATTAACCTACAATTACATGAGCAATACCGTGATGATTGAACTCCCCCCATCACCAGGTCCCCCCCACCAACCCCACCACAGTCACTGTCCATCAGCGTAGTGAGATGAGAATCGCTACTTGTCTTCTCTGAGCTGTACAGTACCCCCCGTGCCCCCCCACCCTATGTCTGCCAATCGTAATGCCCCTTTTACCCTCTTATCCCTCCCTTCCCACCCATCTCCCCAGTCCCTTTCCCTTTGGTAACTGTTAGTCCATTCGTGGGTTCTGTGAGTCTGCTGCTGTTTTGTTCCTTCGTTTATTTATTTATTTATTTGTTTGTTTATTTTATTTTATTTATTTATTTATTTATTCTTTGTTCTTATACTCCACATATGAGTGAGATCATTTGGTACTTGTCTTTTTCGGCCTGGCTTATTTCACTGAGCATAATACCCTCTAGCTCCATCCATGTTGTTGCAAATGGTAGGATTTGTTTCTTTCTTATTGCTGCGTAATATTCCATTGTGTATATGTACCACATCTTCTTAATCCATTCATCTACTGATGGGCACTTAGGTTGCTTCCATTTCTTGGCTATTGTAAATAGTTCTGCAGCCAAATTTTTAAAAGGTGATCTGTACCCAACTCTCCAGGACTAGTTATTGTGTATTAGAATTTGGTTCTCGACCCAGCAAGAGTTTCTCCAAAAGAATTGACTTAGATATGTCTCTTGACATCATGGGCTATAGAAGGCAAAGCAAACAGGTCAACATCAGCATTAAAGAGAGGGAGCAAAGTTCATTATATTTTAGGAATAATAATTGCACATCAGCAGAAAAGGATTACCTTAAGTTTGTTTACTGTCCTACATTTTAAAAATGCTTTCACAAACAAACATAGGAAATAAGCAGGTTAGTTCTGCTCATCCTCAGTTTAGAGGTGAGTAATTTTCCTATTCCAGCTGTTTAGACAATAATTATTAAATATTAAGCTATTCTTGTGTTGACCTAGAAGCCAGATTTGTTTTCTCATTTAAGTATCTAAGGATACTTCATAGCCAGAAAACTTCAGTATTTAGGTTTGAATCCAAGTTACTTCATGTTAGGTTTTGCCAATTTTTTGGTCAATACACCAGTTTATTCATGTTATAACCAAGAGATGAATTTATACCACATGATACTTCTAACAATGAGGCCTTCTTATAGTCACAGAAGAGTAATATAATGAGTTAACATAAGTTGAGACACACGTACAGATATTAGCATCAAGTTCCTCTTTTCAGGAAAAATCCTAGAGATAAAAATGGAGATATTTAGCAGAGTAAAGAACTTTTGGCAAGCTTTCTATGTGGCCAAATTAGTGTGTACGAATTACTAAAATTTGTCTTGATTATTCATGCCACATACTTGTCTCATTTCCAACCTATGACAATTTCACCAAAACTGTAATCTGTTTTCAAGGGCAGTTACTTGCTCTTCTTTGGAAAGCATAAAATCTGTTTCAACTTTGCAAAAAGCAGAAAAAAGGAACAAAGTCCAGTGTCACTCTAACAGCCCAGATGAAACATCTAAGAGAACCCCTAATTGCCTTTCCTGAAACCCACTCCTGCCTCATACCAGTAAATGATTCCACCACTCCCCTAATTGCTTAGTCCATAAATATTGATGTCACCCTTGACTCTGCTCTTTCTCCCACACCACACTTTTAATCCACCAGCAAATCATACTGGTTTACTTTCAAAAGATATCTAATATCTGACCATTTCTTACCATCTCCTATTGATACTACTCATTGATCCAATCCAATATCATTTCTTGCAAAGCACATTGCAATAGTCTTCTAACTGATCTACTGGTTTCCATATTTCCCATCTTCAACTTGAATTCTTTGCAGAGGAGCCATATTTGAACTTTTTCAAAACCATGTCATCTGTTAGAGATGATGGTGTACAAAAACAAAGTGAAGTAGACAGAAAAATAAATGGGCAAATTTAATACATTGTAATAAGTGCTGTGTTTAAGAGTGAGGACAGTGAACTTTGTGAGCACATTGGCAAGGTGCCCAACCCAGAGCAAAGAAGAAATCAAATCCCAGAGTGATATCTCAGCTAAGAACTGAAGACATTGTAGGACTTGGCCCATTAAGTTAGTGAAGGGTCTTGGGGATGGGAAGCAGCCCAAACAAAGAGAATATATACAAAGATCTGAAGGCAAACAGTTCATTCATGGAATGTATATTTCAGTAGAATATAGATAAACTAAATTAACTATGAATCTAGAGTTCGGTTGCTCTTCAAAGTTTGTCCTTGGATCAAGTTGCTTAACTAGTTCTACTTTACTGCTTCAGTTTCTTAGCATGCTATGTGACTAAGGTTGTTATATAATAATAATAATAAATAATAGTAACTACCATTTATTGAATGTTTACTAAATGCCAAGCATATTTAATGATCACTTCAACCTATAAGATGACTACTGTCATTATTCCTGTTTTACAGATGAGTAAACTGAGGCTTACAGAGGTTAACTAACTTTCTCAACTTTATATAGCTAGAAAGTGTCAGAATTGGGATCTGAACCAGATCTAACTAACTCCAACATGTTAGGTAATTAATACTGTACTAATCATTAAAGAAATCCTTTATTTTGAATACTTAAAGGTTTTTAATTATAATAATACTTCCCATGACTATAAGTATCA
This sequence comes from Phataginus tricuspis, assembly GCA_029783875.1. Classification (NCBI taxonomy): domain Eukaryota; kingdom Metazoa; phylum Chordata; class Mammalia; order Pholidota; family Manidae; genus Phataginus; species Phataginus tricuspis. The sequence goes on along the minus strand of JAQQAC010022981.1, from coordinate 48,101,433 downwards.
GAACAGGCACATATTTATACCTTAATTGGTTTCTTTAAAAAAGAAAAAAAAATTGATTGCAAAAAACAGTGACTACTTTCTTTTCTATTTCCACTATAAATATAAAATTTTTGAAAGTTCTTCAACAGTGCCATCACCTTTACTAAATATTGTGTTTAACTAACATCTTTTGAGTGTCCATTATAGTGGCTGGTCCTGTTTTAAGGGCTTAGCATTCATGATATTATTAATTCCCACTCTCCTGGGAAATAGATATCATCCATGTTTTATGATGAAAAACCCAAAGCTCAGAGAAGTTAAGCAATTTTTTCAAAGTCACACAACCATTAAGAGATGAAGCCCAAATTTAAAAACCAATTTATCTGATTCTAGGACCAATGTTTATTCCATGTTGCCTCAAGATAAAACCCATCCTGAAATAAAGAGTTAGAGAAAGTTTCATTAAAATAAAATATACGGTAATGGTCAACTAATAGTAGGCCATTCTGATTTATACAGCACTTAGTATTTCCCCTCATATTTAAATATATATAGAAACTCAAACTAGGCTAATTAAATAGTTGATTTAAAAATTAGAAAGATTTCAAATCGGTATACTAATTACATTTTCAAATAGTATTTTGTTCTGTATTTCATCTATCTTTAACTGTTCTGTGTAGTTAATGCACATATGAGAGAAATTTTCAATAGGTTATCAATTACACTTTCATATACTATTTTTTGTATGATTCACTGTTCTACAAAATTTAAATAAGCAAATATTTCTATTTAATTAATATATCATAATTTAATTAACTAATATCTTATTGGATATGGGTCCAAATTCTTCATATTATCATCTATACTATGATGCATATCTTTGTAGACAAATCTTCCAAACCATTCAACACCTTTGAATTTTCAATTTATCTTTTTTAAGCATAACAGACTTCACCCAACCAAGGAGCTCCCTCTATTAGTGACAATCTCAGGCTATGGCAAGTATGGGGAAAAATACTTGCTGTAGGTAATCCTTTTAGCCATCTCTAGTTGCCTTCTCAAGGTGAATGCCTACTTTGCCAATTTATATGTTAGTTTTGGATTGGATAGCACTCTCAAAGTTTGAGAAATAGGGCAGTTCCTAGGAAATCTTATTTGTGATACGAGTGAAGCTATCATATAAGGTTAAGAACAGGAATGAACTGAAATAAGTTTTGTCATAGAATCTTATATCCAGAAAAGACTTAGATTACTTTTCCTCTCCATTTTCCCAGCACAAGGCCCAGCAAATAACCAACTATGGCAAATAGTCTTAATCTCCATTATCGTCTCTGATCGGTTGGTGGTGGCTGAAACGGTGGATTGTTAAGGAAGTCAAGGTCAATGGGAAGAGTACTGAAATCAGTTCCATGCATCTTTAAAGGAGGAGAGAAGGAACAGATTATGGGTCACACATTTGCCATCCCTCTAGTAAATGTGTGAATGAATAAATGGATATATTGATAATATACATTCGATTTTCCTTACCAAAATCTCTAGTCCAGGGCACTTTGAACTAAAATTATTGTACTATCTTTTTAAGACTGTAAAATTATTTATTTTTGAGTTGGTAATATATTCATACAATTAAAGTTCAAAAGTCAGGAAAGGGTATACAGTGAAACAGGGTATAGGTGTCCCATCTTGTACCTCATTTCCCTGTCTCTCATAGGCCCTCTTCACCAACATTAATTTAAGAGATTTTTAAAAACCTAGGCTTTGACTCACATCTTTGTATAAATTAAATTAGTTATACCTTATTTTAAAAGGTTAAATCATTATAGTTTTCAAGAGCAGGCTAAGTCTATAAACAACACTGAATTTAAACAACCCATCTCTAGTCAAAAAACAAAAGGATTTATTTTCATGAGCTAGATCAAGTCTACATTTTCAGTAACTAGATGAGATTATGTTGTCAATATCTTTTAATATCCACTCTTTTATTACATTCAAGGTAAAATGGAGAGGATAGAGAGAAATCTCTTTTTGTATATGAAAGCACTTTATAACCAGAAGCCCTTTAAAGAGATTATCAAAAGCATGTTTAGAAATTGTGTTTAATGTTATTATAGCTTTAGCATACCTTTTACAATTGAACTTACAATTTAAAGAATTTAACAAAGTGGTAATCACCCATGTTTTCATTTTCAAATTCAGGGAAATCTCATTCAGTTCCCCTTCATTTTACAATTTAAGAATAATCTTGAAGTCTTTAAAGTAAATTTTGTAAAGTATCAAAATTAGGTAATTATTAATTTCAAGCTCGAAATTCTTAAGAATCCGTTATGCTACTAGGAACATAGACTTATTATTCTTTAGAAATATGACCCAAACTTTGTGTTATTACTATTTTGTAACAGCATGCAAGACGACAACATAGAAGCTTCTACTTCCATATCTCAGCTTTTAAGAGAGAGCTATTTAGCGGAAACTAGACATCCGGGAAACAATGAGAGAAGTCGAGCAGAACCTTCCTCCAACCCTTTCCATTTTGCCAGTCCTGGAGCTGCTGAAGGAGGAGGAGGCCAAGATGACCTTCCAGATCTTTCAGCCTTTCTGAGTCAAGAAGAATTAGATGAAAGTGTCAATCTGGCAAGACTGGCCATCAATCATGACCCTTTGGAGAAAGCAGATGAAGTTCAAGCTAGAAAACGTCTTTCTTCTGAGCAGATGAAACACTCCCCTAAATCAAGTTTTGACCCTAACTTCTGCCAAGATAACTCTCGAAGTCCTTCCAGCTCTAAAGAGAGCCCTCAGGAGGCAAAAAGGCCACAGTACAGTTCAGAAAACCAGTCCAAAAAAGTATTTTTAAATAAGGCTGCCGATTTCATTGAAGAGCTGTCCTCCCTTTTCAAAGCCCATAGCTCTAAAAGGATTAGACCTCGTGCCTGCAAAAACCACAAGAGTAAATTGGAATCTCAGAACAAACTTATGCAGGAAAGCAGCTCCAGTGTCTCAGATCTATCAGAGAGAAGAGAAAGATCTTCTGTTCCCATCCCTATCCCTGCAGACACCAGGGACAACGAAGTGAATCATGCCCTTGAACAGCAGGAAGCTAAGAGGCGTGAGGCTGAGCAGGCTGCCAGTGAGGCAGCTGGTGGAGACACCACCCCAGGGTCTTCACCTTCATCTTTGTACTATGAAGAACCTCTGGGGCAACCTCCCCGGTTCACACAAAAGTTACGGAGCAGAGAAGTTCCAGAAGGAACCAGAGTACAGTTGGATTGCATAGTGGTAGGAATTCCACCACCTCAAGTAAGGTAAAGACATCTCATTACTGATGTTTGGTAATTGCTTTCCATCTACCATGATCATCCTAAGTTTATCATTTGAACATATGATTTCAAAAATTATATACTACCTTGGAGAAAAACAGTCCTATTCAATAGAAATATAATGTTAGTCATATATGCAATTTAAATTTTTCTAGTAGCTACCTTTTTAAAAAGTAAAAAGAACTGGGTGAATCAATTTTTAAAATATATTTCACCAATATATTATAAATACTATCATTATGACATGTCATCAATACAAAAATTAATAATATTTTATAATCTCTTTGTCATACTAGGGCTTCAAAATTCAGTGTGAATTGTACACTTACAGCACATTTGGCTGATAAATTTCTCTAGGAAATACTTAATCTGCATTTAGATTTCATAAAACTTTTAGCTGAAAAAGTAGATTGACACCCAAGTTGTTGTGAAATACTTAAAAATTTTGTAATCACTTGAGTATCTGTTTTTAAAGTTCAATTAATTGAAATTAAATATAATTTAAAATTCAGCTGCTAGGTTGCACCAGCTGTATTTAAAGTGCCCTACACCACATGTGACTTAGTGACTATGATGATATTGGACAGCACGGGTCTACAACCTTAAAAAAAGAAAATATTTATGATTTATACGCAATGAATACCTGTGGTACTTTTTCAGTTTTACAGAAAGCCACATGATAGAATAAAGGCTGATAGAATAAGGTTGTGGTTAAGTGCAATTTAAAGATTCGTTTTACATGTTATTGTGTATATTATAAACTTTTTGATATTAGCTTAATGAGCACTGTTCTAATGCCCAAGTCTTTCCCTTATATGACTGTTGAGTAGAGAAGATGTCTATCTTTTCTGTTCTTCAGCTGTCCTGTGAAGCAAATGAAGCTTAAGCTTCAGGACTCCTCATTTGCATGAGCTATACCTAATTTTGTGTTCTAATTTTATTTTATTTTTTAAGGGGCCTTCCATGTTTATGAGCTTCAGGCCCCACAAAACCCGGATCTGGCCTTAGTCCCAGGGTGACATCTGCTGCTCCTAATATTGTAGTGTAATAATATGTGAATAAACTGCTTGCAGTGTATTACTTCTGTAGAGAATTAGTATGTAAAGACCTATAAGAGTTCCTTTGCCTCCCTAACCACCTAATTACTATTACAATATGACTTCATTACTATTTAACATTTATTCTAGGTGTGTAAGCAAGGCCTCTCTTTTTCTTACAGAATATTCATATTATAGGACAGTAATAGTATTAATAATATTTTTATTTCTATATACATATTGATTTGAAGTATTCTAGTCCAAAGACATATTCATATATTGAATTTTGGCTTTTCTAAGGCAACATTAAATATTATTTCTACAATGGCATATATATTTTACTGTTTGGGCATCCAAATGACTTTCTTGAGGGCACAGGTTCTGCTGTTTTACCTTTGCATCTGGAGTAGCAAGCACAGCTTCTGGTCCATAGTAGCCACTAAGAAACATTGAGTAAACTAATGCATAAAGAAATAGGAAGATAAGAAACGTATCTTAGGTTTACATCAGGGGTGAGACAATTGGCCTACCATGTGGCAAAGGGTTGGAACTGGACAGCACAAAGCAGTGTGTACCCTTCCACTCTAAGCGTGCCTGATGACACTCCCTGCAGCTCTGGTCATCACAGCACCATGAAGGATAACACTCAGTGTCATCTGGTCAAGTCTAAGTAAGCTAGTAGGCATTCAAATTATGGTGCACACACATCTTACTTAAATTAGTCTTTTCCAACCCACTAATTTCTAGACAGATTGGACCAAAAACAAAAATTAGACCAAATCATTCAGTATTCATTTTTCCTGTTTCTTAACTACAACAAAACTCTAAACTACTCAAAACTACTCAAAAACTACTAAAACTACTTAGTCAACCAATTAGAAAAAAATGTAGAATTTTCCAGGGAGACTATTAGCCATCATTATTTTTCTAATCACAGAATTTACGTAACTCTAATCAAAAAGCAAACATTTATTTAGCTTTTACTATATGCTTAGCACTGTGATCAATGCAGTGACACAAATAACATAAATATGTGTCCCTGCCCTCAAGGAGCTTGCAATCCATTAAAAAAATCATTCAGATTTTTATTGTACAAACCATAAGAACTATCACTTTTCAGAGAAAGGATGGATGACTAGAAAGGTCAAAGAAGTCTTCAGGTTTTAACTGAACCTTGAAGAGTGAGAAGGATTTAGGTAGAAATGTACCCATTTATTCATTAAGTCATTCATTCAACAAATACCTATTGAGTTATTAAGGTGACTCACCGGGAGTACAAAACAATTGTGACCTCTTGGAGGTCAGGGACATTGTTTTTAAACTAAAGCAATTCTAAAAAGGTAGCTCATAGTCTAACAGAGCATACAGACACGTGATCAAAATATTGCAATATTGTATAATAAGAGCTATAAGAGAAGAGTACATAGGACGCAATGGCAGCTCAAGGGAAGATGTGATTTCTTTACCTGGAGTGCAGGATAAAGGAAGTGTTAACACAACAGGAGGTGCCTCTTTGGTTTAAGGAGACCCTACTCCTAAGTGTGGGTGAAAGAGGGTGGAAGAAGAAAGCAAGTGCAAAGGTCCAGAGACAAGTGTTTTCAGGGAACTGCAAGTACTTGGCAATGGAAGAACATGGAGTAAAAGATGAGGAAAGAGGAGAGAAAAGGTTGAAGAAGTAGGTAGAGGGATGGGTACTTTAAGGCCAGATAAACTCAACATGTTTATATACAGGCAAAGACTCTAGAAGAGTAATACTACTTTTATATGACAGAGGGGAGACTGACTTAACTAGAAAGGAGAGTAGAGCCAGGTGATTTTTAAGAGCTTTGAAAGCAAGGCAGAATAGTTTGGACTGGGTTTCAAAACCAACTGGAAATCATTTAAGGTTGTGTATAGGGAAGTACCAAGGTCAAAGGAGCAATTAAGTAGAATTAGTCTAGGAGGATGAGTTAGACCCAAAAGGAATGGATCCATGAGGCCTCTTAGGAAGCAGTGGAAGGTATCCCAGGCATCAGATGGGACTAGTGTATCCCAGGCCTGATTGGACTGGGGTAAAGGCAGTGGGAAGCAGAGAAAAGATGTGAGTGACAATATTTAGAAGAGAAGAAACGAAGCCAAAGTTGGTGACAGACTAGATAGGAAGGATGAGTAAAACAATTTGCTCCACAAGCTTGAAGTTGGGTACCTAAGAGAATGATGGGGTCACTGGTAAGGACTGAGAAAATAGAAGAGGTGGCTGACTTATGAGGAGGTTGGATGATTTGAGTCTGAGGCGATGGAGAGCCCATGAGCCATTGCAAATGCAGGACTGAAGGTCAAGTGAAAGGGCAGTGGAACTGGAAACATTCCAAGGAATGACCCAGAGCAGCAAATCTGTCACAGTATCTCTGTAATGACAAAGGGACTATTTATACAGGTAACACTTCAAACTAACTTCTAGTAGTGCTAGACTGGAGTAGTGTTCTCCAGCCTTCTTTTAGCAGTGACTCCTCCTACTTTTTTCCCCACAGCAAATCTGTTCGATGTTACCCTAATACATATTTTACACACACACACGCACACTTTTTAAAGATAAAGTTAGTGCTTTGGGGATTGAAAAGGGTTAGGGTGGAAAGAGACTGCAGCCCTACCTACTGCTTCCTACTAAAACTGCAAAGGCAACTCCATAGAACCAAGGAGCACAGACTTTGATCCAGAAGATTCCTTTTTAAATGCATTAAAATAGTAATGAGACATTTGGTATGAAACACCACAGTCAATAAGAAATGTATCCTTAATATTATGCATTATTTTTGCAAGAAATGTAGTAAGTACACCTGGCAACTGGGTTTAACCTTGTATCTGTGTGCTCCCGTGTGTAATCGACATTTTATCCATGTACTTGTAACCCTAGTTTAGTAAATTGCAAAACCATTTTTTCATATATTCATTGATTTCCAAGTATCAAGTGTTTTGTTTTGTAGGGGGTGGGATCCTATGTCACTGAACCTAGTGTTTTTAAAGCTATTAATCTTGGACATAGCTTCATTGGAGGACTTGTCTTAGAAAATGAAATACATCTGTGCATTACCCACAGATGAAAGAGTCTTCAGGAATTCACAGCAAATGGCCATGATCCCTTTCTGTATCTGACTCCAAATTCTTTTCTCAGGAATGTACAGCTGGATCACACCAAATATGTTTGCTTGTACACAACCTTCTGAAGCAGCACAGATTTACCTTTTATAGATGTCAATGCCTGCCTTGGCTAAGTTTTGCTATTGCTACTTCAGGACATTTGCCTGTGAGTGGTGTGCTGAGGAAATAAAATAGTGAAAAAGACAAAGGATATTTTAAATGATATAGGGACATTAAAAATATTATTATAAATAATTATATATGATACATAGTGTAATAAATACCATATGTTACTTAAGTATGATTTAAATATTTTAAAACTTTATATTATTTAGGGGCTTCTTCCTCTACTGTTTGGGAAAATCTAGATAATTGCATTTATTCATTCATCCAACAAATATTAAGTGCCTGTTATGTGCCATGTATGGTTATAGACACTAAGATTAAAGCAGAAAACAAGAAAAATTCCCTGCTTCATGGAGCTTAGATTCTAGTGAGGAACACAGACAATAAACAAAAATTTCACAAATGAGTGCATAATTATAATTATGATAAGTGTTATAAAAGAGGGTGCATATAGCAAGGGAACCAAACCTTGTGAGTAGGTTGGGGAAGGTTTTCCTGAAAAGTGCTGTTTAAACTAAGATGTGGAACATGACTAGAAATTAGCTCAGCAAAATGTGGCTTGTAGAAAAGCATTGTAGGGTGAGGGAATAGCACATTTGAAGCCCTTGAGGCAACAAGACAATTGTTAACCTTAAGGAATTAAAGGAACTGATGTCACCAGAACATAAAGAGTAAGGAGGAAATGGTTTGAGATAAATTTTCAGACATTGAGAAAATATCCAGAAAGGGGGCAGAGGCTAAATTTCCAGAGCCTCCTAGAACAGGCTACCCAAAGTGGGTCACTGGCAGCAGGTCAGCATCACAGGGGACATTGGTGGACATGCAAATTCACAGGTTCCGCCTTGGACCTACTGAATCCGGATCTCTAAGGGGGAGACCCAGATATCTGTGTTTTAACAAACTGCTGTTTGTTTCTGTGCTGAGAACTTTTGCAGTTCTCTCAGGGACCTTCTCACCTGGAGAGTCGTCCACCCTCTACTCTATTCCTTGACCCAGATGTTACAATTTCCAGTTAACATCTTAGCACCTGCTCCTCGGGCTAACTCCAATAGTATACCCCTCACAGACAATTTCTGTTGGAGTCACTTCATCTTAGCTGGTGGTCCTTTGAGGTGGGATCTGTTTTGAGATGGAAAACCAGCCTAACCTCTGTGTGGACTTGGTGTAAACCTGGCCCGTGGAAAACCCACTTCTTTGCCCTTGCAAACTTTGGAAATGTAGACTTCTTCCACCAAAGTCCTCTCTCCTTGCTTTTCCCTCATGGGTAGTTCTAAAAACTGGGTATAAGACTCTGTATCCAATAAACTCCAGAGGTTACAAGTCAAGCTCTTCAAGGGGTTCTATAGAAGTCTCTGTCACTTGTCTGCCAACCTTCTTCAATCAGTCTTTTGACCTCATCACATATACTCTCATCATCAGAGTGAATTTTCCCAATTGTTTTTTAAAGTACATTTTGAATAATGCTGAAGAATATTTATAAATATATGTATGTATAAAAATAATAGCACAAACATTTGTGTGCCTGTATTACCATTTTTTTAGATTCTAGCATCTTCTGGATCCTGTCCCTTTCTCCCCCTTCAGAGGTAACTAATAGCTCAGATCTTGTGTTTTCTCTTTAAATTTTTCTAAATAGTTTTTCTTCACAGTTTTATGACATATCCTTATTTCCCTAAACAGTACTTGGACAGAAGTATTTACAGGTGGTATGACATGAAATTGTAGATTTACATTAAACTAATTCAAGATGGGACGATATGGAGAATATAAAGAAACACATTTGTCATTTGTTGATAATTTGTTGAGGCTAAGTGATGTATGTGTGGGGGTTCATTATATAGTGTCTCTATGTGTGTTTGAAAGTATCCATAATGAAAAGTTTTTAAAAAATAATAAAAGTAAATTTTACGTGTTTTTAAATTTGTATTCAAGTGGAATCCTGATGTTTATTATTCTCGTAATTGATTTTTTCTCTGAAAAGTATATCCATGATGCTGCATGGAACCCTAATTCACTCATTTTCTTTGCCATATAGTATTTTACTACAAAGCTAGAGGACCATAGTATTGATGTACATTTGGACTGTTTCCAGTTTTTTTTTCTTAATATGAACAGTGTTATTATAGATGTTCTAATATATTCTCCTGGTGCATGAATGTGTCTAGACATGGAATTGCTGGCAGAGAATGTTCAACTTCAACTTTATAATAATCCCTAATTGTTTTCCAAAGGAAGAATTTTAATTTACGTTGCCACCAACACTGTATAAGAGTTCTGGTTGCTCTACATGATTGCTAATATGGATGTTAACAGACTTTTGAACCTCTGCCAATCTGATGGGTATTATCTTGTGATTTTAATTTTCATTTCCATAGTTACTAATAATGTTAAGAATTTAAAAAATATGTTAATTGACCATTCAGTGTTCATTTTCTATGAAGGGTCCATTTATATCTTTCACTTATTTTTCTATCAGTTTGTTATTTTCTTATTGATTAGTAAGACTTCAAAAAATATGATTACAATAATAAGCATATTCATGTGTTATGAAAATGTCCTTTCCCACTTTGATTTGTCTTTTTATTTTCTCTATGGTATCTTTTGATAATTAGATGTTCTTAACTTTAGTATCAAATTAATTAAATTTTCCTTTATGGTTTTAGTTTTTATAGTTTGTGTCTAGTTTAAGAAATTTTTCCTAATTTCAAAGTCATAAAGATATTCTTTTATGTTGTCTTCTAAAAGTTTTATAATTTTGCCTTTCACATTTAAAATTTAGTACATCTTAAGTTGATTTTTGTGTAGAAAAACCTTTTGAAACAGAATCTATTTCAATTATTTTTAGATTGGATAACCAATAATTTCATCTCAATTTTTTGAAAAGTACATCTTTTCCCACTGATTTATAATGCCTGCTCCACAATAAGTCGCAACTTCATAAGCATGTGCATCTAGTTCTGGGCTCTCTCTTCTTTCCTGTGGCTCATTTATCTCGTTACAGTAGAGTTTTCATAGTTCTTGATTTCCAGCCTTTTCATTTTAAGGATTTGGGGCTCTTATTGGCCTTTTGCTCTGCTATATAAATTTTAGAATTGTCTTGTCAAATTTCATTAAAATTTTCCTTAATTTATTAAGATTTTTGGAATTTCATTGAATGTGTAGATCAATTTAGGGACAACTTGACATCTTTAAAATACTGAGGATTCATATTCCGAATATAGTGTATTTCTCCATCTATTTAGGAATTCTGTAATGTCTTTCAATAGAGGTTCATAATATTTTCTCTGAGTCTTACAAATCTTTCATTAGGTTTATCCATAGGTATCTCCTTTCTTTGCTATATTAATGAGAGCTTTTTAAAAAATGACGTTCTATTTTTGTTCTGTAGAGAAACACAATTGACTTTTGTATATTGGTTTTCCAGCCAACAACCTTTACATTCATGAGAATTTATAGATTTTTGATGTGGTTCTTCCTTATTTTTTTATTCTTTATTTATATTTTATTATGGTATTACTGATATACACTCTTATGAAGGTTTCACATGAAAAAACAATGTGGTTACTACATTCACCCCTGTAATCATGTACCACCCATACCCCATTGCAGTCACTGCCCATCAGTGTCGTAAGATGCCACAGAGTCACTATTTGCCTTCTCTGTGTTACACTGTCTTTCCCCTGATCCCCCCGACACCATGTGTGCCAATCACAATACCCCTGAGTCCCCCTCTCCCTTCCTCCCCACCTGCCCTCCCCACCCCTCCCCTTTGGTAACTACTGGTCCCTTCTTGGAGTCTGTGAATCTGTTGCTGCTTTGTTCCCTCAGTTTTGCTTCATTGTTATACTCCACAAATGAGGGAAATTATTTGGTACTTGTCTTTCTTCACCTGGTTTATTTAACTGAGCATAATATCCTCCAACTCCATCCATGCTGTTGCAAATTGCAGAATTTGTTTCTTTCTTATGGCTGAGTAGTATTCCACTGTGTATATGTCCCACATCTTCTTTATCCATTCATCTACTAATGGACACTTAGGTTGCTTCCATATCTTAGCTATTGTAAATAGTGCTGCAATAAACATAGGGGTGCATATGTCTTTTTGAGTCTGAGAAATTATATTCTTTGGGTAAATTCCTAGGAGTGGAATTCCTGGGTCAAATGGTATTTCTATTTTTAGTTGTTTGAGGAACCTCCATATTGCTTTCCACAATGGTTGAATTAGCTTACTTTCCCACCAGCAGAGTAGGAGGGTTCCCCTTTTTCTGCATCCTCACCAGCATTTGTTGTTCTTAGTCTTTTTGATACTGGCCATCCTAACTGGTGTGAGGTGATATCTCATTGTGGTTTTTATTTGCATATCCCTGATAATTAGTGATGTGGAGCATCTTTTCATGTGTCTGTTGGACATCTGAATTTCTTCTTAGGAGAATTGTCTGTTCATATCCTCCACCCATTTTTTGATTGGGTTATTTGCTTTTTGGGTGTTGAGGCATGTGAGTTCTTTATGTATTTTGGGTGTTAACCCCTTGTTGAATATGTCATTTACAAATATATTCTCCCATACTGTAGGATGACTTTTTGTTCTGTTGATGATATCCTTTGCTGTACACAAGCTTTTAAATTTGATGTAGGGAGATTTATTAATTCAGTCTCACTCGGTCCTTTCTCTGGTGTTGAGATTTTGCTTTGAACCAGGTTCCTTTGATGTTTCATATTTGTTTGTGGTTCCCTCTAGTGCCCAGAAGCTCTACTCTCTAGAGCTGCTCATCCCCTGGAGTGATGTTGGAGGTTGAAGGGGAGTGGTGCTGGTGCCTTGGGGGAGGAAAGAGCTGTTTTCTGCTTCCCAGCTGCTATGCCTCTCTCCACTGCCAGACCCAGTGGGCAAACACACAAGTGTAAGCCTCTATGCTTTGTGTTTGGAGCTGCCATAGGTGGGGCTTCCCTCTGGCTGGCCTGATGCCATGGCAGGGCTGTCGATTTGTGAGCCAGGTGCAGGCTAGCCAGGAGGAAAACACAGCAGGCTGTGTATCATGGTGGGGTCCTTGGTGCTGCATAGCCAGCCAGGCGGTGGAGTGCCTAAAGATCGTTTAAGTTCCCAACCTGCTGGGCAGAGTGCCACCGGACAATTTTGTCTACCTGTCCTTTCTCCTGAGCAGTAAGCTCTGTGCAATCCTTGCCCCTTTAGCACCCTTTAGTCTCTCAAGACTGCCTGCCCAGATCAGTCGGATATGAATTCCTGTTTTTCACAAGCAGCTGGAATCTCCATCTCTCCGGGTATTCTGCCTGTCTTAGTTTTCCAACCCCACTAATCACCAGAGCCCGATGCAATGTAGGTTCATGCTCCCAGAGCTGATCTCCAGGGCTAGGTGTTCAGTAGTCCCAGGCCTCCACTCCATCCCCGCTCTGTTTCTCTTCCTCCCGCTGGTGAGCTGGGGTGGGGCAAGGGCTTGGGTACCACCAGGTCACAGCTTTGGTACATTACCGTGAGGTCCCCTCTTTTCTCCAGGTGTATGCAGTCTGGTGCAGCCTTCTTTCCTCTTGTTCTTTCATGATTAGTTGTATTAATTATATTTTCATATTATATATGGTTTTAGGAGGAGGTCTCTGTCTCACCTTTCACACTGCCATCTTTAATCCAATCTTCTGTTCTTCCTTATTAATCCTGTAACTTGTATTTCATTTTCTTGCCTTGTTGAGCTGGCTAAGCATTCTAGTACAATGTTGTATAGAAGTGGTGATACTGGGCACTCTAGCTTTGATTATGATCCTAAAGGGAATGCTTTAATTTTTTACCATATCATATAGAATTGTTTATGTTTCTTTTGTTTAGGAAGTGAAGATTTTTTTAAATCATGAATGGATATTGAATTTTATCCAATTTTTTCCTATATGTATTGAAATTATTGTATGATTTTTTCCCTTTACTCTGTTAATATAGTAAAGAATATTGATTTTATAATGTTCAGCTAAACTTGAATTATTGGGATAAACAAAGTCAACCACCAAAGTGGCTCCAGATTGAACAACTGGAAGAATTTATTCTTTAAGAAAGATTAGCCTAGCAAACTGAAGAAAGGATGAAATTATATTTTAAAATATATAACATTGGAAAGAGTAAGATCATTGCCCCAACAGCAGCAAAACTAGAAAATTCAATACATTGATTTGTTCATCCATTCAATAAAAATTCATTCAGCACTTACTAGGCATCAGCGACTATTTCAGGCACTTGGGATTCATCAGTAAATAAAGCAGAGTTTCCTGCTATATTCTGTTTTAGATGAGGTAAAGGAAATAGATGATAAACAGTAAATTTAATAAATAAGTAAATTGTGTAGTAATTTAGTAATAAGCACTATGAGAAAAAGAAAATGTAAGAATTCTAGAAGAAAACAATAAAAAGTTTCAGTCAGCCCTGCCCAAAGTAATTTAGTCCTTTCACAGATTATTTTAGGGATTGTTTTATCTTCATATTTGTTCCACACTCTTATTATATCTAAAATTGGCATGTGGTAAGGGGTGGTCTTGATGTCTTGCTATTATCTAATTGCTTATTTATGTTTTTCTTAAATTACCAAGAAGTTTTCACCTAGAAGAACACAATAAATTTCAATAAAATTTAAAGCATAGACATATGGTCCCCACTTGTACCCGCCTACACTCCCATGGGTGGAATATAGCCATTAGACATGAAAACTTAAAGCTCCCGTCAAACAAAAAAATATCAAATTATGTCACAATATACAACATAACTAAGTTCTGTTGGAAAACATCTAACAGAACTAGTGACATCTTCATATATAAACAGAGAGACTATATGTATTTAAAATATATATGCACATATATATATATAAAACATCTAGTGACTCTTCATATATAAACAGAGTACAACTGGAGTATATATATGAAAAGTCACTCTGATGCATGGAGAGAGCTGAAGATGTAAGTAAGTAAATATACTACTTATTGGCTGTCTCAGGCCTACACTCTTCATTTAAGAGGCACTGTTAGATGAAGCTGGTTAAAGACAATTCAGGAAAGTTCTTTTCTAGCCCCCCAAGCCTTCTTGAAAAATGAAAACACAACAGACTTGAGGCTATAATAACCTTAATTTGAATTCATTCATTTAACATCCATACAATAAACATTTTTTGGAGCAGCTACGATGTGCTGTACACTGTGCTAGGGACCAGCTTAACAAGTGAACAAAACACACATGATCATCTCTGCCCTGTGACATTTATTGTCCAGTAAGGGAGAGAGATATTAAACAAATAAACCTAAAATAAATAAACAATTATAGGTGACATAGGGGTTTTGTGAAGGAAACAAACAGGGTATTAGAAGAGGCAATAATAGAAGGTGGGACAGGGACTTTGGAAGGGCTGGGGACAGATTAAAGAAAGGTTCTGAGTAATCATTCTTTGAATGAGCATTATTACTGGTGAGTCAGAATAACACATTCAAATTACACTTAGAAGTTGTTAATATGCTATAACAATGAGTCATAATATTTATCCAAGCCATATTTTAGATAAATAGTAACCTAACAGCAGAATGGTGACATGAAATCCATTAAGTCCTGTTAAATCTGCAAGATGTGTCTCTTCAGTGTCTTCATTCCTAGGCTTGGTAGCTAGCCAAGTTAGCAGATCTGGCAAGCTATTTTTATTACAATAAAGGTGGTTCCTTCTTTACCATTTGGACCTGCCTCATTTTCCCAGATCACTGACTCATTTCTGCTGAGCCATGAATCACATCTGGCACCCACTGCTGTTCTGTAATGTCATGAGGATTTGGCGTTCTAAAATCATGCAGCTAGGCAGGGCGTTTCTATGAAAGCATTCCCTAACATGGATAGATACTTGGCGAGAGGACTGCTTACCCACAAAAGTCTTCAGGGTAGTTGGGTAAATGCTAATACTTTTTCAGAAGGCAGCCTGACCAGTACATTATTTCTGAGTGGGTCATGGTGTTAAAGTCAGAGTGCCTGATGTTCCTGGGGGTTGGCTGAAGCCATCCTGACCCTCTGAGTGAGGACAAACACACTTCCGATGGAGAGTTTGGGCATTTCAGTCATTCCACTTACTGCCTTCTGGTTGTCAAATTGCTTGTCGATGTTTCCACTTTCACTTCGTTAAGAAGAGAAATATTATCTAAATAAATGAGATAACCTTATAACATTTATATAAAGGAAGACATCTGTTTATTTGGATTGAAATTGTTATTTATATTTGCTTTACCAAATCAACACAGGCACATTGCTTAAACAGTTAAGTAATATGAAACAGACCGCTTCCAACTCTTTTTGCAGCTTCCTACTTATTTACCTCTAGATTTCTAAAGAATATGCCAGTGGTTCTCAAACATTTTGTTCTCAGGACCCCTTTAGAGTCTTAAAAGTTTTGAGGCCCAAAAGAGGTTTTGTCTATAGGAGTTACATCTATAATTATCATATTAGAAAATAAAACTGAGAGACGTTTTAAAGTTATTTACTTATTCCTTTTTACATGACAATAATAAACATGCTAATGTAAGTAATTTTATGAAAAAACTGTATTTCAAAAAAACCTCAGTAAGACAAGTACCATTGTTTAACACTTTTTGTGACTCTCTTTAATGTCTGGTTTAACAGAAGATAGCTGGATTCTCACGTTTGCTCGTGCATTCCGTCTGTTGTCATGTTTGCAATGAAGTAAATTTTTAAAACCCGACCTTATACAGATAGATAGTGGGAAATAGGGGAATCTTTTAATAGCCTTTGCAAATAATGCAATCATTCTTGTTTGATAGTACATCAAATTCACCTAGCAGTAATTCCTTAAAGGGTAGTTGCAATGGGAAATCTCAAAACATACCGATGCACCTTTGTACTTTGCTAACCTAAAATCCTTTGTCTTGAACTTTGAATGGATAACATCACACATCGGTCATGTGGAAAATGAATAATGTGGATCTACCAGTTGTTGACACACTTTATTATATACTATTTTAATAATCACATTTGTTAATAGCATCGATTTCATCAAAAAGTCGTTAGTTATTGGGAAACCTAAACTCACTGAAGGGGGTACAAGTTTTCCAAAACTCTAATATTTCCTTGAAAGCTCAAATCTTTTTTCATTGCCAACAAATGTTATTGGTTATTTTTACTTGAAACAACAGGCTTACTTCCTTCATTTTTAAGAAGTCTGCTGAATACCCATCTGAATAACCATAATTTGTCAGCTGGTCTTTCAAGTTGAAATATTGTTTCACGCATTAGGTGCCTAGTTCAACTCAAAAAATCACATGAGTTCTCTCCATCTCTAGTAGAAATGCTTTATACTACTTCCCACATCACCCACCGAGAATGTTAGAAAGTTACTGACTTAAGGTTGAGATTTAATAAAAGTAATGATTTTTACTGCTTCATCTAGAACACTTTTAAGTGAAATTGAATTTTTTTTTTTTAACTGTGAGTGTGATGGTAAAGAACACAACGACCGCTAGCCAGTTTTTGATAGTCTTTATGCTGCTACGGGACCAGCAATTTATCCACTGTGGCTTTTGCACCAGCAGTGTAAATGTCCCCATAGTGAAGAGGCAAATAATATTATTATATGAAAATAGTTTTGTCTTCACAGAAGGACTACATTTTGAGAACTGCTGTAATGTGCTTATACCACTACTGCTTGGTATGTTGATGTTAGCTCTTTTCTTGACTTCCTGTCCTAGAAGATGGGGGGTTAGCCCCTCTTCACTAAGCCGGCAACTCCACTGTTCCTTCCTTCATAATCATATCATATCACATATGGTTTAAAAAAATTGTAATGTTCACCTTCTTGTTACTATGTAAATATTACTCATTGCCAGGCCCACAGGGTAAAATGCACGTTTCCTTTCTTGTACAACTTCTTGTTTTGAACTGGAGCTTGATCACTGTCTTATTTTCTTCTGTGCTTAGTTCTGCGATCCTATCACAGATTTGTCTCAGTTCTTCAATACATTTAAAGTACATCTCCTAAATATTCTGTTCAGTGCAATGAAGCCACTAGGTTCATTTGTTTTTCCCTAGAAAAATCCCTCCTGCCGCCTTTCTTCCTCTTGCTCCAATACGAAGCAGCTGCTCACACAGCCAGCAACTCAGCCTTCATCCCGGGGCATCCCCTAATCGCTCAGAAGAGAGGGTGGACCTGCTGTAGGGAGCTCAGTACTCATTTCCCAAACTTGAAATAATCAGTTGCCCCAATTTAAGCTCCCGCTCTCCTCCCCCATTGTTAGTGTGTCTTCATGTCCCAAACTCGAATATCCAAATCCTGGAACTAGCTGGGGTCCTGTAGCACAGACTGGCTTCTTTCACTGACATCCCCAATTAGGTTTTTGGTTTTCAGATTTTTCAACTCTCCTGGCTCCTCAATCTACTTTCACCTTCTAAAAGCTTTTGAGATCTCAGGTCTGCTGTTGTCTCTCTTCCCCTCCCATAATTTTTGTCCTTGTGCTTTTTTACTTTTTAAAAAATTCCTTTATTCTTATTTTAAGGGCATTTCAGGAAGAGAGTAAAGATAAACACATGTGTCACTATGGCATGCTTGACTGGACACTCCCTATTTGTATTTAAAACTGCACATGCTCTGAGGTTTGTTCATACAAGCTCCTTGGGGTCCTGTTGAGATTTGTGCTTTGGGAAATTTATGAACCCATTTCAGCAGCTGCATGTACTGCTGCTGTCACAACAGATCAAAGACTGGCATGGAATTTGATGAGGCAAATAACAAAACACTTACAAAATATTAGCTATTGATTCTTTCCATCATTTGGTCTTTCAACAAATCTAACACTTATTTCCTGAGAAACTGCCATGTGCCAGGGCACTGTTGCAGGTGCTGGGATTATATTGGTGCATAAGACCAAAAGGTCTTCTCACAGCCTTTATAATCTAGTGCAGGGAGCAAACGATAAACTAAGCACTATATAAGAAAATTTCAGATAACAGTAAGTGCTGTGGAATAACAAAAGGGGGTGATGTAATGGAGTGTCTGAGGATAGGAGACTCCATGAGGAAAAGGGTCAGGGAAGGCTTCTCGGAGGAGGTGACATTTGCGCTGAGGTCTGACAGGTGAGAAGGACCTATCTTTGTAAAGATCTAGGGGAAGAGAACTTCAAGAAGTACAAAGATCCTAACATGGGGAATAGCACCACGTGTTCACAGAAGGAAAAAGACCAATGTGTTTGGAACACCGTGAAGGGAGGGTGGTGAGAGACGGCATTGAGAAGTCAAGGGCTGGAAAGGCCAACTTGGATGTTAGCCCACACAGAGGTGACAACTGAAATTATTGGATGAGATAGGATGGCCAAAGGAGAAAGTCCATGGAGAAGTGTGCTACGCACTGTGGACGCTGTAAAAGCATGGAAGGCAATGCTCCTGCCTTCCGAGAACTTACAATCTAGAGCAATTCCTGAGACCAAATTCCCAATAGCGAATAATGAGTGGCTGTGTAGAATCAAGCCTTGCATGTCATAGTACAGGTTAGAATTTTTAGAAAGAACATTAGACAAAGTAAAAATCATTGAGAATTGATGGTAAAAGATACTTTAGGTAGGAGGTGATATCTGAGCCAAACTCGTGGAGGCGTTGTATCTGTAGTTGCTGAAAAGGCAGAGGAAGAGAATCTCAGAGAGAAAACTGTGAGTAGAGACTTGACTGTAGGGTTGAATACAACATGTATGGAAATAATGAAAACGAAAATAAGAGAAAATCTTGACTGTTGGCAAGTAGTGGAACAGATAAACTTTTCAAAGTGTGCCTTAGAATCTTGCTTTTTATTTTGGGAATTTGGTCTCAGGAGGGAGGAAGAAGATAAAACATTGCATGGTGAGATTGGAAAGTACCACAAAGACTAGCAATTGCCAAGACTCCTTAATTTTTAACATTGAATAGTGGTAACACCTCTCCAACCTGATTAGTTTTTATTATGATGTTGATTAACAATTATTATTTTTATACGAAGCCAATATAAAAAGGAGCACTCTGAGACACCCCACTCCTTTCTGTTTTCATCTATGTTGTGTCCACACGCCTACAGTAGTTAGCCACTTTTGATTTTCATTTCATTCTTTCCAGGTTTCTTTAGGGAAAATGCAAACAACCCGACTATATCTTATTTCTTACCCTCACATTAGTTTCCTAGGGCTATTGTAACAAAGTACCACAAACTGGAAGGCTTAAACAGAATGTTACTCTTAAAGTTGGGGAGGCTAGAAGTCCAAAATCAACATGTCAACAGTGCCGTGCCCCCTCTGAGACTATGGGTACACTTCTTCCTGGTCTGTTCTAGCTTATGGGGCTGTCAGTCCTTGACATTCCTTGGCTCGCAGCTGCATCACGTCAGTCTCGGTCTCTGTCATCACATGTCATTCTCCTTGCAAGTCTCTGTCTTCACATGTTCTTCTTAAAGAACCCATTCATACTGAATCAGGGCTCACCCCAATAACTTCATCATAACTGGATTATATCTGCAAAGACCCTATGTCCAAATCATATTCCCAGGTGCTAGGGGTTAGGGCTTCAATTTATCTTTTAGGGGGATAGCATTCAACCCATAATAACCCACATTTCTTATACAAAAGCTAACACTCTCTATGGACTATTCTGCACATTGCTGTTAAAATTTTAGATGTGTTTCTTGAATTTCTTTCCAAATCAGTACATAGTTTCCTTTCTCAATCTCTTTTTAGAGCTGCATAGTACTTTATTAGTGTGCCTTACTATAGTCTTATTTCATCAGTCCCCTAGTGATGGACACTTAGAGGGCTTTCAATCATTTCTAACTAAACAAGTAATGTGTACATTTATCATTTTGTAAATACACATCTGTGATAGATTCCCACAAATGGGGTTGTTGGATGAAAGGAAAACTGCATCTGTAATTTGGGTAGTTACTGCTCTATTCCTTTTATAGGGGTTGTACCACTGTGCATTCCTACTAGCAGTATGTGACAGTGGCCACATTTTTAGACTTTTGCCAATTTGTTACATGAGAGACAGTGTTTCCATGTAGTTTTTAAAAATTTTTTCTGCATAGTTTTTAATATATTTTTCTCATTACATACCTCCATCTTTTAAACATTATTTTATGTAAATGTTTGGCCAGAAAAACTATGTTACAATAAAAATGTCTAACTTCAAGTCCCCACAGCTAGCTCCCCTGGGACAAAAGAAAAGCAGACATTTTTTTAAAGTCTTAAAGGGACAAGGGCTTAACAGCTGGACAAAATCATCCTGGCACACTCAGTCCAGCAGGCTGGGAATCTTAAGGAACTTCAGGCGCCCTAACCTCTGGGGGGTAACACAACCCCGAAGCCCCTCACGGCAATAAGCAGCCTACCATTCATTCCCCCCAGCCAGCACTGCAAGCAAACTGGCTGACCCGCCACAACGGCGGATGAGCCAGGGAGCAGCCCCGCCCACAGCAACCACACAGAGTCTTCTCCCAGCCCACAGCTAACCGGGACAGACCTAGAGGCTGCCGCCAGTGCGCAGCTGCCGGCACAGACAGAGGAAGCTGGAGCAAGTCCGGAAGGCATGAAGGGGTGCCGTTCTTGCAGGAGAACACACCCAACGCGTCTGCAACCCACCACAGTGCCCTGGTCAGTCCCGAGGGCTGCCTTGCCCATGGCAGCTCAGGATATTATCCCAGAGACTGCTCCCTGTGTGCAGGTAACTGACATAGGCAGCGGAGAAGGGCAAGGTGGCCAACAAGCAGGAAGGGACTTTGTTCTCCCAGCTGACACAAGCGCCACCTGCCTGTGACCACTTCTATCGCCATGAAAAGGCAGAAGAATCTGGTCCAGTCAAAAATCACTCAGACAACCCCAGAGAGAGGGCCTGGTGAGATAGATATAACCAATATTCTTCAAGAAGAATTCAAAATAAAAGTCATAACCATGCTGATGTATCTGCAGAGAAATATGCAAGAGCTAAGGGATGAAGTCTGGAGGGAGATAACAGAAATGAAACAATCAGTAGAAGGTCTTAAGAGAAGACTCAACAAGGTGCAAGAGACTGTTAATGGAATAGAAATCAGAGAAAAGGAATACAGAGAAGCTGAGGCAGAGAGAGATAAAAGGATCTCTAGCAATGAAAGAATATTAAGGGAACCGTGTGACCAATCCAAACAGAACGATATTCACATTATAGGAGTATCAGAAGAAGAACAGAGAGAAAAAGGGATAGAAACTGTCTATGAAGAAATAATTGCTGAAAACTCCCCCAATCTGGGGAAGGAAATAGTCTCTCAGACCATGGAAGCCGACAGATCTCCCAACACAAGGGACCCAAGGAGGACAACACCAAGACATATAATAATTAAAATGGCAAAAGATCAAAGACAAGGACAGAGTATTAAAAGCAGCCAGAGAGGAAAAAGATCATCTACAAAGGAAAACCCATCAGGCTACCATCAGACTTCTCAACGCAAACCTTACAGGCCAGAAGAGAATGACATGATATATTTAATGCAATGAAACAGAAGGGCCTCGAACCAAGAATACTGTATCCAGCACGATTATCATCAAAATTTGAAGGAAGGATTAAGCAATTTCCAGACAAGCAAAAGTTCAGGGAATTTGCCTCCCACAAACCACCTCTACAGGGTATTTTAAAGGGACTGCTCTAGATGGAAGCACTCCTAAGGCTAAGTAGATGTCACCAGAAAAAACAAAATCACAGAAAAGAAAGCAGACCAACCAAATACTAACTAAAGGTAAAAAATAAAATCAACTATCCATAAAAGCAGTCAAGGAAACACAAAAGAGTACAGAATAAAACACCTAACATACAAAGAATGGAGAAGGAAGAATAAGAAGGGAGAGGAATTAAGAATCATCAGACTGTGTTTATAATAGCTTAATAAGAGAGTTAAGTTAGACTGTTAGATAGTAAAGAAGCTACATTTGAACCTTTGGTAACCACATATCCAAAGCCTGCAATGGCAATAAGTACATATCTATCAATAATCATACTAAATGTAAATGGACTGAATGTACCAATCAAAAGACACAGAGTAATAGAATGGATAAAAAAGCAAGAACCATCTATGTGCTGTTTACAAGAGACTCACCTCAAACCCAAAGATACACACAGACTAAAAGTGAAGGGATGGAAAAAGATACTTCATGCAAACAATAGGGAGAGAAAAGCAGGTGTTGCAGTACTTGTATCAGACAAAATAGACTTCAAAACAAAAGAAAGTAACAAGAGATAAAGAAGGACATTACATAATGATAAAGGTGGCAGTCCAACAAGAGGATATAACCATTATAAATATCTATGCACCCAACACAGGAGCACTGACATATATGAAACAAATACTAACAGAATTAAAGGAGAAAATAGAATGCAATGCATTCATTTTAGGAGACTTCAACACACCACTCACTTCAAAGGACAGATCAACCAGACAGAAAATAAGTAAGGACACAGAGGCACTGAACAACACACTAGAACAGATGGACCTAAAATACATCTACAGAACTCTACACCTAAAAGCAGCGGGATACACATTCTTCTCAAGTGCACGTGGAACATTTTCCAGAATAGACCACATACTAGGTCACAAAAAGAGCCTCAGTAAATTCAAAAAGATTGAAATTCTACTAATCAACTTCTCAGATCACAAAGGTATAAAACTAGAAATAAATTGTACAAAGAAAACAAAAAGGCTCACAAACACATGGAGGCTTCACAACATGCTCCTAAATAATCAATGGATCAATGACCAAATTAAAACAGATCAAGCAGGATGGCCAGCATCCAAAAGGCAAACAACAACAAATGTTGGCGAGGATGTGGAGAAAAGGGAACCCTCCTACACTGCTGGTAGGAATGCAAATTAGTTCAACCATTGTGGAAAGCAGTGTGGAGGTTCCTCATAAAACTCAAAATAGAAATACCATTTGACCCAGGAATTCCACTCCTAGGAATTTACCTTAAGAATGCAGCAGCCCAGTTTGAAAAAGATATATGCACCCCTATGTTTACTGCAGCACTGTTTACAATAGCCAAGAAATGGAAGCAACCTAAGTGTCCATCAGTAGATGAATGGATAAAGAAGATGTGGTTTATACACAATGGAATATTATTCAGCCATAGGGAGAAAGCAAATTCTACCATTTGCAACAACATGGATGGAGCTAGAGGGTATTATGCTCAGTGAAATAAGCCAGGCGGAGAAAGACAAGTACCAAATGATTTCACTCATCCGTGGAGTATAAGAACAAAGAAAAAACTGAAGGAACAAAACAGCAGCAGACTCACAGAACCCAAGAATGGACTAACAGTTACCAAAGGGAAAGGGACTGGGGAGCATGTGTGGGAAGGGAGGGATAAGGGGGGGAAAGGGCATTACGATTAGGACACATAATGTAGGGGGGTGGTCACGGGGAAGGCAGTATAACACAGAGAAGACAAGTAGTGATTCTGTAGCATGTTACTATGCTGATGGACAGTGACTGTAATGGGGTATGTGGTGGGAATTTGATAATAGGGGGAGTCTAGTAACCATAATGTTTCTCATGTAATTGTAGATTAATGATACCAAAATTTAAGAAATTAAAATTAAAAAAAATAAAAGGTATTTTAAATAAACTTAACTAGGTTATTTGCCAGAGTTGGGCCACTCCTGGGAGAGTACGACCTATCCTCCTTACTGATGACTCAATTACTCAAAGAATTTTCATTCGCTAGATCACATGCAGTTTTGCAGTAAGGAATGAGTGCACTCAACTTCATGAATCTTTAATACCCTTAAATCGTCTGCAAATAACTAAAGTAGCCCTTACCTAATGCATAATATAGAAAGCTGTAAGTTTTTTAGGAGAAGCTATGGTCCACATCAAAGACGCTGCTCTTTGTGGCTCTATTTGCTTTCTCACTCCTCTTCTCTCAGTTGTATCATTCTTAAAAGGGACCACTATCTAATATCCTGAGTCAAGTGTCGGTGTGATTTGAATATTGCCATCTCTTCTCAGGATTACAGTCAAATCATACCGTAATAATGGAGTGTTTATGTTCTGATTCTAAGGTTGTCGGTTTTCTCTTTAGGGGGCATCTGGAGCATCTGTGTTATTAATTCTCACATTTGGTCATGTGCAATATTCCCTTCCTCACAGGTGGTATTGTGAAGGCAAGGAGCTTGAAAATTCCCCAGACATTCATATCATCCAGGCAGGAAATCTGCACACACTGACTATTGCTGAAGCCTTTGAAGAAGACACAGGACGCTATTCCTGTTTTGCTTCTAACATCTATGGGACAGATTCAACTTCTGCTGAGATTTATATAGAAGGTAAAGCAAAATACTCTTGGAGCACAGCCCTTACTGTTAAGACGTATAGTTAAATAAATATTTATTGAGGTCCTACTCTACCACACACTCTTGTAAGCAGCGGGGATAACAGCAGTGAAGCTAACAGACAAAAACCCCTAGGTTCATGTACAGATGGAATTTATGTAGTAGCAGATGAGACAGAAAACAAATGATACAAATAAATAAAATATAATAGAAATGTGAAATAGTTCTGATTGCCAGTTCCAATGTGTGTGGTGGGGCAGGGGAGCTTCCCACACCACTAACAAGCAATTCTTCAGGACACTAGGTGGGTGTCCTGCAGTTCAACTGAATTCTGACACCATCTCCCTGGAGATAGTGTCAGATGCAACGGATTACATGCTCAGTCCTGCGACTGTACCCACCCCACTTCAGATGCCAATCATAAGTAGTTGGTCTCCAGGTTACCCACAACTTCTGTCTGCCTTGGCTACAAATCAAAGGTTCCCAGGACTGTCTCCTCCGATTTGATTAACTTGCTAGAGTGGCTTACC
This sequence comes from Phataginus tricuspis, assembly GCA_029783875.1. Classification (NCBI taxonomy): domain Eukaryota; kingdom Metazoa; phylum Chordata; class Mammalia; order Pholidota; family Manidae; genus Phataginus; species Phataginus tricuspis. The sequence goes on along the minus strand of JAQQAC010022981.1, from coordinate 48,075,994 downwards.
GATCTCAGGGAAACACTTACTTATGTTTACCTTTTTACTAAAGGATAGGATAAGGGATACAGATGAATGGTCACATGAAGAGATACCTAGGGCCAGTCTGGAAGGGTTTCAAGCACAGGAGCTTCTGTCCCTGTGGAGTTGAGGTGTGTCGCCCTCCTGTTGTGGATATATTCGCCAACCTGGAAGATCTCCAAACTCTCTACTATTGGGATTTTATGGAGGCTTCCTCACAGAGGCATGGTCAATTATTAACTCCATTTCCTTTCCCTCTCCCCTCTCTGAAGGATGGAGGATGGGGCTGAAAACCCCAAGCTTCTAATCATGGCTTGACCTTTCTGATGACCATCCCCCATCCAGGAGCCGTGCAGAGTCACCTCATTAGAACAAAAGATGCTCCTAGTGTGTGGGGGTTTTTTTATTGAAGTATAGTTGACCTAATATATTAGTTCAAGTGTTTGATGTAGTAATTTGACATTTATATACATTATAAAATGCTCGTCGCAATAAGTGTGGTTGCCATTTGTCACCATACATCCAAGTACTCTTATCATTTAGGAATTTACAAGAGTTTTAGGAGCCCTGTGTCATGGATTGGGTCAAAGACAAATATTAGAACAAGAGAGTCTCCTAAATATTCATCACTTAGGAAATTACAAAGGTTTTAGGAGCTCTGTGCTGGGAACCAGAGACAAAGACCAATATATATTTTTTCTGTTATCTCACAGTATATATATATATAAGCACTATGGGAGAAATGGACAGCAAACAAAAGGGACAGGAAGTATGTGTATGTGTGTGCATGTGCACGTGTGTGTGTGTGTGTGTGTGTGTGTGTGTGTGTTGATGAGGGAAGACTTCACTAACCAGGTGACACATGAGTGAAGACTTAGAGGAAGTGAGAGAGTGAGTCCAAGGATATCCAAGGGAATACACTCCAGGCAGAGAGCTGAGCAAGTGCAGTGGCCCTGAGGTGGCAGTGTGCCTGTCCTGAGGCACAGAGATGAGCTGGTGTGACCAGGATGGAGTGAGCAATGTGACATGATCTGACTTAGCTATGAACAGGGTCACTCTGGCTCCTGGTTGAGAATATACCACAGGGAGTCAAGGGGAGAAGTAGAGAAACCATTTGGGAGCCTTGGAAAGGCATTTACATCAGCACCAAACTTATATGACTAGCTTTGGGGAAGATAGCAATTTATGTTCCTTATATATCTACCTAAGTTTTTGTTCCTGTTTATCTCATCCTCTGAGTTTTTTCTGGAAACATTCTTTAGCAATTTTATCACCTATAATGCTTCAAGTGCGCCTTGGTTTTAGCATTTAAATGCATTATTTAGAATAAATGCCCAATTAGATTGTAAGACTGGACTGTTTCACTCTTCTCCATATCTTTTATACCTTTATGTAGTATCAAAGACATAGTGAATGAACTTTATAGTGAAGTTTATACTTGATAAACATTTATTGAATAGATGCATGAATAATGGTAATAATGAATAATGCATGTCTGTATTGTCTGTTTTTATCCTCAAATTTTTGGAGTACAATAAATACTTCCGGATTTAGCTCTGCTATGTCTTCCTGGAATTCACTATCTTAAGTAAATCCGGGATCAAAGCTCTGCTAACAGTGCTGAGATTGGGTGGTTGATTTTTTTTTAATTGGTGACAACAGAGCTTCAAACACCCCCACTTCCAAGATGAAGTATGACTTGTTAATATTAGGACTGGACGGAAGGGCATCCACCTACACCTACAATGTGTGGAATTCAATGTAATCCCCTTTTTTATTTAATCTGTGTAGGCCAAGAGCAAGAGGATTTATGGATACCACGGAATGTCTATAAAGACTGATTTGTTACTCCAAAGGCATCAGCAGGTGTTTTACATACAACAGCACTTGGAATTTAGGCCAGTGAATTTGAACTCTATCACTAACTAGCCATGTGACCTTGACCAAGTCCTTCAATTACTTAGGGTCTATTTCCCTATCTGTAAAATTAGGTATTAGTGCAGGGAATCACTGAGTTCATTACCAGGTCTAAAATTCTATAGGTCTTTAAATTTTAAGAAATTTGAAATTTAAGAAATTATCATCATAAAAATTTCATGTGTTGTTTTTATTTTTCTAGGGGTTTCTTCTTCTGACTCAGAAGGGGACCCTAACAAGGAAGAGATGAATCGGTAATTATAATTTTCTATCTTCTAGCCTTGGCATCTTCAAATCCTGAGAAAGCTTCTAGTCGACCAGGAGAACTTGAGAGGGTGGCTCCAGGATATGACCTAAAAAAAAAGAAAGGATTGGGTGGCTTTGGAGAAAACTTATTTTAAGTTTTGCCTACATATTAATTTTAATATTCCTAATATTTTTAAAATGAGGTGTTACCTATGAAAAACTTCATACTTATATCTACAGAGTAAAAAACAAAGCGGTGGTTCAAAAAAATTCAGGCTTTCTGGCTAGAAAAATTCATACTCATAAGAACACAAAACTTGGATACCTTTAATTATATATATAAGTGATCTGGGCAAGTCATAATCTCTTTGCTAAATAATTGTATTGACTACTGAAAAAAGTTAACTACTTTCCACAGCCATTGAATAAGCACCTACTCTAACACCAGGCACTTTACTAGATGCAATGGGTGTTCAGAAAAATCAGAGGCTTCCTGCCTTGGAGAGTGCACAGTCTAGTAGAGGGAAATATATAGCAAACATAGCAAGATATGTATACCAAGAATATAGACAGTAAGAGTAATAAAGTGTAATAGACTATGATATAAGCATGTGCAGGATGTATAGGACTTGACACAAAGGACCCTCTTGGCTGTGGAGGGGAAAAGAGATCAGGAAAGACTTCACAGAGAAAGTGACCTTGAGCTGAGTCTTAAAAGAACAGTAGGTAGACATCTCTAAACAAGGGTGGAGAGGATATTTCAGGCAAAGGAGGAAGTAGACACAAGCAATGGGAACTGAAAATAGGTACAATAACCTTTCCTGAATCCTGAGATTACCTGAAACAAGCGGCAGTGTTTGGAAAACTGGTTAGAGTTGTTAACCGTCTCTGAACTACAACCAGTTATTCTCTAAAAGATAATTCTGATTCTGTCATTTTCCTGACTTAAAAAAATTTATTTTCTATGGGAAAATAAAAGTCAGACACAAAACAAACAACTTAAAAAAAATCTTAACATGGCATACAACAAAGCCTTACTCCGTAGCATATCAGCCAGGCTCCCAACCACCACCCCCAGCCAGCCAGTCCCATTCTCCCACCTCAGGCTCTCTATGCTGTTCCCATCTCACTCAAACAATATTTCTTTTCACCCCTTTGATCAAGCTGCTCAGTTTGCTAGGAATGCCCTATCTTGTTCTCTGCCTGGCAAACTCCTATTTATCCTTCAAAACACAGTCAAGTTCTATGATAAATGCCTCCTCCAAGTTCTATGATCACTGCTTCCTTAAGGCTCTCATACATGGGTTACAAGCTTAATGGGTATGAATTTTGGTATGTAGAATTAAATAAGCAACAAAAATATCATTTAGTTATTTTCCTTAAATCTTTTTATAATTAGGATTTAGCTTCAGTTGTGTATCACAGAGACCCAAAACAGTAATTTAGACAGGTATTTATTTTTTGTTCACATAAAAATAGATTTGGCTGGGAAAACGGCTCTGCCTTCCACTGGGTGCCAGTCTTCTTCATCTTTCTGCTGCGTCTCATTCTAAGCTGTAGTCTCATCTTCTTAGTCTAAGACTGGAAGGAATAAAGGGCACGCTCTGCCCCCCGTTAAAGTCATCTCTCTTAAATCACGTACATCATTATCCCTCCTATCCCATGACCAGAACATAGTCATATGTGCCACGCCTAGATTGGGAAATGCAGTCTTTATTTGAAGTAAACATGTGAAGAAATCAGGTATTCTACTATTGAATAGAAAGAAAACATGCTTAAGGGACACTGACAGCCTCTGCATTACCACACAATCTGCTTCTGAGCCCCCCATCCTGCCTGGCTGGGAAAAACTTCAATCAGTCATCATTGGGTATCCCTTTCCCGCTCCTTTGCTGTGCAAAGATCCCTGTAATACAGACATAGACATTGATAAAGATGCTGGAGATACAGGTAAAAGTAGTTTGATAATGAAACACTGCTCTAGGCATCTTACACGAGTTACCTTATTTAACCCTCACAAAAACCCTATGAGGTAAGAATTATTATTTCCCCATTATAGAGATGAGGAAACTGAGGCAAAGAGAGGTAATATCTGGACAAAAGGGAAGCCCATCCTATTGTCAGTCGCCCATCCACACAGGTTATGGGGGAGGGGCCCAAGACCTAGACCTCAAGGTTCCTTCAGGTCTTTGCTTTGTTCCCTCCTGACACGCTTTGTCCTGTTATTTATAGCAAGAGTGGGAGCCCTTCAACTAGCACGGCCGCCATTCCCTCTGGACTCTGGTTCTCCCTCTTTTCAGATTCTCTGGCAAGATGCACAGCCCTCTCTCTTCTCTATAAAAAAATGAAAATAATGTCCCCTCTGCAGCCTTTTCAATAATACTTCCTGGTTCTCTTACCCTTCAAAAGATCTCTTTAATTTAGTTTGTATAAACTTGAAGAGCTCACTGACTCGGCTATAATCTGATTTCTGCCATGCCAAAATTCTAGAAGCAAAGATTTACAAAGCCTGGCCTCTTACCTGAAATGGGGTGGGGGGGGGGGGGGGGGGGGGAAAACAGAGGGCAACAATGAAACAAATCTCAAAAAAAAAATTATCTTCTGCACATGCTCTGTCATGGACGTGTCTTGAATCTCAGTCAGTTGTGAAAATGCTCAAGTTCCAGCTCTGCTAAGAGCACCTAACTCAAGGACAGGAATGACATCGTATCATCTTCTTGTTTAATTGTCTAACAAAGTTATATATAGCAAAGAGGCTCTCAGTAAACGTGTGTGGAATGTTGTTCAATGAATATTTTTATTACATCTAACTTTAAGTAGTGATAGCATTCCTAGTTATACTGGAAGAATTTTCACAATGACAGGTCTGTTTTGTAATCTGTATTTTAATCACTTCTCAGAATCCAGATGGCAAATGAGATGTCATCCTCTCCCACGACTTCTGCAGCCATTCCTTCAGTAGTTCCCCAAGCCCAGCATGTGGTGGCCAAGCCCAGGGTGTCAACCATCCAGCAGGTAAAAGAGGCTTAGTAAAGCCCAAGTGCCATGGGCTGTGACAGGCACTGTGACCCTGACTGCTTTAATGGCATGATTATTTTCCTCTGTTGCAATTTCGTGATGATCTCGGGCAACACCCTTCCATGATAATGCTAATCACTCTGTACTTCTGATGTGTGACACCAGTGCATCATTTTGCTTTGGGAACATATTCTCTAGGTTCATAGGAACATTTCACAGGAAAAGATAGTCTTTACAAATTAGTCAATCTTTATGAAGGGCATTAATTATATATATAGAAAATGAGCTGGAGAGAGATTTAAGATGGCGGCATGAGAGGTGAGACAGAGGCTTCCACCTAAAACCGCATATAATACAAAAATATAATTAATACAACTAATCCTAAAAGAGCAACAGGAAAGAGGACTGTGCAAAACTGCATACACCTGGAGAAAAGAATAAACCTCATGGAACAGGGTAACTTACCAAAGTCATGGCCCAGGGGGACCTAAGCCCTTCCCCCACCCCAGCTCACCAGCGGCAGGAAGAGAAACAGAGCAGGGAGAGTGGAGGCCTGGGATTGCTGAATACCTAACTCTGGAGATCTGATCTGGGAGCACAAACCTACATTTGTATTTTCATAGTATTTTCATAGTATTTTCATGGTACTCTCGTGATTAGGGAGTTGGAAAGCTAAGGCAGGCAGAATACCCAGAGAGACTGAGATTCCAGTCGCTTGTGGAAAGCAGGGATCCATATCCAGCTTCTCTGGAACAAAAGAAAGGTGGGCAGTCTGAGAGACTTGCTAACAGCAAGAGGGCTGCTGAAGGGGAAAGGATTGCACAGAGCTTACTGCTCAGGGGAAAGGACAGGTAGACAAAATTGTCTGGGTGGACTCTGCCCAGAAGGTTGGGAACTTTCACGATCTTCAGGAGCTCCAGCTGCCTGGCCAGTAACAGAGCTCCAAGGACCTCTCCCTGATATGCACCTACAGAGCCTTTCTCCTGGCCAGCCCCACCTGGTTCGCAAACCTGAAAACCCTACCCTGGCTTTAGGCCAGCCAGAGGGACGCCCATCTACAGCAATTACAAATGCAAAGCACAGAGGCTTATACCTGTGTGCTCAGCCCACTGATTCTGGCAGTGGAGACAGGCATAGCAGCCAGGAAGCAGGAAACAGCTCTTTCCTCCTCCCAGGCACCAATACCGCTCCCCTGTGACCCCCGACATTGCTTCAGGGGCTGAGCAGCTCCAGAGAGTGGAGCTTCTGGACACTAGAGGGTGCTATATACAAATATGAAACGCCAAAGGAACCTGGAGCAAAGTAAAATTATGAATATGAATACAACCCCTGAGAAAGATTCAAATGAAATCAACCTCATGAATCTGCCTGAAAGGGATTTCAAAATAAAAATCACTAACATGCTCATGGAGGTACAGAAAAATATTCAAGAACTCAGGGAGGAATTCCAGTCAGAGATCCAATCATTACGGATCACGGTATCAGAAATGAAACATACACTAGAAAGTTTTAAAAGCAGGTTAGATATGGTGGAGGAGATGATAAATGAATAGAAATTAGAGAGGAGGAATACAAAGTAGCTGAGGCACAGAGAGAAAAAAGGATCTCTAAGAATGAAAGAATATTGAGAGAACTGTGTGACCAATCCAAACAGAAAGTATTTGAATTATAGGGGTACCAGAGGAAGAAGAGAGAGAAAAAGGGTTAGAAAGTGTCTTTGAGAAGGTAATTGCTGAAAACTTCCCCAATCTGGGGAAGGAGATAGTCTCTCAGGCCATGGAGGTGCACAGATCTCCCAACACAAGGGACCCAAGGAAGACAACAGCAAGACATATAGTAATTAAAATGGCAAAGGTCAAGGATAAAGACAGACTATTAAAAGCAGCCAGAGAGAGGAATAAGATCACATACAAAGGAAAGCCCATCAGGCTATCATCAGACTTCTCAGCAGAAACCTTACAGGCCAGAAGGGAGCATGATGCATTTAATGCAATGAAGCAGAAGGGCCTTGAACCAAGAATACTTTATCTGGCAAGATTAACATTTAAATTTGAAGGAGGGATGAAACAATTTCCAGATAAGCAAAAGATGAGAGAATTTACCTCCCACAAACCATCTCTACAGTGTATTTTGGAGGGACTACTGTAGATGGAAGTGTTCCTAAGGTTTGATAGCTGTCACCAGAGGTAATAAAACCACAGTAAAGAAAGTAGAACAGCTAATTAGTAAGCAAATGCAAAATTAAATTAACTATCCCCAAAGTCAATCAAAGGATAGACAAAGAGTACAGAATATGATACCTAATTTATAAAGAATGGAGGAGAAGAAAAAAGGAGGAAGAAACAAAAAAGAACCTTTAGATTCTGTTTGTAATAGCATATTAAGTGAGTTAAGTTAGATTCTTGGATAGTAAGGAAGTTAACCTTGAACCTTTGTTAACCACGAATCTAAAGCCTGCAGTGGCAATAAGTACATGCCAATCGATAATTACCCTAAATATAAATGGTCTGATGCACCAATCAAAAGAAAGAGAGTTACTGAATGAATAAAAAAACAAGACCCATCTGTATGCCACCTACTAGAGACTCACTTTAAACCCAAAGACATACACAGACTAAAAGTGAAGGGGTGGAAAAAGATATTCCATGCAACTAATAGGGAGAAAAACACCGGAGTTGCAGTACTTGTATCAGACAAAATAGACTTCAAAACAAAGAAAGTCACAAAAGACAAAGAAGGACATTACATAATGATAAAGGGGCCAATCCAACATGAAGATATAACCATTATAAATATATATGCACCCAACACTGGAGCACCTACATATGTGAAGCAAATACTAACAGAATTAAAAGGGGAAATAGAATGCAATGCGTTCATTCTAAGAGACTTTAACACTCCACTCATTCAAAGGACAGATCAACCAGACAGAAAATAAGTAACGAGACAGAAGCACTGAACAACACATTAGAACAGATGGACCTAACAGGCACCTACAGAACTCTACACCCAAAAGCAGCAGAATACACATTCTCCTCAAGCTTCACCGCTGAATTTTATCAAACATTTAGTGAAGACCTAATACCCACCCTCCTTAAAGTTTTCCAAAGATTAGAAGAAGAGGAATTACTTCCAAACTCATTCTGTGAGGCCAGCATCACTTTAATACCAAAACCAGGCAAAGACACCACAAAAAAGAAAATTACAGACCAATATCCCTGATGAACATAGATTCAAAAATACCCAACAAAATATTAGCAAACCAAATTCAAAAACACATCAAAAAGATCATCCATCATGACCAAGCAGGATTTATTCCAGGGATGCAAGGACGGTACAGTATTAGAAAACCATCAACATCATCCACCACATCAACAAAAAGAAGGACAAAAACCACATGATCATCTCCATAGATGCTTAAGAAGCATTCAACAAAATTTAACACCCATTCATGATAAAAAAAAACTCTTAACAAAATGGGTATAGAGGGCAAGTACCTCAACATAATAAAGGCCATATATGTCAAACCCACAGCCAACATCATACATACTTAACAGCGAGAAGCTGAAAGCCTTTCCTTTAAGATCACGGACAAGACAAGGATGCCCACTCTCCCCACTTTTATTCAACATAGTTCTGGAGGTCCTCGCCATGGCAATCAGAAAACACAAAAAAAGAAAAGGCATCTAGATGGGCAAAGAAGAAGTTAAACTGTCCCTGTTTGCAGATGACATGATATTGTACATAAAAAACCCTAAAGAATCCACTCCAAAACTACTAGAACTAATATCTGAATTCAGCAAAGTTTCAGGATACAAAATTAATACACAGAAATCTGTTGCATTCCTATACACTAACGATGAACTAGCAGAAAGAGAAATCAGGAAAACAGTTCCATTCACAATTGCATCCAAAAGAATAAAATACTTAGGAATAAACCTAACCAAGGAAGTGAAAGACCTATACTCTAAAAACTACAAGACACTCATGAGAGAAATTAAAGTAGATACCAATAAATGGAAACACATCCCGTGCTCATGGATAGAAAGAATTAATATTGTCAAAATGGTCATCCTGCCTAAAGCAAGCTACAGATTTAATGCAATTCCTATCAAAATACCAACAGCATTCTTCACTGAACTAGAGCAAATTGTTCTAAAATTCATAAGGAACCACAAAAGACCTGAATAGTCAAAGCAATCCTGAGAAGGAAGAATAAATCTGAGGGGATTACGCTCCCCAACTTCAAGCTCTACTACAAAGCCACAGTAATCAAGACAATTTGGTACAGGCACAAGAACAGAACTATAGACCAATGGAACAGACTAGAGAGCCCTGATATAAACCCAACCACACATGGTCAATTAATGTACAATAAAGGAGCCATGGAAATACAATGGGGAAATGACAGCCTCTTCAACAGCTGGTGTTGGCAAAACTGGACAGCTACATGCAAGAGAATGAAACTGGATTATTGTCTAACCCCATACACAAAAGTAAACTCAAAATGGATCAAAGACCTGAATATAAGTTATGAAACTATAAAACTCTTAGAAGACAATATAGGCAAAAATCTCCTGAATATAAGCATGAGCAACTTCTTCCTGAATGCTTCTCCTCGAGCCAGGGAAACAAAAGCAAAAATGAACACATGGGCCTACATCAAACAAAAAATCTTCTGTATGGCAAAGGACACCATCAACAGAACAAAAAGGCATCCTACAGTATGGAAGAATATATTTGTAAATGACATATCTGACAAGGGGTTAACATCCAAAATATATAAAGAACTCACATGCCTCAACACCCAAAAAGCAAATAACCCGATTAAAAAATGGGTGGAGGATATGAAGAGACAATTCTCCAAAGAAGAAATTCAGGTGGCCAACAGACACATGAAAAGATACTCCACATCACTAATCATCAGGGAAATGCAAATTAAAACCACAATGAGATATCACCTCACACCAGAAAGGATGGACAGCATCAAAAAACTAAGAACAACAAATGCTGGTGAGGAGGTGGAGAAAGGGGAACCCTCCTATACTGTTGTGGGAATGTAAGCTAGTTCAACCATTGTGAAAAGCAATATGGAGGTTCCTCAAAAACTCAAATTAGAAACACCATTTGACCCGGGAATCCCACTCCTTGAAATTTACCCAAAGAATACAACTTCTCAGATTCAAAAAGACATATGCTCCCCTGTGTTTATAGCAGCACTATTTACAATAGCCAAGATATTGAAGCAACCTAAGTGTCCATCAGTAGATGAATGGATAAAGAAAATGTGGTACATATACAGAATGGAATACTATTCAGCCATAAAAAAGAAACAAATCCTACCATTTGCAACAACGTGGATGGAGCTGGAGGATATTATGCTCAGTGAAATAAGCCAGGTGGAGAAAGACAAGTGCCGCATGATTTCCCTCATTTGTGGAGTATAACAACGCAGCAAAACTGAAGGAACAAAATAGCAGCAGACTCAGAGACTCCAAGAAGGGACTAGTGGTTACCAAAGGGGAGGGGTGTGGGAAGACAGGTGGGGAGGGAGAGAGAAGGGGACTCAGGGGTATTATGTTTAGTACACATGGTGTGGGGGATCACGGGGAAAACAGTGTAGCACAGAGAAGGCAAACAGTGTACCTGTGGCATCTTACTACACTGATGGACAGTGACTGCACTGGGTTATGGGTGCAGACTTGATAATATGGGTAAAAGTAGTAACCACATTGTTTTTTCATGTGAAACCTTCATAAGAGTGTATGTCAATAATACCTTAATAAAAAATTAAAAGAAAATGAGCTTCCAATTCTCACTGGCCCAGGCAGGACACTCTGTATCATGAAATTCAGTTTCATGGAGCTGCAAAGAATTGTAGTTTCTAAGATAGAGCAGCCATGAAATTATTTTTTAGAAAACATTAAAGTCTCCCATGGTTCAAGTTAATGATGATTATGAGGATGATGATACATGCTCATTGCAAAATACTCAAAAAGCACAGAAGTATATTCAGGAAAAACCTCAGTCAAGGTTCCACTCCCATGTCCCCTCTCCTCAGAGGTACCTCCATTAATAGTTTCTAGAAGATGCTTCCAGGTATTTTCTATGACTATATATATATGAATATGTATGTATGCATATGCTTTTTCAAATATGAAATCATACTAACCTAAACCCATATTTATAATGTGTTATTGATCATTTATTTATGTTAAGTAAATATAATGATCTAGAACCTTTAAAATTTTTAGAGAGTTATCTAACCCATTTAGTAATGCAGAGGGGCCACATTTTAGTTCTAATCCAGTAGTTTTCAAACTGTGATCTGTGGAGCCTCAGGAGTTCTGTGGAACTTCTTCTCGGGTTTGTTATTAATTACAAGGCTTTATATGTGGGGTGGGAGATGGGCGGTATATATCTATAGCCACTATGACCTAAAAAGAAATATAATCAATTCAGCATAAAACCTAAAGTCTGGGATGCATAGACTTAGAAAATGCCAGTCTTTTGGTTTTAGATTAATTTCATGTACCAAATTCTGTAGATTTGTTTAATCTATCTGTCTAATAATCCTAGTGACAATGAAGATTGTCTGTTCATTCCTTTCCAACAGTGTCAGAGCCCTACCAACTATTTGCAAGGATTGGATGGAAAACCTATCATTGCAGCTCCTGTTTTTACAAAGGTAATCAAACTATTACTTCCTTCTGTCATGGCTTTAAACACATCACAATACCCACACAAAACTGTAGGTTTACTGATTTTTATCTCAGGGTTTGGTCTCTTATAAGCACACTATAGAGTTTGAGGGGGTTTTTTGGTGGTTGTTAACATGTCACTTAAAGTCCCACTTCAAACTGACAGTTTGTATAATGAGGGAAATGTCTTCTGCTCACCACATTGACCTCTACAACCATCCCATTGCTGTGAAACGAGGCTGGAGATAAAGCCGCATTCTAGAACAAAGAGCTTTCTTTTTCTATTCCATGGTATCAAGTATTGTGGTGGCATCAAATTCTGAGTTTTATAGTTCTTTGTATTTAGAACTGGAAAACTCACTCAGGCACTCTTGTTTACAAATGAGAAGACCAAGGGAGGGCCGGAGAGATTAAGCAATTTATCCAACTTCACAGAACTAGGCTGTGGCAGAATCAGGATCAGAAACAAGTTCTTCCAATCCTCATCTATTATTCTTTTCCTTGTATAACATAGACTTTGTTTATATGTTGCCCAAGACAGTAAATTTGAAGGTGTAAACTGAGTCACAATGGAATTTTTTTTGGTATTATGAGGACCACATGGATAGAATCTGGGCTTGGATTTACAGTTTATTGTTTCTGTGAATGCTAAACTGAGGCCCAAAGAGATTTTATCCTCTTGGAAGCATGTTTTAGGTTAAGAGCAATGGTTCTTAATCAGTGTTAATTTTGTCCTACAAGGTGCATTTGGCGTTGTCTATGGACCTTTTTGGTTGTCACACCTGGGAGTTTGTGCTGCTGGTGTGCAGAGATGCTACTAAATGTCATCCTACAATGGGTAGAATGAGTGCCCCACATACAAAGAATTATCCACCCAAATTAGCAATAGTCCTGAGGTTGAGAAATCATGGGGTAGAACAAAATGGCAAAAACAGTATCCTAATGGTCCTAAAGAAAGACCTAAATCCATAACTTCCACAGAAACATCAATTTTAGGGAAGTTCCACCATATCAGCTCATTTGAGATGGTTCTCCTATCAAGCAGAGTCTAGAATAAGACATGTCTATCCATATCCATATCAGCTGGGCAAACATTCTTCTGCGAAGCAAGATTTTTCAGGTCCATTTCTTGTAACTTGCTTCTGGAATTTCAGCTTTGCTATTTTCAAAGACTTGAAATTGGAAAGCAACATGTTGTGACTTGGTGAATACAAGACTTCGATGAGGAGTTATAAGTGGATCTTTGTGTGTGCTAATAGAGCTGCGTCTAATTGTCTCTAAGTCACCTAGTCTTAAAACTGAGCATAGGTGCCCCTGAAATCAGGACACTAATTCGTCATGCCCATTTGTCACACCCTAGACACAGTACTGACTCTTCACAGGCAACTGAACCACAGAATAATTTATGCCCAGTCCCAACTGAAGTCTCCCCCTCTCTTTTCTTCTTCACCACCATCTGCCCAGCAGACACCAGAGAAGTGGCCTTATCTCCTTCCATTCACTTTCAAATCTTCTGAGGTGCTCTGTCTTCCCTGCACCCCCATCACCTGGTGCATATCTCTGGTACAACAGTTAGCACAATAATAAGCATTTTGCATTTTGAAGGTTATTTCTAATATCTAGATAGGAGTCCATAATGGTAATAATAGGTCCAAATCCATTTTTATTATTCCAAAAAGTCCAATAGGACTTTAACACTTATTTTATATATATATATATATGCCTTTGATAAGTAAAAATGGGGAAATGAATTGATTATTAGTACTGATATTCCTCATCTTTTGATGGGGTTATGTCCCAATAAACATATAAGTTGAAAATGCATTTAGTACACTTAAACTACCAAACACAAAGGTAGGCTAAACTTAGCCTACCTTAAACGTGCTCAGAACACTTAAATTAGCTTACAGTTGGGCAAAATCACCTAATTTTATAATGGAGTATTGACTATCTCATGTAGTTGATTAAATACCTACTGAAAGTAAAAAAGAGAATGGTTGTATGGGTACAGGATGGTTGTTAGTGTATCGGTCGTCAACCCTCCTGATCACATGGCTGACTGGGAGCACGGCTCACTGCTGCTGCCCAGCGTCACAGAGGGTACTGCATGCATATCACTAGCCTGGGAAAAGATCAAAATTCAAAAACTACAGTTTCCACTGAGTGCGTATCACTTTTGCACCAGGGTAAAGTGAAAAAAATCACTTCCAACTGTCATAAGTTGAGGACCATCTGTATATGTTGTTTGTCAGATGAATCTCCAAAAACATAGATTCATGGTGGGAAAATGGTCTTTAGTACATAGATCCAATGCTGAGGAGGTGTCCTCAGCCCTCAGGATGTGTGCTTTTGCTACCATAAATGGGATCAGGATTGTTCAGACGTAGGTCACCCAGAAAGGCTGTGGCTCAGATTCCAGAGGGACTTATCAGCAGCGGTGTGCTTGCGTGAGTTTCCATCAGCGAGGGCAGGGATTGAGGTCATTGTCACTACCAGTGTCTTTAGAAAATTTCTGAGTCAGAGTCACTGATGATGGTAGTCATGTGGCATGAGCTATGATAACCCATCATTTGCATAAGTTTGTTTGATGTATTCCTACTCAATTACTTCTTTAGGGACTTCTGGCATTCCAGCCCCTATGACTCACTTGCTATACAGCCCAGCAAAGCATTTCTTAGCCAATAATGGCAGGAAGCCATTTTTTTAAAAAAGCAATGATTAGAGGGCTTTAACTCCTTATGCTACCTTTGGTAATAGGGAAGTACTGGTATTAACTTCTTAAAGAAGGTTAACAATGAAAAGGAGGGCTGCCTGGCAAAACAGTGGTAGAGTTTGAGAGAAGACTGGGCTCCATATGTTTATATGTAATACCCATGTTTTAAAATATCTTATGGAGAGAGACTATCCTGTATCGTCTATACGGTATCAAAAACACTTTCACTCTGCGCGGGGGTGGGGAACGGCGCTCACGCTCCTTGAGCGCGATGGGAGGTAAGGTAGATGATCAAATTAGACTCCTACTCCCATTGGGGCTCCCACCCCACAGCAGCTGCTCTGGCAGGCTTTCAAGGCTGCAGCGGACCTGGCTCCAGCTGCTTCAGCAGTAATTTGAAGAGCGCAAGGGGGCAGGGGAAGTGCAAATTTGAAGAAGAGCCCTTCATTATATAATAGCAGAGACAGGAAACCCTGAAATAACTGGGCCAGTGGCCGGATCCAGATTTCTGAAGGTTATACGGGGCCCTCTCCCCAACCTGGCAACTCGAGAGACTTCTCTGACTCAGGTGTTGCACTGGGCCCCTGTGACAATCAAGGAGCTAAAGGGCCTTCAAGCAAACAATTCTTTGTCAGTGGACACTGCTCTGGACCCACTTCAGCCTTCAGCACTACACACATGCACTTGCAGCATCTCCCAAGGTGCAAAAACATTAACTGGACTAAAAAAGGAACAAAATGACAATATAAACCCTGTAGCTGACATCTTGTAACTATCAAGGGAGATGCCCCTCCTCAAGGATGTTTCTGCATTATATCTGTGGGTATAGATCTACTAAGCAAGAACTATTTCCTATTAATTCACATTTACAGCACCTGGCACAGTGCTGGGCACAAAGCAGGCATGTAGTAATATTAATTCTTTGGTGAATGACTTCTACTCCAGCTAATAAAGAATTGGTGCTTCCATTGCTTTGTGGCTTCAGTGTATCTTTAGGAAGAATAGAGAAAAAATTCAATATCAAATTGACATGGAAGACATGCTTCTCAAGGATCTTTGTTGACTAGTTATCCTACTAAGAATGTATTGCCCCATGACCAGTGTGGCGAAGAAACACAACACAGACTTGTACTTTGGATACTGTTTACCTCAGGAGGTTGTAGATCTTTGGTAACAGCGACTTTAGTCCAGATCCATAATTCTTAGGTAAGACTAACTTAATATTTGCCAGTTGGGGAATGTTTCATTTGTCTTAATCATCGTCAGTGAAGTCAAGATAAATATGATCAAGTTGAATGGCACCTCGTACCATCAGTAACAGCCCAAAACCCGCTGTAATGTTGAACATGGCACCATCAACATTACGTTCAAATAGTGTAAACTGATTTGGAGCCTGATGGGCAGTGATGTGAACGAATTCCTTTTCATAAGGCTTTTGTAGAAAATCACAGTTTTCAGCAATAACTGTCATTATCCTTGCAACTATGACTTTCAACAACTTTTTCCAAGTGACTTATAAAATGACCCTTGGCACCTCATTTACTGAGTATTGATGTGTCACACGGGAATGAGCTCCCAGCTTGTATCACAGACACTAAGCATATTCCTTACACTGTAGTTTCTCAGGTAGCTTGGCTGGACTCTCAAATAAAACACAGGCCTTCAGTTTCAAGTGAGTAATAACAACCAGCTAATGGTGGATTCAATTTTGAGCAACATATTCTCTCAAGAGGTCCTTTTGCAAAGAGGGCATTGGTGTAACCTCTACAGACTGAGAATTGGCTTACTTATCTGAACTGAACTGCAAGCCATATCAGAACATCCAGATTAACCTATTCTGCTCGCATCTATTTTTTAAATATGCCAATTTCATTTATTCAATCCCTTTTGCAACCACTACCTTTTTTTTTCTTGGTTTGGTTTAGTTTTCTAATTTGCTTGCCTCAAGAAAGAAATTCCATTATGTGTAAATCCCAGGGAGATGCCTGACTGCCATTAAAGTTTTCAATAAGGCCCAAAGTTGCTATTTTAGCACATGTGCTCAGATGCCAAGATGAAGGGCATATTCACCAACTTGCCTGGAGCACCCAAGACTCACTGATGTTTCCTGCTTAGGAAGAACATTCCATTCTTGTCACTAGAAGATTTCGTTTTGGTCAGACAAGGAATAACCAGCTTTGTTTTTGTCTTTGTTTTTTTATTAAATGGTTCCTTATTAACTCAGAAACCATTCTGTGCAAAGCCCATCCTGAATTGCATCAGCAAACAAATTTGGGAAGGCAAGAGAACAAAACATTACCCTGGAACTACAGCGCCCCCTGGCAGTCATTATATCAACTTACACACCCTCTGAGGTAAAAGGCTCCTACCATAGCTAAAACCTTTTAATTATCCCCACCCCAGTATTCCTCAGACAAATGCCATAAATATGATAGGGCCATGCACAAAATATTGTAACTTTTTCAGACAATAGCTGTGAACAGTCAAAAAATATTTATGTGAGTGAATAACAAAAGCAAAACCACTACCACTTTTCCCATCTCAGAAACAAGAGCCAGTATTTCCTAAATGTGGATCCCAACACTAGTAACAGAAAGCCTTGAGGCATTTGTTACTAGTAGGGCTTGTGGAGAAAATTAATCATAACCTTTGGGGCAAAATTAAAGACAAAAATATGCCCACACACATACCAAAAAAGCATTTCATAATCAAATGAACTAACAATTCTACAAATGAATGTGTGACTTCCAACTCACAAATCATGAGAGAAAGATGAGTTGTGAAAGGAAAATGTGAGTCCCATCCTCCCATGGAGACTATTGTAGAAGATCTGATATCTTATAATTAAAATTGGTTTTGTAAAACCTTTCTCGTGAGGTGTGGAAAAGCATTTAATGACGCCTTCACAAAATTACAACATATTTTACGATAACATAAGACTCCGCATGTGACTATGATTTTACAGAGATTGTCGTCTGTGTCCCTCAATAGATCATCAAGACTATACTGTAAAGAGCACAAAAGGAAAACAGAATAGCAAAACAAAAGCCAATTTAGAACTACAGAATGTAAACAAGGCAAGTCAGGAAAACAGAGTCAGTTCCTTGGGCTACAGAGATATTCCACCTCACGGGCAGCAACATTCTTGTGTGGGAAAATACATTACTCCCATGCTGAACACACCTAGTAGATACTTACTGCAGATTTTTAAAAATTGTTATTATTTCTAGAAACCAAACTCCACCTGAGCATTTCAAAGCAGATTACTTTACCAAAAATTAGCATTTTTGATAACCTCAAAATGTTTCATCTGCTATTTAAGAAACTTGTCTGACACTGCAACAGAGAAGGAAAAAAGAAGATAGTGAGCAAAAAGCTTATGGGCTTGGATGATTCTCTTAAAAATAGACTCAATGTATATCCACAGAAATGAAGCTACTGGAGATGTAGAAGATTTGGAGAAAATCCAAATATGGAGGTGATGGTATCTTTGTCTAAAATTCAGCACTGGAACTAGATTCCAAAAGTGTTTACTTTTGGTTCTAACAATATTCTTCTCCTTACAGATGTTACAAAATTTATCAGCTTCTGAGGGTCAGCTGGTTGTCTTTGAATGCAGAGTAAAAGGAGCTCCATCTCCTAAAGTCGAGTGGTATAGAGAAGGGACCTTGATAGAAGATTCTCCAGATTTTAGAATTTTACAGAAAAGTAAGTTGATACTTTAAAATTATTTTTCTGATAATTAGTATTGCATGCATGCATTTTTATAACTTTTTAGCAATTAATTAAAATATAATAAAAAATAAAATAAAAATCACTTGCAATCATAATCCCCAAACTAAAATCTATTACTATTATGGTGTAATATTCTCCAAAAATTTTTCCATGCATACGTTTTTTGTATAAAAATAAACCATACTTTTTTTACATTGATTTTTTCACTCGACATTTCATAAGCAATTTTCCATGTTAATAAATATAAACTTTTTTGCTTTTAAAAACAAACCAATACAATCAATTTCATATTTCTTTAATCTCCTCTTGTTGAACATTTAGCTTGTTCACACATTTTTACTATGCTTCCATATTTATATAACAGAAAATCTTTGTGAATAGCTATAGAATAAATTCTAGTACACTCATTGCTATTGTAAATTCACATTTTTTAGACCTTTAATATACATTGCCAAAATGCCACTCCAAAAGGTTGAACTAAATTTAGGATCATCACATAATTGATCATTCAATCAATGAGAGGCTGCTATTAATAATTATACAGAGATCCCAGAAATAAACCAGGTCTGTCCCAGTTTAGCATGCTATCCTAGCTATATATTTACAACAACCAGCAGTATCTGAGAAAGGC
The DNA here is from genome assembly GCA_029783875.1 of Phataginus tricuspis. Classification (NCBI taxonomy): domain Eukaryota; kingdom Metazoa; phylum Chordata; class Mammalia; order Pholidota; family Manidae; genus Phataginus; species Phataginus tricuspis. The sequence goes on along the minus strand of JAQQAC010022981.1, from coordinate 48,057,021 downwards.
TTTTGTATCATACCTTCACTAACAATGGGTATTAAACAGTTTTTAAAACCTTCATTAATTTTATAGGTCCAAAATGGAAATACTTGTTTTAATCTGCACTTCACTAATTATATGTGGGATGGGACCTTTCCTTCATATTTATTGTCTTTGTGTTTTAAATCACCTGTTCATAGCCTTTGCTCAATTTTATATTGGCCTTTTATTATTTTTTATTATAAGAATCATTTATATATTCAAGTCACTGATGCCTCTTTTCTTGTCATGTAGTGCTTTCCCCTTGACCCATTTCAGTCATAAAATACATTGAAATTTGGGTGGGGTTTTTTTTGTCAATTTGTTTCTGCCTATCACAAAATAGTAGTACTTGGATCACAACTACTACTATAATATATGATCACAACTACTATCAGGCTTAACAGCAATAACAACAACAATTCTGAGAACATTTAAACTGTGGGAAAAAAAATCTTTAATATTTAATAGTCCTATCAGTGTCTTCAGACTATAACTAAGATCAACACCTACCTACTGAGTGCCTACAATTAATTGGACACCAGTATTCAACACTGTGGGGGCACTTTTAGGAACACCAAAGAATTTTAAGATAACGAACTTGCTCTAAGGAACTTGTCGTCTATCCTGGGGCTCATAATACCAGAAGAAACCTTAGGGCAGGAGGTATGTTCTACATTGTATTTAGAATGTGAGAGCCCAAAACCAAGAATGCTCTCCCAGTCTCCATACATTTTTTTCAGGTAAGGCTGGATGGGTACCAATAAAAGCAAGTCATTCCTGAATCCCAGCTAAGTAGGTAACTTTTCCTCTCCTAAGGTTTATGTCCCTGGTGTGTCCCCAAATATGGCAACATTATTTAGTTAGCGGCAGTGTTGCTGCCCTTCTGTGACAACCGTTCTGTCCCCGTCAGTCACTGGGGCTTAGATCATTTTACTTAATATTTACAGATTAACCTTATCAGATCACTCATGAGTATGCAAGAGACTATGAAAGCTTCTGGTGAGAGTATTGCCTCTCAGTAAAGTGGATGCTCAGAATCTTTTTTGTCTTTTCCTTTTAGAACCTCGATCCATGGCAGAACCAGGTAAAGATCATGTTAATTTTAATGTTAGTATTGATCAGTGATGTCATATATGTATGTATATGGTGTTGAAATCAAGAAAAAGTGAAAAATAAAGTTTTAGGGAAAAGACCCAAACTCCAGCCAGTCCTGTAAGAGAAGGGAAGAAAGGGGTCATGTGCAAATTTAGGATATATATTCGGAACCTCATAAGAATGCAGTTAGTTCTTGGCTATTGAGGAATGTTTCATAGGAACATTTTCCCTCTTACCTTGGCCCCTAAGCATGACCTCCCCAAACTTGGCAGAACAATTTCCATGATGCTAGATCAATTCCAATTCCATAGGCCTATGCGTCTTAAAACTTATGCATCAGATTTTGAGACTTGTAGGATCAATAAAGCAGACGTGATGTTATTAAATTCGGTTGGGAGGATACTAAGATCACCTGGAAGTGAGAGTGAGAGGAAGTGACGCTCTTACCTCTAGAAAATACAAGTCACTCACAAACCGCAGCATAAACATCTGAATGTCCCCTAGGTGGTCACCCTGAGAAATCAGGTTGTATTTGTACCCCTGCGTAAGAGTGATGGTTTGGAATTTCATTATCATAATTCTGTCTTCTGAACACTGAATGGAAAGGCATTCCAGAAGCAGACATCGAACATCCATGTTGCACAGCCCTACACTAGGCCCTAGGGAATCCACAGTAAAGACCAAACTGGTCTTATTCTTGCATTGCTTGTAGTGGGGTAGGATTTTTCCCCTTGAAAATATTTCAGGCTTTTGACACCTTCATCCAAAGCAGGCTTTTTTACTAGGCAGTCTCATGCACAAAATATCTCAGAGTCATCCAAAAGGGGTGCCTGTTCAAAAGAAGTCCTGCCTTTTCCAGCTCCATGATCTAAAACTTCACACCACAGCATTCTTTCTTCCACTTCGTATCATGCAAATACCCTTTGGAGACAGAATACTTTACCTTATGAGGCAGGTACGTCGTGGTGTGAGCGATTTATCAGATCATCTTCTGAGAGCAGGTTGCCGAAAGATGAGCGTATGGATGTTTGAGACCGGGAACAGAGAGGAAGCAGCACAGAGCAGCGCCACAGGAAAAGGACAGAGGGGCACCAAAACCAAACATTGCCTCTCCATCATTTAGGAGTCCTTGGACAGCAAGTAAAGAAGACCGGACTAAAAGCGGTTTAAGCAAAAAGAAAAATGCATTTTCTCACATGACAAGACACCCTAAGAAATGGCATTCTTGAGACTGGTGAATTTAACATCTCAGAGATCATCGGGGGCCAAGCCTTTTTCCGTTTTCCATTCTCCTGCCCTTAGAGTAGCCTCTTAATCTTGTTGTACTCATATGTCCAAGACAGCTACCACAGGTCTAGGCATTACATGCAGATTACAACATCCAGAGGCAAAAAGAGAATAACACTCTCTTTTGTCCCCTTCACAGAGCAAGAAAAATTCCCCAGAAACTCCCTCAGGAGACTTGCCCTAATATCTCATTGACCAGAACTGTGTATCGATCACAGGCCACCGCTTAGCAAGAATAGAGTTAGCATGACTGGCTTAGCAGGACCAATCACAGTTCACCACATGAGGCTGGGAGAAGCACATGGCTGCTCCAGGGAGGGGGGACAAAGCCAGGATTCTGTCAATAAGGAGGAAGGAGGATGAACAGTTATTGAGCAGGTACTCAGCACTGTCTGCCATGGCTGTCTGTCCAGTTTTCCCAGAGGTTGTTCAGGTAATTCAATTCAGTAACCACGAAACATGAGATTTCAAGTTTCATGCAACTATGCTTTTATTAATTTTGTTTTTAACATCAGGTCCACTGAACTGGAGGTTTAAGCTATGTCTTATACTTCTTTTCATTAGCTGTCAAGGCATATCTAACTGCAATGATTTTAGGCTATAATCATATGGTTCTGTCTGGGAATCACCTCTATAGTCATTCAAAGGGGGTTCACGCTGTATCAAAATAATCCATAAGAATTACCATAGCATTACCAAGGAAAAAATTCATTTCACTCTTCTTTGACGCAGAATTTCAAGTTACTCTACCAGCTAATTTATCTTAGCTAACAAAATATTTACTGTCCAGTTTGAAGTTGGAGCCTTCATTTAAAATTACTGAGCAAGCTGCCCATAAAAGTAGTAGGAGACCTGAGTTTAAAAAATACCTGTAATCTTTTTTATTTCACACAAACCTCCTTTTGCTTTAACTCCTAATTTGTTTTTGTGATTTTTAAGTTGATTGTTTCTCAGGTCTTTTCTTGTCATCTGGACGGATGACATAAAAACAGAGAATCTATAATCTAAAATATATTACCATAAAGTTCTCTCAATATTCTGGGTGGAGTTATTTGTCTTATATCATTTAGCCTGCTGATCAGTCAATGCAATCAAATAATTGTTTGGACTAATTGTTTTCAAACAATATAATCAACTTCTTATATTGATGCTTGTAGAAGCAGCATCTGATTTCAATAAATTCTGTATCTCCATTTCCATAATTAAGTCAATAACCATTCTGTTTCACTGGCATTTAGAGGAGATTTGTACTTTGGTCATTGCTGAGGTATTTGCAGAAGACTCTGGGTGCTTCACCTGTACTGCAAGCAACAAATATGGCACCGTGTCCAGCATTGCACAGCTAGATGTAAGAGGTAAGGGCTCTTTACATGTCACACAGTTTAGACTGTGACTTTGAATATGAGTATGGAGAGTTTGTACGATTCTTCTTAATGCTTTTCGTATGAAGCTAGCCTGGCTCTCCAAGAAAAATCTCAGTTATTAAGGAAAGTGTTCTTGAACAACATCCAATTTTCAATTTCTTGTTGCATTTATGACCACCACCCCACTCCACCACCTGCAGTTATCCTGCTATTATCTATTATACTTCCTAAGTCTTACATAAACTTCCAATATTCTTTCCAAAACAGTACTTGGATTTTAGTTAATTTTTTTGTCCTGTATCTGCACCATTCTTTAAGGCCCCAGATTATGTTCTCTGTTTTCCACAAGCATTCTCCCATTAGCACATTCACCTGGTTCGGATACTATTCCTAAATCGGGATGACAATCCTATCTCAGTCTTGTAAGGCTAACAGCTTAGGTTCCTGTTCTGCCCTTTCAGGAAATGAAGACCTCAGAAATAATGGATCTTTTCACTCAGCCAACTCCACCACCAACCTGGCTGTTACTGAGCAACAGCCATCCCCACCCAACCCAGAGCCTTCAGTGGAACAGCCCACAAAACCCAAACTCGAAGGCGTTCTGGTGAACCACAACGAGCCCCGGTCCAGCTCGAGGACTGGGCTCCGCGTGCACTTCAACCTGCCTGAAGACGACAAACGAAGTGAAGCAGCTTCAGAGGGCAGCACAGCGGCCACCAACCAGCCCAGGCCCGATTCTTTCCGGGACAGATCCAATGGACAGGGAGCAAGAACCCCTGAGCCTTCTTCCCCCATCAAAGAGCCTCCTCCCGTTCTGGCCAAACCCAAACTGTAAGTAAAAGTGAAAATGGGTAACCATGGATGCCTGGGGTCTTCTCTGAGTCTGCCCTAAAGATGGTGGAGATGAAAGAGGAATTATGAAATGAGAAAAAAACACTTTAAAGGCTTTTCAGACCATCATTGTAAGTGTATTATCACTATCATCCTTCCTATTCGTATTCTACCTCCAAGAAATGTTACACCTAAAATTGCTCAAAAAGATGTGTGTGGGACGTTAGAGGGCTCCAGGACTTCTACCCTCTTCTTATAAAGCCCTTTCTTGTGTCTAATAATGCTTAGAGTCTGAAATTTCATTCTTATGTTACCCATTTATAAAAAAAGCTTCAACTTAAGCTTTTGTAGTCTTTATGGATAAGATATTTAGTATTTTTTAGATATTTCTCTGCTATGGCTAGATATGCTATAGTAACCACAATAGGTTTTATATAAATTCAATGGGATGAAAGAAGGAGAAATCATGATTTTCAGACTTACCTCAAGAGCTGATGTGGTCATCACCCCAACCCTCAGTGAGCTGCTGTCAGAACCATGTTGCAATATTTAATGTTCATGCACAGCAAAGCAAGCACAGAGCATGCTACTACTATAATGTCCTGTTGGAGCCACACATCAAAATGATAAAAATTATGTTTATAATTACATAAACTTTTAGATTTAGATATCAACATTAAAATCTGCAGTAACAGCTCTCCCATCATGCGTTTCTCAGCGCTGATCACATGATGTTCACTGGGGCGGTCCATGTTGTTTACTTTTATTTTCTTCTCACTACCACATAAGACAGAATTCTGGGCATAATTTAAATGTTACAAAATATGCCTCTTAGCGAATCACATCCAGAAATGTCTCTGTCCCCTCAAAGTTCTGCCAATCACAGGGAATTAGAATCCACTTAAAGTAAAAAGGGAAATAAGTTATTATACAGATTTAGGCAGGAAGAGGGAACAAAATGCAGCCAGTCACTGAACAGAGAAGGAGAACTAGAGAGTTGAGAGCTCGGATCACATCGCTGGTCCAGCCTCTGTCCACTGCTCACTGTGTCTTGAGCACCTCCTTGTTTTCTCTTTACATATCTACTCTATTCTTCTTTCTTTGAAGACTCATCAGTTCATGGCCCATTATGGAATGTCATATTCTACATCATGACTTATGTCAAGTTCCACTGCTAACTAAATGGTTCTCAGCAGCTTGATTCCATATACCAACTGGCCCAGCTTTGGGGTGGGGTCAGAGGATTTATGTTTGGAAGGAAGAAGAGTCAAATTGATCAAATCAAAACTGGGGATGGGGGGAGCAGTTCTCAGAGAAGGAGTTGTGAGGACAAAACAGGTACCCAAAACAATCTTCTTGGGAATTGCCTCCTTTGTAGGGCTTCCTCTTTCCCAGGACTTCTTAGGGGCTATAAGATATGTCAGTTAGGATTAGATTTACCTTCATATTGCAGAAAACCCAAACTAACAGAAGGTTAAATACATGAGGGTTTATTTTTCTCTTAAATAAAGGAATTAGATGGTCAGTTTGGGGATCTTATGGTGGCTCCAAAGCTACTAAGAACCCCTTCTCCTATCTTTCTGCTCTGCCACCTTCAGCCCTGGCTTCTTCTCCAAGTCTCCTCCTGGTCCAAGGTAGCTGATGGTGGTCTGGCGATCATATCTACATATCAAACAGCAGGAAGGGCAAATGGGTAGAAGTCCTGATATCCTCCTTTTAAGGAGCCTTCTTAGATCTTACCCAAAACCTTCTGCTTATATCTCACTGACCTGAAGTTAGTCACATGGTATGCTAGCTGCAAAGGGGTCTGGGAAGTGTAGTCTTCAGCTGTGTGTGTTGCCTCCATGAATAAAATCCAGTCCTTTTACAGAGGGGAGAATCAAGTTTCTGCCATATGAGATTTCAATGAACATAAAAATGCTCCTGTGAAATTATGAAGGGATATCCTCTAAAAATCCAGTCAATTGCTATCTAAATTCTCTAATTTTTTGTATTAGTGTAGGTATGAATATATATGTACATGCTCACACATACACACACACACACATCCTTTGTGAATCCACATGCTTACAACCTTTTCTTGCTGGTTTTAACCTCATTCGTTTTCATCTTTTAGGTTTTGGATTAAAATATATTGACTCTCTGAGTAATCTTCTCAAGGATACATTTTCTGCTTGTTTCTTCAGTTTGCCATTCATACAGAAAATAGATGTAATTCTTATAAGTCTTAAAACTGCAACAAAAAGAGAAGCTGCCATTTTTAAGCAATGTATCATCAAAGCCTAGATGTTTCAGATTCTCAACTTGAATGTTAGGCCATCTAGAGCAGTAATTCCTCATCCTGGCTATCTAGAATAAAATGTGGAGCTTTTAAAAAAATACTTAAGCCTTTCATTCCAATTGAATCAGAATCTCTCCACATTTTGTTTTAATGTACAGCCTCGTTGGAAACTACTTGTTAGAGCTGTAGAACCTGAGTTACCTCTGTTAATCACCCTGCTCTGCCCCATACATACACCCTTGAACACCCAGAAAAAAACAATAATTAACATTTGAAGTGAGTAAAATGTCAGACAAAAGTCAGAGGTCCTGGGAAAGCCTGTGCTGTGGGGACAAATGTTTCTTCAGAGCTGCGGTTGTCAGTCCTGGCTGCCTGCAAAAATCACCAGTACCTTGCTAGTCCCCTGGGAGCTTGGCAGAAATGCAGACTCCCAGACTCCACTCCAGACTTGAATCAGAAGTTCCAGGGTGGAGCCCAGAAATCTGTGTTTCAACAAGCCTCCAGAGGATCCCACGTTTTGCTAAAGTTTAAGGATCACTGGCCTACATTTAAAAAAGTAACAGCTACGCCTGGGTCCTTTACCCAGCCAGTTGACTGTGGGCAGTGGTGCCTAAATCAGTGAGGTTTGTTTGTCTTTTATGCTCTCTGGATGATTCTAATATGCAGCTAGCATTGTAACCACTGCTAAAACCATAGCTAAAAGCTGTTTGCAAAGACATTTTTACTCAGATTTAGTTATCCTCACTAGCGATGTGCTGGCAAATGCTTTAACAACAGAGTCAGGGAAGCCCTGATCTGTAGCATTTGCCAATTCCCTCCCACCATGGCCGACTTCAAGCTACGAAAGAAAGGTTGTTGAACTGGAACAGGGGCGAGATGTGGACAGTCTGCTCTCCAGAGCTATTGAGAGCTGGCTCCAGCACACACTGCCTGAAACTGGTGTTGCTATAATTGCTTTCAAAAGCGCCTGATGCCTTATCTCAATTTATTTTGTTGTGTTTGTCATGAAGGCTTGACGGTTTTTCTCCACAGTTCAAAATCTTTAAGAAACTCTTTTGCATTCCAAAAACCAGAACAAGAAACATCTCTATAATTCTGAAACTCTAATTTTCATTCTCACAAGTCTCAAAATTACTGATGTTTGTACTTCAGAAAATAAAACATGTAATAGCCACCACTTACCAATCACATGTATGTTTTAGGTGATTTATTGATCAATTCTCACAACAGTGTGAAGAGATATTACTTACTCCTATTTTCCTTATGAGTATATCAGGGTCAAAGAAGTCTAGAAACCACCCAAAGCCACCCAGATAATGAGTGGCAGAGCCAAGCTGAGGACCTAAGTCTGTCTGCAGAGCCCATATTCTTGACCATAATGCTTAAGTTAAGATGTGACAAAAGAGAAAATATTTCCAGGTAACCCAAGAGAACTGATAAATCTACAGAAAGAAAGCTTGGGTATAAACCTAATTTCAGAAATCCTCATAACAACAAGAAATGGGCCCCTGAGCTTATAGTATTTTATATATTACTTTGAATTAGAGAGGTTACTCAGGACTTCAGAACTAGTAGTCTTGTAATTAATCTTTCCATTATTCTATCATTGCACTTATACCTTCATTATTAAATAGTAAGTTTCATATGTTATCTGTAAATAACCATTGGTTGTGTTATATGAATGTGTAGTAAGATTTTTTGAACCCTGAAAAGCTCAAATTATTTCAGGCCTATTTGTATGTCCTACAGTAACATAGCAAAGTAACATAGACGATCCAATGAAAATTTGTTGAATAATGAAATTGACACCTTGCCCTGATGTATGAATAAGTGAACCCAAATAGCTGCTTTAAGTCCTCCTGAATCAAGATAGAGTTTAAAAATGAAAAAATAATTGTTTAAACAAAAATAGATATTATTCTCAAATGAATTCTCCCAGATTCTTAAATAAACAAAACAATTTGATACTGTGTCTCATATATCATTATGTTTAAGGCTCATGTCCCTCTCTAATCCAATATACTGCATTGAATGATAAGGGTAACATGCCATTTGAAGTCTCGCTTAAAGTAAGAAGTTGTTTCTTAGTTTTCATTCAGAAAATAAGAATCAATCAATTCCAAATGACTTTCTGGCCCCCTTTTAATCATCCTTATCTTTCTAAGATTACTTAGTTTCCATATACTATTGTTTTATTTCCATTACCACAATGAAATATTTCTGCAATATTATCAGATTGAAATTTATTCAGACAATACAAACATATCCTAAAAACCACATAGCATTGTCTTTCTGCTATAACAATCACAGAATGCGACCTGTAGAATATGACATCCAGTAAAGATTTAAAGATTTTGTATTTTCATGCCACTGGGAAAGTTAACAGTTTCAGAGTTAACAGAAACAATGTTAATTGTTTTTATTTTTCTAAGGAAAATATAACAAATATATTCCTGCTTCTTGATTTTTGAGCCTCTAATTGATTGCTGAATCTTTCATCTATGATGAAAAGGTCTAATGAATTTGTAATTATATTACTTTATTCTCCCAGCTTCAACACTCACTTCTAAAAGGAGAAGAAAGAAGTTACTGTGCCACGTGACTAATACTCCTGAATTCTTAGTTTAACTCCAGACAGTTCTCATAGATGAACAAAAGACTGCACAGTCTGTGGCGTCCGGCAGAGTGATGAAAGTTAAATGGGTCTCCATTCTGTGAAGTTATTTCTCCATATATTGCATATAAGAAATGTTAATGAAGGGAAGGGAAAAGGTCTTCAACTCCAAGAATTAAGAAAAATCAAGATTTGGAGACCTTTCTGGCTCAACTTTATTACTGTTGGTGTTGACTTTCCTGATGGTATGAAAACACAAAACTTTTCATTTGTAATAGCTCTCATGTTCAGCAGATTGCCTTCTGTGCTTCCAGGAGCAACATATATTTCCAAAGAACATAAAACCATGGTGGTCTTGAGACACTGCAGTCTGACTCATGGATCTCCCTATGGTTACTCATTCAAGAGTCAATTCTCCTAAACAGCAAGTTTGACATCCTTGACAACTTTAGGCACAGATGATTTTTAGATGTTTTTGTTTACCATTTTCTTTCTTAAAAATAATAACTGTTTAGTTAGGAGAAATTAGACTGCGGGACTTAAGGCAAATCATATAATAATTCAGTGACTCAGGTTCTTATAAATGGAGTAAGTGTTCCCAGCTTGATATTCTTTTTCCTTTTAGGAACAAGAAAAGGCAATGTTTATAATTCGGGTGACCATATAATCTATCATTCAAACCATGACATTTTTGAGAGTAAAAGAGCACTATTAATAATTACACCAGGAAAACAGACATAAACCAGGACTGTCTAGGGTGAATAGGTTGGAAGAGGATGAGAAACACTAAGACACATCCAGCTGCTTTGTTAAGGTTTGTTCTAAAGCAAGGCAGAGTCGAGGACACAGCACACCGTCGCAGAACTCAGCCCCCTCAGTCCCGCACATCGGTGTGCAGTCAGTGACTTCTGCCCGGGAGCCGAGATACTGTCTGCCCTCCTCGCAACTCTGAGCACACCAACAAGAGGACCATTGCTTGCATTTTCTTCTACAAATTCATAAACATTCTAAGATTGAGCTGCCCTGTCTCACAGCTGCAGATCACAACACAAAGAGTACAATGTGAACGACGCCTCTTAGAGGTGTGCATTGTGGTGGCCTTTTCCCTTCTTACTGACAATGAAATAGATTTAGAAAAGAGTGACAAATAGCTTGCAAGAAATTGGTTAGCCGATTTCTGGCAACTCTGATTGTGTGTTCTTAATCAACATAAAGTTATAAACAGGCTGTCTTTGTATTTTCCGAAGGGCAAGGCCGACGGTGACGATTTCCCTTCTCTCTCCCCGCTCCTGTTTTGTGTGCAGCGACTCCAGTCAGCTACAACAGCTCCACAACCAAGTCTTACTGGAACAACAGCACTTGCAAAACCCATCTCCTTCATCTCCTAAAGAGTTTCCTTTCAACATGAGGGTTTTGAACTCCACAGCCTCCCCGGCAGTGACAACGTCCAACAAGCAGGCGAAGGCCCCTTCATCACAGACATTTAGCTTGGCCCGACCAAAGCAGTTCTTCCCGCCCGCAAACGCCACCGCAGCAGCAGTGTCCCCCTCTAGCTCCCCAGTGTTCACCCTGAGCAGCATTCCTCAAGTCATTCAGAGGACAGTGAGCAAAGAAAACCTCTTAGTCTCTCACCCCTCCATGCAAACCAAATCCCTCGCAGGGGTTTCTAGCCAAAATGAGCCACCCCCTCCAGGTCCAATAGAGCCAGTACAACTGCCACTTACATTTTCCATCTCCAGCGGAAACCAGTTTCAGCCCCGCTGCGTGTCCCCAGCTCCCATCTCTCCCACCAGCCGGATTCAGAACCCAGTGGCTTTCCTCAGCTCCGTTCTGCCTTCTCTCCCTGTCGTCCCACCCACCAACGCCATGGGGCTGCCTAGAAGTGCACCATCCGTGTAAGTGTCATTGTGGTTTCCTGATGTAAAAGATGTCACTTAAGAAGGGACATACGCATAGAATAGCTTGGTCTGGGATAGGATTCTCATTTAGTGGATTCCTGAATAGTCTTGTCTCTTAGACCAAAAAGTGAGTATTGAACACTTCAGAACAAAGGGCATGGTTATTTTAAATAGTTCTTAATAATTTAAATATTGAAAATATCTCTACAAATAGATTCCCTGTGCTGTGCTCAAGATGCCCTCCACCGGCGCCTGATGACTGTGGGTGTCTGGGTGCCCTTTCAACCACTCCGATTTCCAGGCCTTTGTACTCTGGCCAGTGCTTTTCATTGGTTTGTCAGGTGTGAATTTCTTTTGCAGGCCATCCCGGGGATTAATGAAGAAAAATACAAAATCTCCCCAACCAGTAAATGATGATTACGTTCGTGAAACAAAGAATGCAGTGATTCTAGACTTGGGGAAAAAAATGAATTTCAGTGATGTCAGATCGAACCAGCAGGTAAGACTGTTGGGTTCAGGTGGTTTATTGGAATTTCATTGTAAAGAATTAATTTTGCTGAATTCAGTCCTTGGATGCTCAGGTCATCTGTCTTCGGTGGGACTGGCTCTGCAGTCTTGGAAAGTAGAGCACAGATTAACCAAGGATTATGTAGGAAAGGGTCAGGTAGAACACCCGTCCACATGGATCTACAGTTCCCAATCACCCCAACTGTTAATTGAGTTTAACTGTTTTGGCTGTTTGCCTAGAATAGAATATATTAAAGAAAGAGGGAGACTAGCCTTATGGCCATTCCAGCAATTCTCAGCTCAGTATTGGCAAACACCATCACATCTTTGAAATATTTCAATATCTGAGCTTGGAGATGATCTAGACTTTAAGGAAATCTAGAGTTCCAATTCTTTTATCTGATTCTTTCAATCTAACGTCCTTAAAGGTCTGCCCACCAGTTCCTCTCAATCTTTACATTAAGCTGAATCATGTGAAACAGCCATTAGGCAATATCCTGTAGTTCAGCCTGTACATTCCTTGCTAACCAGTAAGTGTTCACACTGAAGAAGAAAGAGAAGAGCCATTTGTGAGCATCACAGAAAAAAAGATAGACTAGGTATTTTCTTATTTAAGTCATTTATTTTTGAATTTCATAAGGTGGTTATTTTTTAAAAGCGAATTTACATTTTAATAACCTAACTCTTGGTTTATCTCCCAAGGTAAGAACTGATAAAATCTATTTCAAATATAACATAAAATCTAGTCAAAAGTATATGCCAAATATTGTGGAATTTGTGACATAAATGACCCCTAGAAAGAAGGCTCCAGATGTCCCCGACCATATACTATTTTCCTTAGTGTTCTATCTCTTCCTTCTAGTGAAATCATGGATAGACAGTATTTTACAGTTGTTTTATGTGTTGGGCAATTTTTACTGAGTAGATTTCTTTTGAAAATGTGCCACTTAAAACCTTTTTAAAACTGACTTTAAATTGTAGGTTAATGATACTAAAATAAAATAAATTGTAAAAAAAAAACTGACTTTAAATTACTAGACTGAGGCAGAATACTTAACCTTGCCACTGAGCACACTTTTCACATATTATTTCACCAAATTATATTCATTTCTCCAAGGCAAATGCCAAGGCAGCTACTCCTCCAGCTTCTAGAGAGAGAAATTGAGGCACCGTCTTCAAACTGTCAGTGATAGAACTAGAACGGGAGCCCAGGTCTCCGGGGCCCTTTCACATTTTCCCTGAAACTGCAGCCTTATTTGGCTTTACGACAATTACCCTCAAGCCCCGCAAATGTTGCTGTAATGCAGATTTGTTTCCTATAATACTGTTATCACATTCATGCTTGTTAATCCTGAGTGTCATGGAAGACAGAGCTGTGTTCAGCCTGTGTTTTACAACTAAGATTGGGAGCAATTAGAACCCTGTAAAAATGATACTAGGTCAGCACATAAGCTGTTTGGTTGTACTTTTATAGTTACTCTGTAGGAAGATCCATGCTAACCCATTGCCCAACTCAAGGAAAAGTAGGGTTTTTGAGTATATGTAAAAATGAATTTCCATGTGTTGAGTGCCATAAACCCAGTAGGCCTCTTTATTAAACCTCCATCATGAATTAACATCAGGGCTAACAGGGACTAGAAACAGTCTCAAAAAGCATCTCAATCTTCTCCAGTTGAGGATCTGTAACATGCATCAGAGTTCTGAGAATTATTATTCTGAGAACTACTATGGTGGGATTACAGAATCGGTCTTACACTGCATTGTGTTCCATGGATGAACGAAAGCCACACTGCACAAATGCAATTCAGGAAACTAAGGATTTGTCTGAGATGGAATGTTTGCATTAGGTTGGTAGATACTGATTCTGAGCAAGTTCTGAGGAATAATATCTTAATATTAGAAGATTGTTTTGTCCACTGCTGACTTGGGAAATGATAGTGAAAGTGTCATGAAGAACTGCCTAAAATGTGATGTTCCCAACTGGTAAAGTGAAGAAGAAATTTTGCTTAGAGAAGTGGAGAACAATTATTTAAAAACACTGTGTATTGATAGCCATACATATTATACCTGAACCTGGGACACAGGGATCAAAATAATCCCATGTTAGCCCACACATATGAGAGGAAAGCACATGATTCCTTCTGAAGAGTATGCATTTGTTTTGTTTTATTTTGCTTTGAAAAATTCTAGGTCCAGAAAGCTGTAGTCTCTCGCCCTATTTTAGTCCTAAACAAATAAAGAATAGTAACTGCCGTACAATATCTCTGTGGTCTAGCATTACCATATTATGCTGAGCATGAAAATAAAAGCTCTTGAACTATTAATTATTGACTATAATCAATTTCCTCTCAACTCAACCTTTAAAATTAATGTTTTAGAAAACAGATTTTCTTTGCTATGTCTACCACTTTGTATTTCTCTATTATACTATTTCAGCATTTATCCCCTAACTTGTTTTATATAATATTTCTAATAGCAATTAACATTTACTTGTTATTCTTTTTTTTGGTATCAGTAATATACAATTACATGAGCAACATTTTGATTACTAGACTCCCCACATTGTCAAGTCCCCACCACATACCCCGTTACAGTCACAGTCCATCAGCATATAGTAAGATGCTATAGAATCACTACTTGTCTTCTCTGTGTTATACTACCTTCCCCGTGCCCCCACCAGGATTATGTGTGGTAATCATAAAGCGCCTTTTTCCCCCTTATCCCTCCCCAGTCCCTTTCCCTTTGGTAACTATTAGTCCTGTGAGTCTGCTGCTGTTTTGTCCCTTCAGTTTTTTTCTTTGTTCTTATACTCCACAGATGAGTGAAATCATTTGATACTTCTCTTTCTCCACCTGGCTTATTTCACTGAGCATAATACCCTCCAGCTCCATCCATGTTGTTGCAAATAGTAGGATTTGTTTTCTTCTTATGGCTGAATAATATTCCATTGTGTATATGTACCACATCTTCTTTATCCATTCATCTACTGATGGACACTTGGGTTGTTTCCATTTCTTGGCTATTGTAAATAGGGCTGTGATAAACATAGGGTGCATATATCTTTTTCAAACTGGGCTCCTGCGTTCTTAGGGTAAATTCCTAGGAGTAGGAGTGGAATTCCTGGGTCAAATGGTATTTCTATTTTGAGTTTTTTGAGGAACCTCCATACTGCTTTCCACAATGGTTGAACTAATTTACATTCCTACCAGCAGTGTAGGAGGGTTCCCTTTCTCCACATTCTCGCCAACATGTTGTTGTTTGTGTTTTGTATGTTGGCCATCCTTACTGGTGTGAGGTGATATCTCATTGTGGTTTTAATTTGCATTTCTCTGATGATTAGCGATGTGGAGCATCTTTTCATGTGCCTGTTGGCATCTGAATTTCTTCTTTGGAGAAGTGTCTGTTCAGCTCCTGTGCCCATTTTTTAATTGGATTATTAGGTTTTTGTTTGTTGGGGTGCGTGAGCTCTTTGTATATTTTGAATGTCAACCCCTTATCGGATATGTCATTTATGAATATATTCTCCCATACTGTAGGATGTCTTTTGTTCTACTGATGGTGTCCTTTGCTATACAGAAGCTTTTTAGTTTGATATAGTCTCACTTGTTCATTTTTGCTTTTGTTTCCCTTGCCCAGGAAGATATGTTCATGAAGAAGTTGCTCATGTTTATGTCCAAGAGATTTTTGCCTATGTTTTTTTCTAAGAGTTTTATGGTTTCATGACTTACTTTCAGGTCTTTGATCCATTTTGAGTTTACTTTTTTTGTACATGGGGTTAGACAATAATCCAGTTTCATTCTCTTACATGTAGCTGCCCAGTTTTGCCAACACTAGCTGTTGAAGAGGCTGTCATTTCCCCATTGTATATCTATGGCTCCTTTATGGTATATTAATAGACCATGTATGCTTGGGTTAATATCTGGACTCTCTATTCTGTTCCACTGGTCTATGGGTCTGTTCTTGTGCCAGTACCAAATTGTCTTGATTACTGTAGCTTTGTAGTAGAGCTTGAAGTTGGGAAGCAAGATTAACCCTGCTTTATTCTTCCTTCTCAGGATTGCTTTGGCTATTCAAGATCTTTTGTGGTCCCATATGAATTTTAGAACTATTTGTTCCAGTTCGTTGAAGAATGCTGTTGGTATTTTGATAGGGATTGCATTGAATCAGTAGATTGCTTTAAGCAGGATGGCCATTTTGATTACTTGTTATTCTTAAGACTTTGCGCAAAATGAAGATTTCACCTTTCAGATGCTCGTATTTACTAAAATATTTAGCTTCCAAAACCTACAATGAAGTTTCTTTGGATTGGACATAAGCCAAGAGAGAGGTGCCTGATTTCTAGATTTTAGGCTGCATCTTTTCTTGTATGAAAGGGTATCATTCACCACCAGTGGATCTCACTGGACATCAATAAAACTTAAATAAATGGTTTACGTTGGCAAGGTGAATCTGAGAGGTCAAAGGAACCTAGAATCACAAAATATAATGGAGCCTTTATGACCAATGATTCTAAGTCACACGTGACTTTACAAGATGTTCTGCACCTAGATAATATCTGGTGGCTTAATTTATAAATCTAGACACACACACACCAGGTTTTATTTCAACTTTTCTCTTTAACCTCACTTCTCTGGAAACCTTCCCATCTCTTTATTCTGCTCCTCTCTTCCCCCTCCCTTTATTTTTTCTTATTAATGCTTCTTTAAAACTATGTGCAGTTCCCAGATACTGCTGTGGATGACAGAGGGAAGAATATAAATACCTAATTCTTGGTCTGTTTTTCTTCCTCTTATCTCCTTCTCTAAGCTGCTTAGTCATTTCCTCTATATAAAGCTTAGCTCTTTCATCTCTTTCCATGAATTCTTTATGAAAATCTATTTGTGAGCAAGTAGTCTTGCCACCCACTCCTTTTCTAATAAGAATCCCACATAACCATTGGCCTTGTGTTGCCCACCTTGGGCACTATAGGACCCCAGGCGCTGGGACAGTGCAGTGTCCCCATGTTGTCTGCATGGGTCCACCCAGGATGCACCAGTCACAAGCTCCCTTCAAGCTGGGAATGGGAGGTGTGTTGTTCACTGTGGCACCCCTCTTAGATCTGGTTCAAAGTAGGTGCTCAGTGAATAATTGCTGAGTTAATACAGAAGTATGGCATTTACATGAGTTTCAGATAGGATAACGACAGCTTTGGCCAAGTAGAAAATTTTAGATTTGTTGCATGTATATGGAAAATATCTCACTTAACTATAGATTCTGATTCTATCTAACTGTGGATACTACCCACTATGACAGCAACTATTTCAATCAAGTGACTAAAAAGATTAACACTTTTAAAAACACACCAAAATTAAGCAAAACTCTGGTGTTAACTGAATATTTAAGTATAAAATAAATCTGAGCATCTTTTAGTAATTATTTAGCAATCTCAAAACTGTTTTGACCATTAATATATGATAAAGGAGCCTTGGATATACAATGGGGAGATGACAGCCTCTTCAGCAGCTGGTGTTGGAAAAACTGGACAGCTACATGTAAGAGAATGAAACTGGATTATTGTCTAACTCCATACACAAAAGTAAATTAGAAATGGATCAAAGACCTGAATGTAAGTCATGAAACCATAAAACTCTTAGAAAAAAACATAGGCAAAAAATCTC